>OY754966.1:37966817-38449317 GCA_963576475.1 Molanna angustata
AGATATATAAAAAGCCGAGCCATATACGTAGACATTACTAAAATATCAAACATTCATATTTAAAAAAAAAAAACTTTTATTATTTTCGAGATAATCCTTTCGTAGGTATATATTGTTATTTTATTTATATAACAACACATATTAAAAAAACACAATCACAAGATACAGAAAAAGTTAACATATTTCCCTTGACCAGATTGTAAGCATTGTGTAAAGGAGACATATAAAACAAAATATTATACCTATATACATAATTATTGCTATACAAAATGAAGTGAATATAATTTACAAATCAGTCAAATATAACCAGTCTATTTTATTTTTCTTTTGAAATTGTTAATTTCAGTAGCCAGTATCAGATTTCGAGTTTCGAGTTGATTGAACCACACCACCCCACTGTATGTGTTGTAATGTTGTGCAAAACATAACGAGGTGTACAATTGACCCAACATAATATTTTGTCTATTTCTCTCTACACGTACAAAGGCATGACGCGACTTTCCTATGTCTTTATTGTATTTGAAATAGTACATTTTTTAAATATATTTTTGAAAGACGGTATTTGAAAATCATGAAATAGTTGCAATTTGGGATAACAGATGGTTTTATCATTATAATTTTTATTATCAATCTTTGTGCATATTCTAGTGGCAAAATGGATGTTATATCCGCCTGCGTAATAATGCCATATTGCATTATTGAATGGGCGAAAGCGTGTTGTATATTTTAAATTTAGTTGAATTTTTGTACAGGTAATTACACAAATGCGGGTTCATTGCCTTTTAGCAATCTCTTCCAACCAAATCGAACAGTGTAAAGTCTCAAGTAACAGAAAATACAACGATAAACAAACTGCTTTGATATTCATTAGAAAAAAATGAGTCGGAAAATGTTCACATCAAATAATAATATGTTGGATAGCAACACATTCAAATGTATCCGTTAGTTTATTAATATTTACAAAAACCATTAATCTCTTGTAAATATTGCAAGACTTAGAATGTTACGAAAGAAGTCTGTGTTTGGTCATCACTATATACTAGTACTATGTGCATAGCATGGCAAGTATATTGAAATAAATGTATGTAAGTTGTAATAAAGTAGGTACCTACCTATATTTAATATGCTTGCCATGTTGTGACCAAATGTAAATTTGTATTAATAACGGAAATGTGAATCCAGCGAATGATTCAACCCTCTGATTACGACTCTTTGTTGTGTGCTTTCAATTTGCACAAACAAAATCTTCAACTTTACAATTTTATTTGTTATGTACTTTTACCTTCAAGTATTCACAATTCACATACAGTTTCTGTATTACAATCAGCACAATACGTTTGTTTTACATTTATGTATGAATTTTTACCAGTTTTATAATAGGTGTACATAGATTCATTTCCGTTAAAGTTTCAGGATTATGACATGTGAATAACCATCTGTTTTATTTCAAATATTATAAGTACCTACTCTGTTAAACGATATTATACTATCGAATTTTTTTTATTGCATACACAAAAACATTAAATTTTATTCCCTGTCGGGAGCCAAATGATATTTTTTTCTATCAAACTTTGTAACATCTCAATAGAGACGAAGTTGGAATATTATAGAAGAACCAGGAACTCGAGGCACCTACAAGAATTACGACCTGTCAAAGGCTAGTTTACGTGATCACTTTATGCGCTTGCGCAGCATTCACCAATTATGCCTTCTTATCAACAGAATTTTTGAAAACTGTTTATCATTATTCAAATATATAGAATTTTCAAAAATTGCATTTATACGGGAACTCAATAAGAAAGCATAATCTGTGAAGGTTGCGCAAGCGCATAAAGTGATCACGTAGACCAGCCGATGACAGGTCATAAGCCCTGTAGGTGCTTTGAGTTCCTGGTTTTTCTATAATATTCCAACTTCGTTTCTATTCAGATGCTAAAAAGTTTGTCAAAGAAAATACAGTAGGTAAGTAATAAGGTCTCATACACCTAATGTATGTATATGTAGGTATGTATAATAAATATGTCTAGAATCTCTTGACAAACTGCTTTATAGAAGTACATAAATGTATAAAAATGGAAGTAGTTTATTATTATTTTTGTTAGAAAACATTCATTCGTTCATACTATCACAGCATTTCCCACAATGTGGGAAACCATAACCATAGCCAGATGTGCGGATGTGCATCCCCTTATAATATAAAGAAGTACGATAAATGCGTGTTTCTCGACACACCATACTGAAAAAAATTGTGACCACCGAACTGGCTACCTGCGTTTTTAGCCAAACATTTGTTATCAGTAATAAAAGTTAATCTTTTTATGACTGTACTGTTTGGTTACGCGCACAAAATATTTAGTTGCACCAAACAGACAATTTTTTTTGTAGTCACTTTCTTCTTCTTCTTCTTCTTCTTGCTAGCCTACTCCTGTCCACTCCTGGACGAAGGCCTCCTCCATTTCTCTCCACTTTGCTCTGTCTTGAGCTGCCTGCATCCAGTTTATACCAGCATATCTTACAATGTCGTCTCTCCATCGCAATGGTGGCCTCCCCACGCTCCTGGTTGCTGTTCTTGGTCTCCATGTTATGACTCTTTTTGGCCATCTGTCATCTGAGCTTCTGGCCACGTGACCTGCCCACCGCCATTTTAGAGTTGCTATACGTTTGGTTACATCTATAATTCTTGTTTGTTGCCTAATTATTTCATTCCGCACTCTATCTCTCATATATGGTTATACCCAACATGGCTCTTTCCATGGCTCTTTGAGTAATCCTTATTTTTTCCATGCTTCGTTTGGTCAGTGTCGCAGTCTCTAAGCCATATGTTGCTACTGGTGATATGCACGTTTCGTATACTTTCCGCTTAAGGTTTATGGGTATTTTGCGGTTTTTAAGTATATGACACATTTTCCCAAAGGCTGCCCAGCTTAGTCCAATTCTTCTTTGGACTTCAGCAGTTTGGTTTTCTCTGCCCAATTGTATGGTGTGCCCCAAATATACATAGTGTTTTACATTTTCAATTTGGTTGCCGTCCACCATAATTTAAGAGCCTTCTGTGCCCATCACCTTCGTTTTTGCCAGATTCATACAAAGGCCTACCTTCTTAGATGCTTCATTCATTTCTTGGAGCATTCTAGCCAGTGCCTCAGGCTCACTACTCAGGATTATAATATCATCAGAGAAGCGTAAGTGATTTAAGTATTTACCATCGATGTATATTCCCCTTGATTCCTAATCCAGGCTTTTAAATGCATATTCCAGTGCCAGCGTGAACAGCTTTGGAGATATTGTGTCTCCTTGTCTGATTCCTCTTTTGACTCGTTTCTTTTCTGTTTTCCAATCATCGTTCACTTTGATTTGGATAGTCGCGCTGTTGTATAGATTTTCCACTAGTCTGGTATACCTTGAATCTATGCGTGCTTGGGCTATACTGGCGGCAATGTAGTCACTTTACTTAGGTTAATTTTAACATAACATTTCTTTCAGTGAGTCACACCTAAAAAGGCACTAAATTCAGAATGTGTGGTGAACCTCATTGCTAAACTACATATGTGAGATGTTATTGTTGCCTGTTGTATTTTCTATTACCCGGCTCTTACGGGACACTCGAAAACTATGATAATGTAGAAATAAGCGGAAACCGTATTCTAACCGTATTCGGTGCCTCACACCAAAAATCAAATTAATATTAAATTTTATTTCTACATATTTATTTTACAGAGTCGATACTTATTTCATCCTACAAGAAAGTTTTCAATATTCATCGTAGGACGAAATAACTATCGACACCGTAGAATTAAGAGGACATAATATGACGTGATTCGGACATGATATATTATAACCGCCTAGTGCACTATGAAGTAACGTGTCAGTAAGGGTAACTATCGCGTGCGTTAAAAAGGGTTTATACGTAATTTAAATTATCGGAAACTCAAAATTTGTTGATTTTTTGCATTTTAAGAACAAACCTTTTTTTAAATTAATTAATAAGGCACAGCCACCAATAGAGGCGGATTTGTGAAGAACAAACCTTTTTTAAAATTTAATTAACTACTTTTTTCTGTTGTTTTTTACTGTTGTTTTTTCGAAACCGCACACATTCATTTCTACCCTGTGTGTGCATACTTTCTGTTTTTGTTTACTTCTTATTTTTTCTCGTAATATTTTTTTTTGTTATGTTCTGACTTGTGTTTTTTTTCTCTTTGGTTTTGTACCACAATATTTTGCATTATTTAACTTGTATGTGCTATCTGTAAATGGACTAATGTTTTTACCATATTTGTAATAAATGTTTTTATATGGTCTGTAGATATGCCAATTTAAATAAAATCAAAAAATAAAAAAAACCTAGCATGAAATGAAAAAAACTTCAGTCATCAACTTTATATACCTACTCTTAAAGCATATAAAAGATTTATTTTTATAGAAACTTCGGTCATCAACTTTATATACTCTTTAAGCATATAAAAGATTTATTTTTATAGAAACTTCGGTCATCAACTTTATATACTCTTTAAGCATATAAAAGATTTATTTTTATAGAAACTTCGGTCATTAACTTTGTATACTCTTTAAGCAAATAAAAGATTTATTTTTATAGAAACTTCGGTCAACAACTTTATAGGTACACCCTTTAAGCATATAAAAGATTTATTTATCTACTAATTTAAAAAATGCTGTAATAAAGAATATTTTTAATATTTTTTATGGGAATCTAAGCTGAATTTTAAAATTGTGTGACGAACATTCACTAGACAAATGTTGAAAATAATCAAACACATTTTTTAACATATTTGAGGACTTTCATTTGAAATTAGGGTGTTTAGGTTTATATGCCCCCTTAATATGTCATGTTAAAAATATCAAAAAATTGTTTATTTAAATTTCATTTTGTAAATACGTAATATACTTTAAGTATACTTTGATACTAAATTTAAGTTTCTGTTTATCAAGATGTCATTTTTTTGTATGTCTGTGCATCTTGTACAAGGTAATAATATAGTCTAATACTATTTGCTCTTTTGAAGCTTCGGGGTAGGTATATGTTTATAAAGGCTACAAAGTTTGTTTATACTTAATTACTTGGTGGCGTAGAGTTGCCTTCATTATTAATTTGTGAAATGTTTTGGTGGCAAAGTTTTTGACGTTTGATCGGCCATGTTCAATATTTCCAATGCAGATATTTCACTCAGAAAACTATCGGTAGGTAATAGATACGTATTACAGTAGGTATATTGTAAAAACAGACAGTTGCGAATGTAGAAAATATAGAAAATTCGCTTTTATTAAACGAATGGGCTCAAATTTATATCGAACCATGATATAGATTACGGATGAGGATTCGAAAAGAAATAAATTTCATTTTTTCTTCTTGAAAAGTTGACAATCTCTAAATGCATTTTTATGAAGAACATTTAGATTCTTAAACAAATATAAGATTCCCAGAGGACAAAAGTTTTCACAATAATCTATACCTACACACAAAAACATTGTCACGGAACTCATAGTATATACTTTCTACATCATACCTGTTGAGAAATTTTAAGTAAAATTGCATTACTAGCAAAATGAGCATGTATGAGACAGTGTATCTTTCAATCGCACACAGGTTTATATATTTTACCATGCGTATTGATTGAGCGTTACAAGACTTTGTTAGAGGCATTTACATACATATGTGTATGATTGTTTTTGTTTAAATAGACTATTAATTGTATTTTGTTCACAGGCAATAGAAAATAGTGGAAGCACGATTTTTACCCAGAGTCTCAGTTCTAGGTTCTAAAATAACAGATTTTATTTTATTTTACAATTCTTTGGGAGACCAACAGTTTTTACATTACAGTTTTTCAATTGGGATAACAACTAAACAGCCAATTATAGGTCTCCGCTGATAGGAAATAGCATATAAAAATCATATTATAAATTTCAATGAAATTGAATCAGATATTAACTCTTTCATATACAAGAACTATGTCAAAAGAATGTCCTATCAGGAAGACAACTCTCATTGAGATCATCGGGATCACAGAGTACCAACTCTTAAAAAGAGTTGGACAGAGTCAATAAAGCGGCTTACTATGATCGCAGTTTCAGTGTGAACGGGCCTTCAAAACGGAACAAATTGCCCCCTGATATACGTGGAGCTCAGAGCGTTGACACCTTCAGTAAATTACTTAAGACTGCTTTGTTTAGTAGAGCCAACAAATAAGCCACAGCGCCCTTGGAGTGATCTTGTATCACTAAACGGCGCTTTATAAATTACAATTATTATTATTTATTTCAACGATTATGCGATAGTAACCCTTAATAACAAGGTACTTCATTGAAAATTCAGCGTTTTTTTTACATAATATCAACTTGTGGTGATGTACTTTGATAAATTGTTACAAGCATTTACCGGTAGCAGATAGTCTACCGAAGAAAGCTCAGGGGGCAAGTCTGGTCAACCGTCGGAATCAAAACCATCCATGTTTACCCATATCATGGATAAATGTAATTATCACATGTAGTTCTATAATCGAATATATTTTTATTATTGCATATGCGCAAACATTGGATTTTTTTTCCCTGTCGGGAGTCAAAGATATTTTTTAACAGATTTTTAATTATCTCAATAGAGACGAAGTTGGAATATTTATTGTAGGAGAACCGGGAAATCAAGGCACCTACAGGGCTTACGACCTGTCATCGGCTGGTTTACGTGATCACTTTATGCGCTTGCGCAACGTTCACCAATTATGCCTTTTTAATGAGATCCCTATCAATTCAAACTTCTATATATTGTAATACTGAAATTCTTGGAAATTCTTGAAAATATATATTGTAATACTGAAATGGCTGTAGTAAAAAATCCTTATTTTCAAGCGAAAAGAATTTCAGTATTACAATATATAGAAGTTTCAAAATTGAATTGATAGGGATCTCATTAAAAAGGCATAATTGGTGAACGTTGCGCAAGCGCATAAAGTGATCACGTAAACCAGCCGATGACAGGTCGTAAGCCCTGTAGGTGCCTTGATTTCCCGGTTCTCCTACAATAAATATTCCAACTTCGTCTCTATTGAGATAATTAAAAATATGTTAAAAAATAGTTCTATAATATCTTAAGATTTTATGAAACTCCATAAGATAATTATATCCATGATGTGGATAAACATAGATGATTTTGATTCCTACGATTGACCAGACTTGCCCCCATGATGATGGTCATCGATAGACCGATACAGGCGAAGAGTCTGTAGTGGGTAATATTGTGTTAATGTTTCTATAAAAAAAATCAAAAGAAATAATATTGTCAGTTAACTTATTCATAGTCAAAATTTTGTACTAACTTTTTTCAAAGCATTTTTTTTTATTAGTGTATGAATCCATTAACTTAAATGCATTTGAAATATTTATCGACTTTTATTAATGATTATTGAAATAAAATATTTGTCGATAGAAAATAAATTAATTTAATTGACATTGATTGACAATTAAATGATTGGTTTACGACTTTAGTTTTAGCTATCGCTATATTAATGATAGTGGAAGAAGACTGGATAATTCCGAAGATGAGGATGTCGTTAGTAAATTTTAATTGCTATTGCAGCACATAAATCGAATGAAAATATTGCGCAGACAGCGTAGTTTAAAATCCATGATCAAATAATAAATAATTTGTTTATTTCATTTTGTTATTATATTATAAATAGGAAATTGTCTAGAATAGTCGCGATGATGCAATACTTGTATGAAAAAATTATATGATACTAGTAAAGTTGCATGTATCACATTAGATCCAACTGTCGATACTACTTACTTGTATAGTGTAAAAAAAAAGTTCTATCTTTTATGGTTCGCGTTCTATCTTTTATGGTTTTGACATACCTATGAGGAAATATCAAATAAAAAATCAAAAGTAGATAGCCTCTGATTGGAATGAAATTCTGATAATAAAAGTTTTGTAGGCTGCCTAAAATTTTCCATACCTACGAAAAGTTAAGGACACACACATAAACACATAAAACTCCGAATTTTGAGTTAATCCATACATAGAACATGTACATATGTATGTTGCGAGCCTCTAAGTCTGTATTTTTTATATGCAATAATCCACTACGCCATACAAAGTAATCCTTCTTTCGTAGTACCCAATGTCTTAAAAACTGTCGATATGTTAAGAGAAATAAATTCTCTTGTACAAATCAACAGTTGCATTAAAAATGTTGGATTAGAAGTGATCCAACTGTCGATTTGTTCAGGAGAACTTTGTTCTCTTAACATATCGACAATGTATCAAGCCAGAATACGCGAGAATTGTATGGAGAGGTCTACTTTTTTCACGGCTTTTCCAACTTTGAAGTCAAAAAACACCAACTTAGAGGCTTCGCAGCATATATGTTCCATACACGGATTTACTTAGAATTCGGAGTAGAACATTTCGTGTGTCTGTGTGTGTGTGTGTGTCTGTGTGTGTGTATGTCTGTGTGTGTGTGTGTGTGTGTGTGTGTGTGTCCCCTTATAACTTTTGATCCGCTCAATTTACAGAGCCTAAAATTTCAGAATATATAAACAGTTACAGGCCTACATAATTTTTATACTCGGAATTTTGAATTTTTGTTTCAGTCAGGGGTTATCAACTTTTGAATTTTTATTTTATTTTTCCCTATATCTCAGAAACCATTTAACATAGACAAATACAAAATACAAATACAAAACAATTAACATAGACAAATACAAAATCTCAAATTCGTTTTTTCAAAAAAATTCCAGGGTTTCGCAAACATTTTTTATTAAGAAAAGTATTTTTTTATGATAAATTTATGAGTTTAACTGCCTATATTTCCATTTTTTTTTTAAATATCGAAAAAAGCCGAAACACCCCAACTAGATAATTTAATTTTATATAAAAAATATTGACATTGTAGCAGTACATCTCAAATTTTTTTTAACAATTTTTATAAAAATTGAATTTAGTGACGACATCGCTTCATACAATTTGTATGGTAGTCACCTATACACAATATCAAAGAAGACTTAATAGTTTGATACTTCATCTCTAAACATACAATATACATATACCATCATGCTGTTTTCATATTCCGGGTAGGAAAAAAAGACTGACCTCCATACTATCCTATCTTGACTACCTAGGTACATGTGTTGTATAGAAAACTAAATATCATAAAATAATAAATAATTTGTATTTATGGGTTTGGTACTTATTCTTCAACTATACATACTATCGCTGTCGACAGTTGGATCCCATGTGTTACATGCAACTAGTTATAAATATACCTATGTTTATCCAACTGTCGATTTGTTCAGGAGAACTTTGTTCTCTTAACATATCGACTAGTTGCATGTAACACATGAGATCCAACTGTCGATAGCGATAGTATGTATAGTTGAAGAATAAGTACCAAACTATAATCCCATAAACACAAATTATTTAATATTTTAAGATATTTGATTTTCTATACAACACTTGTACCTATGTATGTATGTCAAGATAGGATAGTATGGAGGTCAGTCCTTTGATCCTACGCAGAATATGAAAACAGCATGATGGTATGTATGTATGTTTGGAGATTAGTATCAAATAATTAAATTTTCTTAGTTATTGTGTGTAGGCGACTGCCCTACAAATTGTATGAAGCAATGTCGTCACTACATTCAATTTTTATAAAAATTGTTAAAAAAAGTTTGAGATGTGCTAATACAATGTTTATATTTTTTATAGAAAAATGAATTATCTAGTTGGGGTGTTTCGGCTTTTTTCGATATTTTTGAAAAATTTAGAAATATATGCAGTTAAACTCATAAATTTATCATAAAAAAAATATTTTTCTTAATAAAAAATGTTTGAGAAACCCTGGAATTTTTTTGAAAAATAAATTTGAGATCTTATATTTGTCTATATTTGTACCAATTTTCAGCGTTCTAGCTTTTATGGTTTCTGAGATATATGGAAAAATAAAGTTAAAATTCAAAAGTTGATAACCCCTGACTGAAACAAAAATTCAAAATTCCGAGTATAAAACTTTTGTAGGCCTGTAACTGTTTATATATTCTGAAATTTTAGGCTCTGTAAATTGAGCGGATCAAAAGTTATAAGGGGGGGCGGACACACACACACAGACACACAGACACACACACACACACACACACACACACAGACACACGAAATGTTCTACTCCGAATTCTGAGTAAATCCGTGTATGGAACATATATGCTGCGAAGCCTCTAAGTTGGTGTTTTTTGACTTCAAAGTTGGAAAAGCCGTGAAAAAAGTAGACCTCTCCATACAATTCTCGCGTATTCTGGCTTGAAACATTGTCGATATGTTAAGAGAACAAAGTTCTCCTGAACAAATCGACAGTTGGACAATGTATCAAGCCAGAATACGCGAGAATTGTATGGAGAGGTCTACTTTTTTCACGGCTTTTCCAACTTTGAAGTCAAAAAACACCAACTTAGAGGCTTCGCAGCATATATGTTCCATACACGGATTTACTCAGAATTCGGAGTAGAACATTTCGTGTGTCTGTGTGTGTGTCTGTGTGTGTGTGTGTCTGTGTGTGTGTGTCCCCCCCCCTTATAACTTTTGATCCGATCAATTTACAGAGCCCAAAATTTCAGAATATATAAACAGTTATAGGCCTACAAAACTTTTATACTCAGAATTTTGAATTTTTGTTTCAGTCAGGGGTTATCAACTTTTGAATTTTTACTTTATTTTTCCATATATCTCAGAAACCATAAAAGCTAGAACGCTGAAAATTGGTACAAATATAGACAAATATAAGATCTCAAATTTATTTTTCAAAAAAATTCCAGGGTTTCTCAAACATTTTTTATTAAGAAAAATATTTTTTTTATGATAAATTTATGAGTTTAACTGCATATATTTCTAAATTTTTCAAAAATATCGAAAAAAGCCGAAACACCCCAACTAGATAATTCATTTTTCTATAAAAAATATAAACATTGTATTAGCACATCTCAAACTTTTTTTAACAATTTTTATAAAAATTGAATGTAGTGACGACATTGCTTCATACAATTTGTAGGGCAGTCGCCTATACACAATATGTAAGAAGACTTAATAGTTTGATAGGTACTTAATCTCCAAACATACATACAGAACCATCATGCTGTTTTCATATTCCGGGTAGGAAAACAGGACTGACCTCCATACTGTTCTATCTTGACAAACATACCAACATGTGTTAAAATTTTCAATAATTTGGATTTATGGGTTTATAGTTTGATTCTTATTCTTCAACTATACATACTATCGCTATCGACAGTTGGATCTCATGTGTTACATGCAACTAGTATATTTATAATCACTTTGATTTTTGTAAAAATATAATAGAATGAATTAACGCAAAAAATAGTAGAATATCTATGAAATGCATTAAGCCAGGCATCAAAGAAAAATTTAGCGCAGTTTTAATAGTTGAGTACCTAATTAAGTATAGGAGAATTCTACCTTTGTTTTCATCGCTTGAAAAATGAAATCAGCCCTAGGGGATTGGCTCTAGGGTCGGAACGAACTGTTGTGGCCGTGATGGGTCGAAGCAGATCATCGCTTATTTATTTTGTTCAGCTTTGGGCCCAGGGAAGATTGAGTATAGTGGCTCGAGGCGGTTTTATTTTTCAAAATACCACCAAACGCATGTAATAAAAACGCTGATTCCTTTGTTTCCCACAGTTACAAGTTAAACGTAATATGTAACACTATGTATGTAACAACTCATTCAAACTGACTTATTTAAAGCACAATAAATCTCAAATGGTCGAAGTGCAGGGACCACAAGCCTAATCATATCATACCGCTTTTGGGTGTCCAGTAATCGAAATACAACAAGCAAAATAACATCTTACATACATATATGCCAAATTTTCAGCCAGATCAACGAAATGAAATGTTATATTTATCAATTTTATGTATTTATTTTGTTTTATTTTATGTAGCTTCTCGGGCAACTAACAGGTGCTATATCAAATAATTATTAAACACGCACCCAATAACAATTTGCCACATTTTGGAGACTTACGATATTTATCGTCTCACAGATCCAGACTGAAAACACAATTAAATACTGTGTCTCCACCAGGAATCGGACCCGGGAATGTATCTTTTCGATATTGTTAAAATATAGGAACTAAGTTTACATAGTTTGTCGATCGACAATTCTTGATAGAACTCTTTAGTGCCTTGCACGAAACGCGTCAATAATCTAATAAATACAATAGAACTATTACCAAGTATTTTTATAACATATATCAAAATATATGAAGTTTGAATTAGGTACTAGGGGCCATATAAACCTAAATACGTTATACAATGTTATATAATGTGTTCCCAAATATGTTATACAATGTGTTTCTAAAAAATATTTTCAATATTTTTCTTGTGAATATTCGTCGTACAACTTAAAAATTCAGCATAGTATTCCTCTAAAAATATATTGAAATTTATTTTTTTACGGATTTTTTTTTTCAAATTACTCCATAACTACATATGTGCCGTAGAGAAATAAATATGTAAGTGCTTAAAGAGTGCATAAAATCAAAGTGAATGACCATTAACATTTTTTCATTTCATGTCAGGTTTGTTCTTTAAATGCAAAAAATAAACAATTTTGGGTTTCCGACAATTGAAATCATGTTTTTACCCCTTTTTATCGCAGCCATAGTTACCCTTACTGACGTAACTTCATGGTGCATTAGGTGGTTTTAACATATTATATCATGTTTTCAGTCACTAGATTTGGCGTTACATTCCCTCTTAAGATTCAAGTTACAAAATAACACCCTTATTGAATTATAAAATGGATATATTTTAAACAATTCTGCTAAACACATGTTTGTCTTTAATGTTCATTCAAATTTTATTTTGTCTCCGGTCTAGACCATCATCAAATTATATTTCAATTTGTGAAATATTCTTGGTCAAATAATGTATGTATTACTAAGGGATATTTGGAATACTAAATTCGAAATTCCACGAACAAATATGCACACATTCCGGTGGGTCTACAGTCTCAAATGATAATATTTGTACTCACCAAACACTTCATGTCCTCTATCTACTCTCTATGAATATTTACTCAAACGTATGATTAGTACCTATCATTTTAGTCAAACGAAAACTTATACTTACAGTAGGTAGGTACTTATAATTATAATATGTAATATTATAATAATAAGTAGGTACCTACCTACTATGACAGATTTGACATATTTTAATTAATTAAAAAGAATAGTATTTTTTTTTTGTATAAAATAATTTAATTAGATTACCACATCAATATTTTCAAAGGCAGTAGAAATTATCCTACAAAAATCATAATAATACTAATAATGAACACGTTCGTTGCACGCTGCGCAAGTGGCGAGTTGATGTAATTGACGTAATAAAACTACTGATTTACAAACAGCTATTTCAATATAACATAGGGCATAAATTAATTATTCGCTAATGTAGGCTTTGCTGGTTAATAGATTATTTGGGTAAAAACCATATCCAAATTATAGAAGATAATCCAATAAAATATACAATTTTCTCAACTATAAAATTATTGCCATCGCCAGCTAAAATTTATACGACTAAATTGTTTTGAATCGCTATAATTAATTTATATAATACGGAGATTAACTTAAATAAAAATATAAGTAGGTACCTACTATCCATTTTCGCTTTGCTATTTCATTATCAAAATAATTTCACTACACAATATTATTGCAGAAGCAATTCAACTCAATAAATTACTAAAGAGTCAGGTAAAATTATTAAAGCAGATAATTTGTAAAAAAATTAAATCAATAATTGACAGAGACAAACGATTCATGCCTCGGTTGATTTGGTTTATCAATAGCAAAATCATTTTCTTTATTAAATTATGTAATGTTATTCAAAATCATGTTATTTATTAGAAAATTGTAATTCTTAGTTATTTTTTAAAAACTAATATAAAAGAAATTCATCAAATTCTTTCAAAATACTTGCAAGCACAATTGACAACTGGATGATTTCATTTTTGAAAATTCTCTTAGGCGCAGATAATGCGATATAATTAAAATAATGTTATTATATTTTTAGACTACTTATGCATAAATCTTTTGACGAGTTTTTGACTGACTACTATTTTTTTTTGTCAATCATATCAATACATATTTACATTAACAATTAAATTAAAATTTACAATTAACAAGGTTTACAAGTTCCATGATATGCTTCATATTAACCCCCTCTATAATTGAGATAAAATCTCGTGTTAATAGAGGGGAGCATCTATTTTGTATTGCTACATTCACCAAAACATTGCACATCTACTAAATAAGTTTTTTCACTAAGGTTTACATTTATATAAAGACAAATCAATAATTTGTATGTAAGGATTGTATAAAAAGGTCAAACAAAATTTACAAAACAAATAAAAAACTATACAAAAGCATGATTGTAATAAACAAAAAATTAAATCGGTGCAATTTTTGGATTTTATTCTTAAATATATTGTATTTTTTTTCGAGTCAAAGACTCAAAGGGAGTTCATTTAACCAGAGTACATAGGTCACAGTATTTGTTAGTTAATTTTTCACACAGTAAGTAATTAATTAACAAAATAGTTATCATATATTTTCGTAAAATCAAAATTTTCACTCATTTCTATTTGCAATGCGGCTCTGAATTAACGTTGAAAAATTCGCAACTTCTCGTGAAAATATTGACTAGTGAATAAATGGTAATTGGGAGTTTCAACAATCAATTACATGGTCAATGATATGTTAGTTAAAATTGTTTTAAATTATTGACACTGAATAAGTTATTGAAGCTTTAAAAAAGCCGACGCTGCATTTTAAGGAATTTGCTAAACATTTTACGCCAGTTCGATTAGTATTGCTAGAATAATTGACAAAGTTAATGATATGTATGATTTGAAATGATAATATTTCATTCGTTTTAATTGATGATACTTACGACCGATTTCAAAATATCTCGCTTCCTCCAAAAGCAGGTCCACGTCACCAAAGTTCTCCGGAACTAAAAGACGCGAGTTTCTCATGAAGTTGAGGATGTGCCTGAACATCCCACCATCACGATCAATGAAGTAGTGTTGCTTCAGTGAATCCAGGACGATCGGTACACTTCCGTTGAACAACTTTGCTAGCTTTGACTCGGGGTATCTGAAATGATGCATGTTAAACTTGTTTAAATTCGCAATATTTTTAATTTTTTCATTACGATACAAGTTGCCTGAGTTTTATTGATTTATTTATTAACAGTTGAAGTAAAATACAGTCGGAATTCAGGTTGATCTACAAATGCTAACTATAAATACATACCATCACGCCATGTCCTTTACGGGGTAAGCAGAGAGAACTGAGGGCCATTCTCCACCATTTTTGTACACATTTATGGCTTCATTTATATCCATGCATCGTCTCGTAAATGCTCGTCTTTTGCTCAATCTTCTCATGTTTCCTTCTTTCACATTACCCCCTATTCAGTAACTATTGGAACTAATTTAGGAACGTTCTAAAATTGTTGATTTTGGATTTACGGTCTTATTTCAGCGTTATAAAATATCAAATTGGACTAAATGGAATAAGAAAGTACCTATTTTGGCCGGAACGTTCTTAAAAAGTTACTAAATCAGACGTATTATGAATAATTATGAAAATTATGAAACTTTTATCAAGTTGATATTTTATAAAGCTGAAATAAGACCGTAAATCTACAATTTTAGTACGTTCCTATTTTAGTTACCCTTGCTATTCACGCCATCTCTTACACCCATGTATATTATTTTGGTCAGTCTTTCTTCGTTCATTCTTTCAATATGCTAATTATAGTTATAATAAAAAGGCTAATTGTCGCTTACACAGATGATATACAAATTAAAAATAAATTACTAATTAATAATAAAAATTTGTTTTAAAACGCATTCTGATTGATAAAACATTATCGTTTAAAAAAATACTTTTCAAATGGTTTAGATGAGTGGTGGCAGAGCGGTTAGCGCGCTGGGTTTGTAATACAGTGGTCACGAGTTTGAATCCTGCCACGACCGATTTCGTTCATATATAGCACAAGCATTTATGTTTTATTTAGGGAATATATGAGGATGTATAATATGTACTTGTTACAAGGACGTATACATTCTTTAAAAAATATTTGTGTATTGTTTCCTTCGTGAACTTACAATATTGATTATTATACTGTGTATTATTTATTATTAACGTATTATTTTCGCAATAAAGACTCTACGTACTAACAATACCTATACACGGGGCTAGGACTCGACAAACAAGAGAATGCGGGTGACAGTTTTATAAAGCGTTGTTAAAAATCTATGTGGATGCAAAGGTCAAGGAAAAAGTGACACGTAATTCGCTGCACGACGTCGAAAGCCAAATAATTTTATTGGTTCATACAAATTAGAGTATTTTTCTGCATCATAATTGGTTTATGCACAGGTTATGTCAGCCGCAATATTTCGCTGGGCGAGGTATACGTATGATGGCCATTTTGACGTTTGGATATTTCATTATGTTCGGTAATTATAATTAACAGTTAAGCACGCGGGAACAAATTTAATATAGTTACACTGTACATTGTGCATTAGTGTGCAGTAGATTGTGTACAGCATTGTGTACACCTACTGAATACAATTCTAATTTATTATTAATAGAATAACAGCTTATATGTGACAAACAAATGCGTTCTTTGTCTTCTTTCGTCGCTCCTAGCGGAGGTTGGCGTCCATCACATCAAACTCATCAAACCTGCGCCAACCTGATTATTAACGCCGCATTCGGAATCCCAAACCACCTGCCAGAGATTTTTATGCCACGATATTCTTTTACGACCCCCTACTTCGTCTTCCTCTATCTTTTCCTCCACTATAAGTTTTAGAAGGGCATATTTATCACCACAGAACATGTGGCCAAAATATGCAGCTTTGTGTCTCTTGACAGTGGCTTACAACTCTCCCTTTCTCCATCATATTTAGAACTATTTCATAATGCGACGTCGAAGCGATGCGATGCGGTTACACGCGAATTCAATGCGATGCGGTGCGACGCGGCGGTTCTGTCCTACATGCGCGCGAATCGCGCTTCTGACACTATACGAGTACTTAATAAAAAAAAAACTATGGCACCGCGACCAATTCGCGCGAAAATATCAAACCAACTGATCGCGGTCGCTTTGCATCGCGCCGCGCCGCACCGTACCTTACTCGCGGTAGGGCACTTCCATAGTTGCGTTAAAGACTATCAACCCATGTGATGCTCAAATGCGTACGTATATATTTGTCCGGAAAAAGAAGCGATTCACTTTCGAAAATATTTGATGTACCTAAATACGTTTTAATTTTATTAAACTATTTTATTTATATTTAATTTTAAAAATGTGCCACAGAGCGAAATCATTCGTAAATTCAAATAATAAACGTTGTGAAATCATAAATTTCTGACGTCTCCGATCCATCCCTTATAAAGAGAAACATCGGTGTTGATTTCAGACATGTTTGGACGTCCGCTCCAGCCCCCGAGGCTTATGCTGTTCATCTCAGCTGTGCTACTCCAACCCTGGCCATCAAAACAACAACCGAAAGCAAATTTATATAAACAAATAACATGAAAACACCCCAGGGCGGAGAGCCCTTTCTCTGACAGATATCTAGCTCCTAGCTGAAACCTATAGAAGCCGTACCTACATATACCTACTACACATACACCGGAATAACTATACACTGATCATTAGGTACCTACCTGCCTATCTAACAACGAAAAGAAAGTATAAAATGATTAACTTTTATATATTTCTCCATTTTATTCTATATTTCCATTTGGTGGTTATTTAAAAGCAATTTGCTTGCTGTCGTTTGATAGTCGATGTCCTGACAAAGAAAAAAATCTACATATCGCTAATGCTCAATCATTTATGGAATCACGGCATATCCCACTATATGGGGTAACAACACCAATCTCGTTTCACATGGATCACTATATTCTAAACGTCATAGCTGAACTATGTGAGATGTTATTTTAACTGTAACTGCAATATTTCGATATTAATTGTTTGTGAATGTAACAGTTCATTTTAGCCTAAGTACATTGGATTTAGGGATTACAATCCAGCAACATTTTATATTCATCAGGATTATTGGGGATTTCTAAAAATAAGCTGGATAGGAACAGCGCAGATCGTATCCAACTTATTGAAAAGTATATTAGTACAACTCAAGTTTTACATATTGTATAAATATGAGTATGTTTAATAAATTGAATATAGTATTAATAAGTCATATTATGGCTTTTTAAAACATCGATCTGTATTATCTAATCTACTTATCTACAATGAATTTATTTCTCGTAATATGGATGATAAAAACCAAGTGGATGCGATATATACAGATTACTCTAAAGCCTTTGATAAAGTAAATCACTTAACACTAATTAAAAAGCTTGAGGAAGTTGGAATCCATGGTGACCTACTCAGATGGTTTAAATCGTATATTACCAATAGATTACAATCTGTAGTAATTGAAGGCTTTAAATCAAACTTCACATTAGCCCCCTCAGGAGTTCCGCAGGGCTCTATATTGGGACCGTTACTATTTAATGCTTACATTTATACATACATACATACATACCATCACGCCATGTCCCTTACGGGGTAAGCAGAGAGAATTGAGCGCCATACTTCTCTATTTTTGCACACATTTCTGGCTTCCTTTACATCCATGCATCGTCTCATACATGCTCGTCGATTGTTCAAACTTTTTATGTTTCCTTCTTTCAAAATATCATTCACATGGTCATGCCATCCCTTTCTGGGGCGACCTCTGCTATTCACTCCATCTCTTGCACCCATGTATATTTTTTTGGTCAGTCGTTCATCGTTCATTCTTTCTATATGTCCAAACCACCTTAAAGCATTCACTTTCATTTTACATATAATATCCTTCTTTAACTTGCATTCTCTCCTTATGTCCTCATTTTTTATTCTATCATATATCGTTCTATTACATACTCTTCTTAGTGATCTCATTTCTACAGCATTTATTCTACTTTCATGTGTTCTTTGCCAGGTCCATGTTTCACTAGCATACGTCAAAGTAGGCACCACAATTGCATTGTGTACTACAATTTTGGCTTCCTTTGAGATGCTTGGGTCGGACATTACTGGTCTAAGTGCTCCGTTTATTCTATTCCCTGCCATAACTCTTCTTTCGATATCTTTATCGGGTCTTCCATTCCGTTCAAACATACTCCCCAAATATAAATATTCCTCAACTTGTTCTAGCCATTCGTTCTCTACTTTTATCATACATGCAGTTATACTTTCAGTCTTTTCAAATACCAATATCTTAGATTTACTAACATTCATTCTCAGTCCATTTTGCAGGCATCCTTCATACACTTTATTTACTAAATACTGTAACTCATCCGCACATTCAGCAATCACCACTTTGTCGTCTGCATACATCAAATCACGTACGTTTACAGTACTTAGTTTCAGACCTTTATTTTCATTCTTCAATGTCCTAACGCAGTGATCAATATACAGATTGAACAGCCATGGAGATAATACGCAGCCTTGCTTCACCCCTTTATTAATAGGGAACCATGTTGTCAACGCATCGTTGACACGGACACAGGCTCCACTATTTTCATACAGAGACGCAACGGCACGTATTAGTTTGCTCTTCACTCCATATATCGATAGGATATCCCACAATTTTTCTCTATCCACTTTATCATATGCCTTCTCTAGGTCTATGAACGCACAGAAAAGTTTCTGGTTTTTATGCAGAACCTTTTCTGTAGCCATACGTAAAGAGAAAATTTGATCGATACATCCTCTGCCTCCTACAAAGGCACCTTGCGCATCCCATATCTTGCATTCCGTAATCTTGCGTATTCTCTTAACAATAATTCTTGCATACATCTTGCCAACCGAACTTAACAAGCTGATAGCTCTATAGTTTTTGCAGTCGAGTTTTGATCCCTTCCCTTTGAAAAGAGGAACTACAACTGCGTTTCTCCAATCCGACGGAGTGTACCCAGCTTCCCAACATTTATTGAAAAGCGATAGACACCACTCCGTAGATATTTTACCGCCATACTTGATAAATTCGGCTGCCACACCAGCGGCTTTACCCGTTTTCGCGTGATTAACCGCTTCTTTTACCTCTTCTTCCGTTATTTCATCTCTCTCATTCTCATCAATAATCCATGTCCTCTGTCTTACTGTGTCACCTTGTGCGCTTTCATACAATTCTTTGAAATATTCACACCACCTCTCTTTCACACGTTCGTTATCTATCAGCATAAGCACTTTTCAGATATTTGCAAAGCACTTTTCAGATATTCTTCATAATCTATTGGGGTATAAGCGAGTATTAGTTATACAAATTTGCAAAATTTAAAGAGAATCGACTTGAGTATACAGTCGATAAAGTAGAATAAACACCATCATTTCCAAAATCCCAATGGAGATGTTTTCTCAATTAATGCTTCGGAAAACAATTTCCAAATGTTGATTTGTTCATGAGAATTTAATTCTTTTAACAGATCGACAATGTTTCAAGCCAGGATCCGCAATATTTTGTATGGTCTACACTTTTCTTACAAGTCTACTTGAGGCTTCGCAGCGTATATGTTTTTTGTATGGATTAACTCAGAATTCGGAGTAGAACATTCTAATTTGGAATTAAGGGTTTATTTTTATTGACAAACTTTTTAACATAGGAAACTTTTTTAGGAGTTCCGCAGGGCTCTATATTGGGACCGTTACTATTTAATGCTTACATTTATGATATTTACAAATGTTTCAATCATTCCCAATTTATAGCCTACGCGGATGACATGAAAATTTATAAATCCATACGTTCACTTACCGAATGTCACGAACTTCAAGACGACCTAAATAGACTCCTTGCATATTGTCTTGTAAATAGATTGCAATTGAACACCTCAAAATGTTTTAAAATTACATTTACACGAAATAGACAGAAAATCTACTATAACTACACAATCGATGATAACATACTTACAACTGTTGACAAAATTAAAGATTTAGGAGTTATCTTCGATTCGAAGCTCACATTTAACGCACATATAGACGCAATAATTGACAAAGCTTTTAAAATGCTCGGATTCATAGCACGCTTATCGAAACCTTTTTACAATACTCAAACTCTTCTTGTTTTGTATACAACCTACATAAGACCGATTCTGGAACATTGCACCCCGATCTGGTCTCCTTTTTATAACATACATATAAATAGAATAGAAAGAGTACAAAAAAAGTACCTTAAAACCGTCAACTACAAATCACACCTTCATTTTCCTAACTACACAGAATCCAGGAAATTTCACGGCCTTGAATCACTCGAGAACCGAAGAACTCATAACGACCTATCACTTCTTCACAAAATAGTTAATAATTTTTTTGATGCTCCCCAAATAATAAGTAATATACTGTTTCATGTGCCAGGTAGAACAAGCAGACACTCAAATCTATTTCATATTTCACACTGTAGCACTAATCACAGAATGAATTCATGCTTTCCACGCATTTGTAAGCAGTATAACACAAGTTTTTACGACATTGATGTACTCAACAGCACATATCCGCAATATCGCAGGAGTATATCCGCAAAAACGCAGTGATACGAGACATGGAATACCAATCCTCTTTATTCCCTCCCCACTCCCCGCAATTCCTAAATATCCCCATTATCTATATCCCTAATTTTGAATTACTTATCTTGTTTATATTCTTTGTTATTATTATTTATTTTTTTTTGTTTTAAGCTGTATACTTTAATTTTAATTAAGTTTTTAACTCACTCCACTGTATATGTTTTTTAAGCTAACTTGTCCTTTTTTTATTTTACGCATGTTGTTTAATTAACTTTTTAACTCACTCCACTGTATATGTTTTTTAAGCTAATTTGTCCTTTTTTTATATTACGCATGTTGTTTAATTAAGTTTTTAACTCACTCCACTGTATATGTTTTTTAGGCTAACCTGTCCTTTTTTTATATTACGCATGTTGTGGGAACTATTTTGGCAAATTACTGATATTTGTTATTGTTTTTGTTTATGGATTATAAATTGCTGTATGTTTCCCCTTAAATTAAATAAATAAATAAATAAATAAATATTATCTCTCCTTATATGTCGTTATTTTATCGTTTAAAATTAATACATTTATCAATTTTTTTGTACTTATTTCAACATTTTTTACCTTACATCTTTCTATGCCAATGATTTTGTACTCGTGTTAACATTTTAACTGTACATCTTTCTATGCCAATGATTTTTGGACTTATATTAACAGTTTACTTGTACATCTTTCTATGCCAATGATTTTTGTAAGTTCTTACATTAACATTTTTTTTTACTTGTACATATTTCTATGCCAATGATATTTGTACTTATACATATTAACAACTTACTTGTACATCTTTTTATGCAAATGATTTTTCGACTTATATAATTTATATTAACAATTTACTTGTACATCTTTCTAAGCCAAAGATTTTTGTAGGTACTATATTAATATTTTTTTACTTGTACATCTGAATTTTTGTAACTATACTAACGCGAGCGATATATCACATAGTAAAAATGAGGACACCAAGAATAAATGCAAGATAAAGAAATACATGTCATGAATATAATGAAAGTGAACATGCTGAAGAGGTTTAGCCACTTGGAAAGAATGAATGAATATCACGTGATAAAGAAAATATACAAAGCCGAAATAGATGGGGCAAGAGGTCGGGGTCGTTCGAAAATAGGATGGCACCACGATGTGAACCTCCAAAATTAAAGAAATATAAGAAGCTTTTACAACATACGAACACGTAGGAGGCGATGCATGAATGTCGATGAGGTGATGGATGCCTGTCAATATAGAAAAATATGGCTCTCAGTTACCCAAATGGTTTTACCATTTCCTCATTTTGTCTTACTTGTATATAGAAGGTACTCGTATTAGGTATATTTTTATTTTATTAATTTATTTATCTTTTTGTACATGATAAAAAAAAACATATATTGCACACTTGCAATTTCTTCCAACCAACCAATTACAAAGTATGACAAAATTGTGAATGTATATCAACACTGACATATTATTTTCGTCCCCCCCCCCCTCCCCTTTTCCCATCTCATATCCATCTCCATCGATCTGGCAGTGATGATTATATATTTATATATTGTTATACATTATTATTCTATTTTATAATATGTATTGTGTATTTGTAAGCACAAAAAAAATGTAAAATGAAATTTAAATAGATACCTATATGCGCAGATGTACACTTAAATAATTAGGAAATACTGTATTTTAATAATTGTAAACAACTGTAGTGTTTCTAAATAAAACAAAACAAAATAAAATAAATAACAAAAGAATTAAAGCAAAAATAGTATAGAAAATATATATTAAACAAAGATAACAATTAAAAGAAAAAAAAATTAAAATACTACATAGCAAAACAAGGATAGGGTAAGGACAAGGAGAGGTAATCGGGATTAAGTGTACAGGGAGATGGCAGAGCGGTTAGCGCGCTGGGCTAGTAATTCAGTGGTCGCGAGTTCGAATCCTGCCTCGACCGATTTCGTTCACCTATAGCACAAGCATTTATGCTTAGTTTAGAGAATGTAGGATGATGCATATGTAGGGGCAAGTTGTGTTCCTCTGGACATTACCCAGTTTTTGATGAACTTAATTTTTTAAATTAAAATCAATGGAGTATTACATCAAAATGTTTAGGTCACATGAAGCTCAAATAAACATTTTATTGTTCTCTAATATTTTATTCTGATAAATCTTCTTCTATACATAGAATAATTACGTTTTTGTAAAAACTTCAATATTGTCCAGAGGAACACAGAGAGAATGTTCCTCTGGACATTAAGATATGTTCCTCTGGACAGTTTAACAACAACTGTGTATGCTTATCAAAATTGAATTATTGGTTGAAAAAAATAACTTAAAATGTCCACAATTGAAGCAATTTAATAACATCATAGAAAATTTATAAAAAAGTAACAAATAACAAATTCAAAAAAAAATATTACAAATTCAAAATAATTGGATATCTTACAACTCAAAACATCACTAACAGCGTCTTTGAGGACATCATGATCAACTAGGTGAGTCCTAGTTTTTTTCAGTTTTGCTACCTGGCAATGGTGCTGAAAATACGATAGCGTGTTTCTATGGCGTGTCCAAAGGAACATGCAAATCAGTGTCCAGAGGAACATGTGGTATAAATTTTTAACGTAACTTGTCGTAAATATTTTTAAAGAAAGGTTACCAAAGAGATTATTACTTCAATAACACTGCAAATGAGCATGTTTCAATGTATTATTGAAAATATTTGCATAATATGATTTTTTATAATAAAAAATAACTCCATAAAAAATGAAAATATTTACTTTTTGAGTAAAAAAAATAAAAACATCGATTCACGCTTACACTATGAACGAAAATACAAGATGTCAATTTAGTGATGCATGATATGCAAATGTTTATTAAAATGTGTTGCAATATTGAAAGAAAAGTGGTCATTTATAGAAATAAATATACTGTCCAGAGGAACAAGTGTCCAGAGGAACACAACTTGCCCCTACTCTTTTAACAAGGACATATTCATTTTTTATACAAAAAAAATATTCCTTCTTTAGTTTCTTTCTTGAAAATACAAAGTAAGTTAGATGACGCGATATCCTGATATCCTGATATTCCATAATCTTCCTGATTGTACCTACTTCGAACGATGAGCTGAAAAATCTGTATTATGGATAGGTATGGATAGTGTTGTACGTTCAGCAGATCGGAGTGGAAGTCCATGATTGGATAAATAAGTGAATTTGTTTATGAGGTACTGTAGCAGGTTTGGATTCAAGATAATATTGTACAATAGTGACAGAATGTGTATATTGCGCCCGCGGGGGTATCCTGGGCCAACAAAGAAGATTGCAATAAGATGATATGTGATTTTTTTTCAGTTTTTAACAAAAAAATATTTCCATGTAAGAGTTGTTACAATATTACACCTTCATGCAATTTTACATGGCATCTTAGTTAGGAGTGTTTCAACAAAGATTAAAGTAAGTATGCACCTATATTAGTTAGAATACTTTCATTAAATAAAATTGTATCTTTTGTCGGAATTTGCGCTATCAAACAGACAAAAATATTCTTTTTCTTCTTCTTTATGCCATAGGTAACCCCAATGTTGGCGATCACTGCTGAGAAGGCACCTCTGTCTCTGACGTCTCTGATGCCGGTCCACTCACGAATTTTGCGGAGACATGACATCTGATATCTTCCTATTCTGAGGCGTTCCACTATTTTGCCCTTTAATATAATCAGTTGGAGCAGCCTGTACCTTTTGCCTAGCAGAACGTGACCCAAATAATATGATACCTTTCGTCAGTTAATTGTGTCAACTAGCTCGCGTTCGACATTTGCTCTCCTGAGTACCTCCACATTTTATATTTTTTCGACCCAGGAAATTTTTAGCATGTGGTGATACAGCCACATATCAAAGGCCTCCAGACCGTTAAGCATATTGACCTTAATGGTCAAGGTTTCAACTCCATAGTGTGGACCATATTTAACACATCACCTGGCGCTGCCTTATTCTCATTCTGAAAAACATCTCGAGAGCTGTCTCCATGCGGTTCTTTGTCAGGATCTAAATCATAAGTTAGAAGACTTCTAAGAAATTTAAAAGTTTTGACTCTGTCTATATTGTTCAACGAGTTGTCAAGTACCTAATCAAGTAATCATGAGTCGGCTGAATATCATAAACTTGGTCTTTGATATATTCATGCTCAGACCAAACTCTTTCCCAGTAATATTTTTTTATCTCCAAAAGCCTTTATTAATAAAACTATTTATTTTATACTTAATAATTGTTATAGCATTTGTCATAAGGGGGTATGTAAACCTAAATATAGTTGTCGCCAAATAACTTAAATACACAACCAACGAAGCTAAAATACACAAATTTGCGCTCTGCGCAACCGGAAGCTCGTTCAAGATGTTTGGCGAAAATTATACCCCGATTTGAAATCGAATTCTCAAATATGTTAAACGGTGTGTTTCTAAAAATTACCATAAATATTTCTCTAGTGAAAGGTCGTCACACAATTATGAAATTCAGCATAAATTACACTAAAAAATGTAATTTTAACGGCATTTGTTTAAATTACTCCATAACTATGAGTCGTAGATAAATAAATATTTCATGTGCTTACGAGTAAAGAGTGTTTACAATCAAAATGAATGAAAGATAAAGTTTTTTGATTTCAAGTCAGGTTTGTTCTGAAAATGTAAAAAATCAATAAATGTTCCCTTGTAAAACCTTTTTAACGAACGCGATAGTTACTCTTACTCACACGTAAATTCATCGAGCATTAGACGTTTTAGTACTTATATCATGTTTTCAGTCACAAGGCCCTCTTAAATATCATAAAATAATTATTATAAATGAAAATAATTATTTTATTTTATTTATTTTTTTTTGCAATAAAACAATCACAAATGCATAATTTTATGAAATCTAAGAAAATATCTATTCTTTTAATACTTGTCCAAAAATTCAGCCTTTACTGTTTTTTTTTAAATGAATGTGTCCTCGTTCAACAAGTACATATACATCTTCCTACGTTCCCTAAAATAAGCAAATAAATGCTTGTGCTATAGGTGATCGAAATCGGTCGAGGCAGGATTCGAACTCGCGATCACTGGATTACTAGCCCAGCGCGCTAAACGCTCTGCCATCGACCTATTTTTTGCATCATCATTAGGAATATTAATTACCTACGGTTTCGCAACGCTGGATCCAGATAGATTGCTGGCTGGATGCTGGATCCAGCAAGTGCAATCCCTAATTGGATTTTTAGTCCACAATACAAATAGATCTATAAATTGATAAAAAAATGCTACTTAATCCATTTATATAATTAATGTAGGTACTTTATGAAAATGATTATTAGTATTGGAACTAGGCTCGTGTATTGTTCAATTATCCCCAGGCGAAAATATTGGCTGGGGAAAGGGTACCTATCTAAAACAATATTTTAATTAGAGAAAGTTTGTAATATTAAAATTTTGATGTTTATTCTCCCGTCTCCATATTTCAACACACATGTATCTTTATTCGCATGTAAATATACCTGTTTAATTTTAATTTTGTGAAAATTTACCTATCTAATTTGTTACAAAATATAACCTTCCTATTATATCGTTTGGTATAATGGGAAAGTAAGTCGAAAATTTAAAGGTCAGCATTTGTTAATCAGATATGAATTCGGGATAATTAATAATTGTGGATATAATATAAGAGTATAATATATATTATACAATTTAAATTAAGGTTGCCTGATTTATTAATTTATTTTTTAATAATAAAAAGAAAAAGAAGTTACAATTCAATTCAATTACTAACTATAAGATAATTATAATATGTATATACATATATATGTGTTATTGATAAGTATATAATTGCTAGGGTACGATGAACACCTCACTAGGAATTCCTGTGCCGAGGTGTTCATTTGAACAGTTGTATGACGTAAATAGTATATTATGTGTAAAGTTCTTGAATTAAATTATACATTAATTTGTTATTGAGAAAAAAAATGTGAAAGTTAATTATATTTGATTAGGTGTAATTATGTTATTGATATGATCTGAACCGGTGTTATATATCAATGCTGTTATGTGTTTTTTGTAGTTTTGTGACGATGTGTTTTTTGGTAGCAGTTTTAGTGAGGTTGGTAGGCATTTATGTAGTTTGATGGCATAGTATTAAAAATGTCATTGTCCATCAGTTGTTTACAACTTCGGGATATTTATTGTGTTGGTGATAGAGGATCTTGTTGTTCTTGGAGGTTGTGTATTGTGTAGAGTTGGTAAGTTGTGTTTAAAATGAAGTGCAGATCTTGCATATAATATTGTCGCAGTGTCATAACTTCCAGAGTCTAATAATATTATTTTTATTAAAAAAAGAACCATCTATTGGAATATCAGTTCTAGGGGGGGCAATCTCTCCTAAGAAATATGTCATTTTTTATTTGCCATACAACCATTATTTTAATATTATCGAATAATGTGGTACCTAATAAAATAAAACACTTAATTTTATTATTATTAATAATAATACTTCCAAAAAGATTTTTTAATTTGTATTCAATTTATGTACACATTTTTTTATATTGAAATAAATGTCGGTTAAAAATGATTTCATTACGCTTTTAAAAGGGAGTCACAATAATTAGTCAAAGAAACATTTTGATACCTCAAAAATTCCCTTTTAAAAGGGATCACAATATTTTGTCAAATTTGCTTTATTTTGATGCCTAGAAAATTTCTTTTTAGTCATTTACTTTTCTATTTACTCTTTAATATACTATATCTGTACTATGTTAAACCATGATGTCAATGTATTATATCAATTATTGTGACCATAATATTGTAAATTGTGAACCATGTAACGATGAACCCAAGTGTTCTCTAAAGAACCTATAAGGGGGGATAAAATACAATAAAAGATAATATTGTCTTTCCTAATTATTGTAATCATTCTATTGTAAATTTTTTAAAAATTTAATAATCGTATACTATTGTACCAAAAATTTGAATCTATGTTGCTTGAGGCAGTTTGAAGAGATTACCTGCATTCCAATATTGGCAATAAACTCACCTTTGAATACTAGTTTAAACAAATTTTTAAATAAAACAAAATAAAATCGTTCATATTTTTACACAAATTGATAAGTTATGCAAACAAATATATTTAAAAAAGTTCTAGGTCTTTGAAAATAACGCGTATATTATCAAATGCCAATTTGTAAAATCTCAGGTATCGAAAATATGATTTTCTCTAGCACCTATTAGAAATAACGCTGTGATAAATCGGATAAAACAATGGATAGAGTTGAAAATAAAAAAAACACAACAAGATATTCCTGTTAACTCGGAATAATACGCGTCAGAAAACATTCATCGGAATAATATTTTTATTCACTCGTGCTCCAGGCAAGGATAAATTCATATCGGGTTGAAAGAATAGAAATGTAACAAACATATTGGAAAATAAATATAGTATTGAAAACGACCACTTTCAGAATCAGATTAAAAACCTTGATAGGATGATACCTTGGAAAATCATTTACTTAACATATTTGATTTCATAAATATTGAGGATTCTATAGATGTACACAGCAATACTTAATGAGACCCCGGTAAAAAAGGTTGATGTGGTGGATCGTGTCAGCAAGCTAAAGTACCTACGATGAGGTCACGTTGCCAGATGAGGAATTGATAGATGGACACCCACAGCGGTACTAATAACATTTTCGTTAAAACTCCTTTTAGCCAACTAAACCTCGCACTACGTAAACCACGTATTAGGCACTAATTCGTGGTTTAGTGGGTTCTTACTAATAATGCAAAAATGTACAAGGACTAAGTAAACCATGGAATACGGAATGAATGTTGTGTGAACGCAGCCATTTAACGGGAATTTCGGAATTTTTCTTTACTTTATGCTATTTTTTGTTCATTCTCTATGACTTTATTAGCCGTCATCTATGACATCTATCGAGAATCATCGTATTTCTATGTTTGTCATTGTTTGTTTACTGCATGGTTTTGGTAGTTTACTGTTTAGGTATCGTCACGTTTTGGTTGAATTCCCAATAATTTAACTTATTACAACATAACTTATTACATTTATTTTAAAACAATTGTCAATGGAAAATAAATATCTTCATTTATTTGCCTTCTTCCAAAATAAATCTACGAGATGCCTAACTCCTGCCTTTGAAAATCTGTACTTTCTTCTAAAATTAATGTCGTCGTAATCAACAAACGGATTACAACGCACCTATGAACACACCTTATAAATTTTGCGTCATCAAAAAACTTTCCACCTGCTTAATTTCTTGAAACGATCTTTCAAAATCGCCAATTCTATAATCAAACAGATTGTTGTCCATAATTAAAAAAAAAGTATTTCTTTAAAAATGACAAAATACAATACGCGCGGTCTATTTGACTTTTGACAGCTCACGAATTCACTATTGCTATTCCACCACTAAACTAGGGGACCGGATGGTTTAGCGTTACCATGGTGATATAAACCATGGAATAAAATAGAAGTTTTAAAACTTGGTTATTAGTATGATTTTTGGCCGTTAGGTTTTAGTCACTCTATTCCATAGTTCAACCTCGCTACTTTTTCGTTATTAGTACCGCCGCCAGAGTTCTAACGACTATGGGTCATGAAAGGAGGAATATGCCGGCTAAAAAGGTGGACTGAAGGTAATTTTGTCCCCAACGTGGGTATTTGATGGAGAAGAAAAGCCCAAAAAGGGAGGAATGGAAAAAAATAGAAAAGGCGAAAAATTAAACAGTGAAGAGATTGTTGAAAAATAAGAACAAAATAGAATATATTTTATATCAGCCTTTCACTGAGCAATGTGTGTTAACGAGATTGAAAATAGGATCCCGATTTATTTTTATCGCTGTATATAACTATTAAAATGGTACCTACGCATCGAAGCGGAAAGTTAAAAATACTCGATAAAATGGAGAATATTTTTACCAGAATACCCCATACTGTTTTTGACATCACCATTCAGTAAAACGAGAATTCCAATTATACAAAAATTTGATTTAACACAGTATAATAAAAAAGTAAATACAACGATAAAAAAATGCAACGCGGGCTAGTTGTGCAACAAAATTTTACTCTGCAAATTTTCAACACACCAAAAAAGAAAAAAAAATATAGAAGGTTTATTGAAAGAAAAAAACATTGATAACTTCATCTAAAACTTCTCTAGTGCTTTTCAATGATTGTTGGATAAAGAGAATAAAAAAAAACGATGAACCAAAATAATTATTAAAAATGCAGGATTCCGTTGAAAAATCGAGTGTTTCAATGATTCAAAATCATTTCTAACTGACTTCCATGGAGGACGATATCACATTTTTTTTTATGTACATTCAGCGATCCGTGTCCAAGATCTATACTGACCAAAACCTATATTGTGTCCCTCCAGTAATTAGCAACCATAATTGCATCTTCATTTGCTCGCCACAGATCCTCCTCAGAGCACCCTTCCTCCATAAGCGGGAAATTCAGCAGGTGTGACATATCTCCACACTCGCATTGCCATGTCCTGGTCAGCCTATAGCATTCCCCGTCTGTGCAGGTTTACATTGCACCTTCCTACACCCGTCCTTAGTCTGTTTAGGGATTTCCAGAATATATATGGTAGTCGGTGACCCGTTGGAAGTTGATTCATGAAAGTTTTCACATCCTATCCCTTCCTTCCACAGCTCAAATCTTCTCTTTTAGCTGGTTGAGGTAAATGTGATTGTATTCCTGAGAAAGCTGTTTCTAGACATGAGTCTTGAGGACGGGAGAATGTGACCATATAGCGGATGTCGAGAGTCATTCTACTGTCTCATCTTTTCCTCTTCAGAGGCTACAGTTCTTCTTATATGTGGTGGTGTAATTGGATTTTTTCCTCATGAGTAGGTTTAAGCCATCCTGTAATGAGTCTGTTGGTTTCGTTCAAGGTAACATCTACGTTTCTGGCATGGGAAGATTGGGACCAGACTGGAGCCCCATATTCCGCATATGTTTTTTTTTTCAGTAATCACACGACAGCTGCTGCCAATTATATGCGTTATGATGACGGCTATTTCTTTTTAAGGCACGATTTGAAGCGCCCTATATTCCAATGGAAAATATGTACCTCGTCCGAGAGTGATAGAGAGTGATATTTTATATAGAAGGGGATATCTTCCGATTGGTCCCATTTCAATCTGGCCAAGATCTGATCATGGGATCCGAGAGAAAACAATCAAACTCTTAAATTTTCACTTTTAATTCTTATATTTTTAATTCTTTACCTACCACATATCTGATTCAAATAAATCCTTATTTAATAAAGTATGCTTCAGAGGTGATAAATATACTTTATTTTATATGTGTATAGGTTTGTTCTACCTACTCGTATTATTAAGATTTTTGATTGTATAAATGCATTAGGGAACTAAGTTTTATTATATATTGTGTTTTAAGTTATCTCACAAAAATGTATATATGATAGTCTGTTTCCAAAATGAAACGAAAAATAACGTGATATGTCCCAAGTACATGGTTATTCGGCGGTGTGAGTTTCCGCTTTTCAATTGTAGTGATTGCTTCATTTCATGAAACTGAATCCTGTCATAAACTTTTTGGCAATCGCTAAATTCATTTGATGTGGTAGAGTTTCAACGCTCCATGATAATAATATGCACCTATCAAAACCATTGGTTGGAAACAGTTTCAAAATAAACTTTGGTGTCTGGATCAGTCTATGTTATAAGTAATCTAAATCATAGGAGAAATTTATTTAAATTTATGTCTCACGCAAATATTGCTTCTCTGGGCTGGAAACACTGGTTAGTTGGAAGAAATTTCAATACGGCAATAAACTCGCCATTTGCGCAGGGTGCAAGGAAGTGTTTATTATTATTTATTATTTATAGTTTACCAAATATTTTGAACTTACCATCCACTTTTAAAACAAAAATCATTAAATACATCCTTAACATTCAAGTTTGAGATGTGGTTGCATCGCAGAATGCTCAAAATCCCTTGGAGAGGTTACAAATTCAGAAGTCTTACGTCGAGCCAGGACAACTAGGCAACTCCTGTCTACAATAAAGGTCCGCAAGATCGCATATTTGGGCCATATAATGAGGGGATAAAAATACCACTTGCTCCAATTAATACTGGAGGGCAAGATAGACGGTCGCCGAAGGGCTGGAAGGAGACATATGTATGTCCTGACTGCGTAATATCAGGGAATGGAAGGGCTTCAGAACTGTGGACCAGATATTTCGGGCAGCACAGGACAGAGAGGAATTCGCCAGAATGATCGCCAACGTCGGGGGTTCCTGACAGGGCACCAGAAGAAGAAGGACATTCAAAATATGAAAAGATGGCACAAATTATATATCTACATAGTTGAATGATTTATATTGGAACTGGAAACTTTACGAAAAGGTAGCGTCCTTAGAAAAATCCTCAGCTATTTAACAAATCAATGATTATTTTAACAATCACAGTCCTATTAATTAAACTAGTTCAATATCAGAAAAAAATGGCTTCTCATGATTATTTTTTTAAGGTTGTCTGAAACATGTATATACTATTGCAGAGTATAACAGTTAATTCTAAATATTTATTTATACAATATAAGGGAATTCAGCTTAATACAATATAAGGGAATAACAATAAAATATTAACAACTATGCCAATGATATGTTTCCACAATAGAGTACACAGTATTCTCTATCTCGTCCTTATCCTTGTGGCTGAGGATGGTTGCTGGAATCAATCACTTTTTATATAGCCCGCCTCAATGCTAATCTGTTGTAGACAGAACGTAGAGCACTAGTCAAAAATACCTTAATGCAGATTTGAGAAGGTCACTCCATCAATGAGGTACCACGAGAACTTCGTCTCTTTACGCTGCCCATCACAACAAGCTTTTCGAGACAATCTAGTTCTCTCCTAGAAATGTATCCAAGGAGTTGAAAATTATGTCTCTAGCACATTATTGACAGACGATCCTAAATATTAAGCTCATCTCTCACTAAATATATTAATTTACATATGTATGTAGTTAATATTGGAGGAGATGGGAACGGATTGTACAGATTCCAACCAAGCAAAAAACGTAAATTGGCGCTTTTTCTCTCACCCACGTGATTTCGCAAGTTATTTTCCGATAACTATGCTTATGAAGAGAAAAATGTATTCTTCCATGATAAGGTAAATCATTTCTATATAACTAAAAGAGACAGTGAACCAGTAGAAAAAAACGCACGTATTCTTGATCAATCGTTCCTCGTTTACACTTATCCTATTAAATATTCTTCTACTTTCTCTCTTTTTAAGGCCTTTCCATCGTCAATTTCTCTCTGGGGACGTACAAATATTGCCAGCTATCCTTCCAGGAGGTTTCCTGGGGAATACTATCCGTGGCTACTTTGACGGTTCTGGAATCTGCCCATTTCAACACGTATTCATTTCAGAACTTTTTCCTCTTTCGACCCCATCTTACAATATTCTCGATATCGCACAACAAAAAAGAATTTAGAGAAATTAGGAATATAATTCTCTAAATTTTAATCAATTCCGTAATCCTATATTAAAAATTATTCAACTCACTTTGTGAGAGTCTCCAATGACGATGTATATATGGTCCCTCCTACATCAATATGCACTGGAGCTGTGTATCTGGAGGCGGCTGCAACACATGGTATACCTGCTATTGGTTTGTGATTTGATGTCATAAATCCAAGGGCTGGCGGAGTAGGACTTGAAGAATTGGACATCGTGGGTGATGTTGCTGGAGATCCACTTGGAGAAAGCATTCTGCAAAATAATTAAAATTACATAAGTAATCAATGAAATAGTTTTTTTTTCACATAAATATGCTATTCAATCATAATTTTTCGATTCTTTTAATACAAAAAGTTAATAACTTTGAAGTACCTACCTAACTAATTATGAAATGATTAATAAACTGGTGATTCTGCTGTAAAACAGCCTTAACCGACGATGTGATTTAATATTTTTTAGCTTTTAGTACAATAATTTTATAATAACACAAATAAATCCCAACTGCGATAAGGAATTAGTTATTGGTGTGCAATATATTTGTTTATATCATTTATAAAAAGATAAATAAATAAATTTATGAAATAAAAAAAATTCAAAACACACACAATAACTCCTGTTTATAAAAAATAAACGAACCCATACACCGTGACTGAATTACGTGTACATCATTAATAGGATGTTTTGATCTAGTGAATGATTCCATCCTTTTTCCTTCCCTTTATTTCCCGTCACAGGCAAACATACAATAATTGTTAAGTATGTTATTGGTCTGTTTTTTGGTTATTTTTTTTACCAATAAAAAAAATACAAAGCAAAATAGTTACAACCAAATAATAAAATTCGACAGTGAATATAGACACATCAGCCTTGGCTGCCTGCCGGTTACACCGGTTAACTCGTGAAGAGATTGAATAATAATAATAAATTATCTAGTTGGGGTGTTTCGACTTTTTTCGATAATTTTAAAAACTTAGGAAAAATAAGCAGATAAAAAAAATGTTTTTCTCAATTCAAAAATGTTTGGAACTTTTTTAAAAAAACAAAGTTGAGATTAAGTATGAGTCTATTTTTTTCTCTGGCTTTTCACCCATAAAAGGATGTTGTAGCCGTTATTAATCAGAAACATTAGTTAACAAAGATTAAGTCAAAAAAATAAAAAACAAAATTTAAATAATAGTCATATTCCTTATAATAGATTTAAATATTAAACCATGAACTTGAGGGGAATTCAGCCAAAGAAGGTTAACTGTGGAAATGGGGTGTTGGAGTATGAGTCTATATTTATACAAATTTTCAGCGTTCTAGCTTTTATGGTTTTTGAGATATATGGAAAAATAAAGTAAAAATTCAATAGTTAATAACCCATGACTGAAACAAAATTCAAAATTCTGAGTATAAAAGTTTTGTAGAACTATAACTTCAATATTTTATGAAAATCAGTTTTGTGGGCCTATAATTATCTATATATTCTGAAATTTTAGGCTCTTTGCTTTCAGCGGATCAGAAGTTATAAGGGGGGGGGGGGCACACAGACACACAAAAAACATATAAAATGTTCTACTTCAAATTCTGAATTCATTCATATCTATAGAACATATATGCTACAAAGCCTCAAGTTGGTGTTTTTAACAAAAAGTCCACTACACCATACAAAATGCTTCTTCACACACGCGTCTTGGCTTAATACTGTCGATTCGTTTTTTTTCCTCCTATTATTGTCAATATTTTACCTACGCATACTTGTACGCATACTACGCATACGCATACTTTTACCGAAGCATACTTGTTTAAATATTTATATTTTCATTTTTTTAATTAGAAGAAAACATTATTGGATGTACTAATTTTAATAGCACCATTATGTAACCACTCAATTTACAAAGCTGTAGTTTTCTGAAATAAAATAAATGAATAAAACTGTATTTGTTCCTTGAATGAATAAATAAAAAGTATAGAATATACTCTTTAGTAATAAAGTAAAAGTAAAGAATATATTACTTTTTTTTTCACAAGATCTAACCATCCATGTTTTTGTCTGTTCTTTTCCATGCACCTAACATAATCATCTATCTTTTTGTCGAAAGTGTGCTTTGTAATTTTACAAGATGAGGTATTGTGCATACGACAGGTTTAAAACAAAACAACACTACCAACGTACGTAAATGATCAGATACCAACCAGAGGTCTTAACCAGGATATTGTTAATTCGTTACAACCCCCCGGTTTATTATTATAAAGACAGGTTAGACAACTTGACGGTGTATTAACAATTTCTTCTTGTGTTGTCTAAACCTGATGATCGCATGACTAGGGCCGTATCCACCATAAATTAAAATGGTGCAGTTGCGACAGGCGCAAACAAAATCTGGAGAGTCAAAATTCATTTTAATGAAAAAACGTGTAATTTAATAAAAATGCCTAGGATCCTTTCCGAAATAACAACAAGATAATATCGTTTTCGGCAATCGACTTGAGGAATCACGTAGGCTGCGCATACCGTATTTTTTTGCTTAGTTGGTACATGTGCAAACTGTCCCTCTTCTCAACGAAAACTTTCAAGACATTTTCCGGAAACAATTTCATCATCACCAACAACCAAATATTGGAATGAATTGCCATATGGCAGCCTCACTGCAGAGTTTAAAAAAAAATGCAGTGAATGGCTGTTAAGAACACAAAATTAACTATAATAATACACAAAATACGTACCTACAAAAAATTAACTATCGTAATAATGCTTTCTTTGTTTATTTATTTATTTTTATTTATATAGGTCTATATTTTTTTCCTAAGTTTTTTTTATTTTTCTCAATTCTTTTTAATTTTTTCGTGTTTAAATGATTTCGTATTTATTTATTTACCATAATTATTTTTATAATAACAAATCAAGATACAATTCACAGGTAATAATATATTTACAATTTTTTCTTCGCAGTACCTCATCAAAAAGATTGCAATCTTGTGCTTGATGAGGGAAATCACTTATAAAAAAAATAAAAAAACGTCAAAACAAAGCAATTAAATAAAGTCAACTTAGAGTAATTAAATCAAATCAACATGAATAAAAAATCAAATAAACATTAAAAAAGTTTGAAAATAAAATGAAAATGAGAAATATACAAATGAGAAAACATATCTAAATAACATATTCAAATAAAACAAAAGGAAATACATGAAAATAATTGAAAAATTACCAATATAGACGATTCAAACATACCAAAATACATATTTAAAAAGAAAATGAAAATTTGAAAATACTGACATTTGAAACAAATCAAACAACAAAATCGAAAACTATTATTTTAGAAGTTAGAAGTTAAGTGCAATTTTAATTTTTGTTTAATATTTTTATATTAAACAAAAATGTTAATACTAGTGAATTTATATATTGATTTGTATTATAAAATTATTATGTTAAATAAATAAATAAATAAAAATAAAATAAATAAATAAAATAATAATTTTATAATTTTATGTTATTTTATTTTTGAATTATTATCTGTATGTATCTAAATATAAGTATGTATATTTTGTGATCGTCCAAGGCATTGCTGAAAACCAGCAGCACTGTGGAACTCCACGGGTGTACAGCTGAGCAATAGCCTATTTGTTGTAAAATAGTTCAAAAGATATATAATTGCTTGTTATTTTTATATATGTGCATTAAATAAATTAGTATCCATTTATTTATTTATTTACTTATATATTTATTTATTTATTTATTTATTTATTTATTTAATATTGTTTCTCGGGCAACTAACAGGTACTATGTCAAATATTATTTAACACGCACCCAATAACAAGTTGCCACATTCTGGAGACTGGAGAACACAATTAAAAACTGTGTCTCCACCGGGAATCGAACCCGGGACCTTTGGCTCAGCAGTCAGATATCTAACCATCTATTTATTTATTTATTTACTAGCTTTTATGTCCCGCCGTTGGCCAAGAATGTAATATTGTGAAGGAAAAAGCAATCTTTTTTATAATATTGTCACCCAATTATTTTGCGAAATCGGACTATGAAAAGTGGTTTGAAATATGATTGAATTTGATTGTAAAATGTTCAAGTGATGGCCACAACCCATTATTTTTTATAAAGTGTGAATGAAGTATAATATACAAAATTTCTGAACGCATGGACTATGCGAAATGGTTTTAAATATGACTGTTTATCAACGTTGTAAAGAGATTGGTTTGGCCCATTTTTAAATATTATCATCGAAATAAATTTTAATATGTACCTATTGAATATTTAGTAATTTTGGATGTTGGGATGTGGTTAAAATTTAATTAAACAAATGTACACAAAAGTCTACATTAACGAAGAAGAAGAAGACTTAAACTATGGTAAGTAGTTTTTAATTTGAATATAAACGATGTGAAGAGTTCAGTAATGGCCACAACCCCCCATTCTTTAAATATTGTCAACTAAATCAAATGCGTAGGTGTTGAAAATTATTCAAAATAGGATGATATAAATGGTTTAAATTTGTTTAAAGAAAAGTATTGAAAAGATTCTAGTGCAGGTTATATCGTCACATCCCACAATCCATTCGTTTTTACATATGTATTTTCATCAAGTATGCATTTCGTTAAAAATATTTCTGCACAATAGACTATTAGACTTAAAACTAACCCAAAAGTCTAAATAAAAAAGAGAAGGATAAGTATAAGACTATACGAAATAGTTTGTATAAAAAACTATCCCAATGGTCTACGTAAAATAAGTTAAAATACATAAAATAGAAGAATAAGACTATTGGAAATAGATTGTATGAAAACAAACCAAAAGGTCTTCATAAAAGAAGAAGAAGATTAATCTATAGGAAATAGTTTGTATAAAATTCACCCAAGTTCTACATAAAATAAGAAAACGAAGAAAAAGACTAAAGGAAATAGTTTGTGTAAAAACTGACTACATAAGTAAGATCTACATAAAAAAAGATGAAATAGACAATAGGAAATAGTATGTATAAAATCTCACCCAAAGGTCTACAAAAAAGAAGAAGAAGTAGAATTAGACTATTGAAAATTGTTTGTATAAAAACTGACCAAAGGTCTACATAAAAGATGATGAATTAGACTATAGGAAATAGTTAATATAAAAACTGATTCAAAGGTCTATATAAAAGAATAATAATTAAACTATAGAAAAAGTTTCACTTTCTCACCTTTGAACACCTTTTTCACAGTAACTCACCTTTGGTCTACATAAAAGAAAAAGAAATTAATAAGACTATTGGAAATAGTTTGTATTAAAACTCTCCCAAAAGTCTACGTAAATGAAGAAGAAGAATAATTAGACTATAGGAAATAATTTTTATAAAAACTGACCCAAATGTATACATAAAAGAAGAAGAAGATGAATTAGACTATAGGAAATAGTTTGTATAAAAACTGTCCTAAAGGTCTACATAAAATTAAGAAGAAAAAGACCCGTCGCTTCAGACCCTTCAGTACCTCCCGTCACTTCAGACCCTTCAGTACCTCCCGTCGCTTCAGACCCTTCAGTACCTCCCGTCCCTTCAATTCCTCATTACGTCCCTTCCCTTTATTACATCCCGTCTCTTCAGTCGGTTAAGAAAAGTTTAAATCCAGAAACCATCCTGGAAGAACCGCGAAGAGATGAAAAGACCTTCTTTTCCCAGGATACTCCACCTTCATAGGTAAAATGACTAAATACACGAAGAAGAAGAAGAAAAAAGTTCAAATCCAGATACCTGCGAAGATATTGAAGGAAAATTGGCCCTTCTTCTCCCAGGATAGTCCACCTTCATAGGTAAAATGACCAAATGCACGATGAAGAAAAAAAAGAAAAAAGTTTAAACCCAGAAACCTGTGAAGAGATGGTCGGAAAATGGGACCTTCTTCTCCCAGGATAGTCCACCTTCATAGGTAAAATAACCAAATACACGATGAAGAAGAAGAAGAAAAAAGTTAAAATCCACAAACCGTCCTGGAAGACCTGCGAAGAGATGGAGGGACAGTCGGACCTTCTTTTCCCAGGATACTCCCCCTTCATAGGTTAAATGACTAAATACACGAAGAAGAAGAAGAATAAGAAAAAAGTTTAAATCCAGAAACCATCCCGGGCACACGCTCGACAATTCACCAAAGTTTCATTGTAATCGGACAAACGGTTTAGGAGTACATCGCATACAATTTTCCGATAGGAAATCAGTATATTGTTGATTTGTAAGTAAATAGTAATAGGTAGGTACCTACCTACAACAATGTTCTAAATAAATTTGATTCATAACAAATTTTATTTGAATATCAGAATCTTTCCGTTACCATAGTAACCATTCCAATACGTTTAAAATATCAAATGGTTTGAGACTATTTTTGAATATGTAGGTACCTACATTGGTTTGTTCGATGCCATAAAAATGAAAATTGTCAGAAAAATCAAATATTATTTACAAATTATGCAATTTTATTATGCCTATATCTTTACTAATAATAAACACATTTTTACAATATATGTCTTAAAACTTGCTGTAATGTCTTGTGTTTCATTATATTATTTCACAATTACATTTATTTCAAAGGTTTATTATTTTCAAGAACATATTCATTCGGTAGGAAAATGAAATATTGTATGAAAAGATATTAAAATGGCGGCGTTTATGTACAAAACGCTTACTTTAAAAATAAGTTAAACATTATAATTATACAAAATATTCACCATGTTTTTCACTTAAACGCTAAGTTATACTTGAAAATATATTTTCTTCGTGTAAATACGTACTTCTAACTTTTAAACTAACAGATATTTGCGTGCAAAATGTACACTTTTTTGACAGATATGACTTGGAAAAATTTGTATGAGAAAAATAATTATTGAAATATTTTTAAAATTCAGCATTTTTATCGCATAATTTTTAGCGTGACACTGCATCAGGTATACTGGTACACGTTCGCACATAAATTAGATTTTTAGATGCTCTTGGTTTTTCAGAAGGCGTGAGACAAACACACACACACACACACACATACACACACACACACACACATACACTAACATTTTGATTGCTTTATTACTTTAGATTTATTTATTTATTTATTTATTTATTTATTTATTTATTTATTTATTAATTTATCTATTAATTATTTAATAATTTATAATTTATTTTATTATTTTTTTTATTTAAACCTAACAAACGTTCAGTCATACAAACAAATATTATAACAAATTAAATGTTAACAATATATCATAGACCAATATAACATAGAACGGCATAATTCCACATGGTGTAGTAATACAGCGACAGATGTGGTCATTGCCTTATTAAAATATGCGCGACACAAACATGTAACCCCACACACTAGCCTCGTCACACCTAAAAAGGCAGCATTCAGAATGGGTGGTACGAATCTCATTGAGCTGTTATTTTGACTGTTGTATTTTCGCTTTCTCGGTTCTTACAGGGCACTATACTAAGCCATCAAGATATTAATAATGTCGAGTACGATAATTTATCGAGTAACAGAGTGAATGGAGTACTTAAACCAGTTATGAATGACCGCAACATATCTAAGGATGCTAAAGTTGCCATTCATAACGCCAATTAGTCTTAGTGCCAACCTTGAAGTATGCAAGTGAAACCTGGACATGGCAGAAGTCGCACGAAAGTAGAATAAATGCAGTTGCAATGAGATCGCTAAGAAGAATCTGTAATAGAACGATGTATGACAGGGTCAGAAATGAGGACATAAGGAAAGAATGTAGGACAAAGAAAGATGTTATTAATATAATGAAAGTGAATACATTGAAATGGTTTGAGAATGAATGAGGAACGCCTGACGAAGAAAATATACATTGCGGACAGGAATGGAATGGGAGGTCGGGACCGCCCAAGGAAGGGATGGCACGTCCATGTGAACGGTATTTTGAAAGACGGAAATGTTAGAAGCGTGAACAACAGACGAACATGTGTAAGACGATGTATGAATTTTGACGAGGCGATGAATGTACTTATGTCAAGATAGAAGTAAGTGGCGTTCGGTTCTCTCTGCCTACCCCGTGAAGGACATGGCGTGATGGTATGTATGTATGTATAAGTACCTATCGATTTTCAAGGGCCTTATAAATTTAGTGCGCTTGGCGTCAAACACCACAGATCCGGCCCTGCCCGTAGCATTGATAATCGAAATGATCCGTTTTAATTGATCGCGAATGCAAATAAAATGTCTTATCGCCTTCGCAATAATCATCGGCGAGATTTTCTCTGTATTTAATGGAAGTTATTAGTCCCCCATATCGAGGTTCTTGGGGTCAGTTAGAATAAATTAACATATCACCACTTTAAATACCTATTTATAATTATCTTGTCGTCTCTAGCTTGTTATTTACATACATACAACTCCTCCCCTAGACAAACTGCACTGATTCGAGTGTGTAGAATCAGTGAAATATAAGAAAAATGAACATATCGATTAAGCTAAAGTCTGTGAAAGGGACACCTTTTTGTACATATCTCTTCATCTGTATAATATGAGACCCTTACTTGAAATTTACGTTTAACTTCATCCCTTGATGAACTACACTAGTTATAAGCACGAATGGACTTTTAAATAAGGACTGTTCTCAAAGCTCTGCATGATTGAACTCCCCACAATATTTGAATAGAATCATCTAGAGATCATTGAGATCGTCGAAATCATTGAATATGTAACCGACCATTGAGATATGAACACTTTCGTGAAACACGAAATTATTTCAAAATTCTTGGTTATCACTCGAAATTATTTCTATATTCTTGGTTATCACTCAAAATTATTTCTAAATTCTTTGTTATCACTCAAAATTATTTTAAAATTCTTGGTTATCACTCAAAATTATTTCAAAATTCTTGGTTATCATTCAATATTATTTCTGAATTCTTGGTTATCACTCAATATTATTTCTGATTCTTGGTTATCACTCAATATTATTATAAATTCTTGGTTATCACTCAATATTATTTCTAAATTCTTGGTTATCACTCAATATTATTTGTAAATGCTTGGTTTTCACTCAATATTATTTCTTGATTCTTAGTTATCACTCAATATTATTTATAAATTCTTGGTTATCACTCAAAATTATTTCTTAATTCTTGGTTATCACTCGACATGTCACAATAATTGTAAAGAATTATTTAAAGCAAATCTTCTCACCTCATTTTCATAGCATTGGTCGCTGGATACATTGCAGTCACTCCGGTCCTATTATTCCCTGATAGGTCCCTCGGTTCGATGGTCTTTAATTCCCCGTCTGAACGCATGTCACATTTGCGCCTGAAAACAATAAAACATCATTTAGAAACATGCGGTTAAAAGTTAAACACACAACATATCAACAATAAATCGAATACTTTTTTATAAGTTGCGTATATGCAACTATTGGATTTTTTCCCCTGTCGGGAGTCAATGATATTTTTTTGATATTTTTTAACATCTCAATAGAGACGAAGTTGGAATATTAATTAAGGGAGAACCTTATTTTCAAGAACTATAATATCTATGAATTAAATATACAGAACTGTCAAAAATTGCATTGACAGGGAATGCAATAAAATACATCATTGGTGACGTTACGCAAGCGCGTAAAGTGATCACGTAAACCACCCGATGACAAGTCGTAAGCCCTGAAGGTGCCTTGATTTCCCGGTTCTCCTTAAATATTCCAACTTCGTCACTATTGAGATATTAAAAAAAATTGTCATGAAAAATTTAAAAATAATAAACGAATACAAAAATTTAAACGAATCATCGATGATGTAAAAACCATAAATTTATCATCATTGCTGTAAAGAAACAAACTAATCATCAATGCTGTAAAGAAACATAAAATGATGATGTAAAAAAACAATCGAATCATTAATGATGTAAAAAACATAAACGAATCATCAATGATGTAAAAAACATAATCGAATAATCAATGATATAAAAAAATATACACAAATCTTCAATGATGTAAAAATCATAATCGAATCATCAATGATTTAGAAAACCACAATCGAATCATCAATGATGTAAAACAACACAAACGAATCATCAATGATGTAAAAAAAACCACAATCGAATCATCAATGATGTAAAACAACACAAACGAATCATCAATGATGTAAAAAAAAACATAATCGAATCATCAATGAAAAAAACAAAAACGAATCATCAATGATGTAATAAACATAATAGAATCATCAATGATGTAAAAAAAAATTAAACAAAGAAAAATGGTTGAAATGAGTTGCGAGTTTATTCCTGAATGACAATTTCTTCCAACTTGTATACCTATTACATTATGTATAATTATAAATGATTTTACGTTCTTCTTGTATATATTATTTAAAAATATGTGATATAATTTGATTCAATTGTTGTAAACTATGTAGTTAGTCGGCATTCGTGCCTCAGTGGGTTAGGTATCTGACTGCTGATAAAGGTCCCAGGTTCGATTCTCGGTGGAGAAACTGTTTTATTATCGTGTTTTCAGTCTATATCTGTGAGATCTAGACTGAATCGTCAGTCTCCAGAATGTGGAAACTTGTAATTGGGTGCGTGTTTAAATTAATATCTGACATAGTACATGTTAGTTGCCCAAGAAGCAATAATAAATAAATAAATAAATAAATGGTAAGCAATGGGTTGAATTCTGTAAACGTACTAAAAAATTAGTGAAACAGAACATTTTTAATTATATACATTTTTTGCTATTCTGAAGATTGAATAAAATAGGAAGTTTAATAAGATTGAAAAGACAAAAGAACATCACAAGTGTAATATAATATGTAAAATGGATCATATATTTTAACAGGTGAACACATTTTGTTTTGAATGACTTTAGTCGTCTTCAAAATTGAACCCATTATAATTTTATAATAATTTTTGGAATTAAAGAACATGTCACTGGGATAATTTTTGATGGATTATAATAATATTGTTTTGCATTTTTTACATATTATTATGAATTCGTGCATCGCCTGTCGATCAATTCCCAGCAGAGGAGACAATTATTTTATTTTATTTCTCACTTTAATTTATGGGCTGGAAACAATGGTTAGTCGCAACAAATTCTAATTTGAAAATGTTCAGTAAATCAATATATTACTACTTTATAATTAACTAGTGAATCATATCGTATGTTCGTATCATAGTGTAAGAGATTGTTATGTGGTTCGTATCTTTAAATAGCTGTTTTTGTGCTTATATTTTTTAGAATTTCATTATTATGGTTAAATATCAAATCGAATATTTGTTTAATGGCATATACGCAAACATTGGATTTTTTTTCGCTGTCTTTTTCCCGTTACTTCATAGATGGCAATAGTAATGATGTCCTATTTTCAGGTGATCTGTTCCTACTCATTATTCAAACATATAGAACTTTCAAACATTGTATTGATAAGGAGAATTCAACAAGAAGGCATAATTGAGTGATCACGTAAACCAGCCGATGATAATTCGTAAGCCCTGTAGGTGCCTTGAGTTCCTGATTCTGTAATATTCCAACTTCGTCTCTATTGAGATCTTAAAAAGTTTGTTAAATATTAATAAGTATTTAAATAAGAAACGCTTGTGTTGTTTTGCTTAATTTGTACTAGAAATTGGCGGTTAACATTTACAAAAGACGTATGACCAAATCCGACAGAAAATCTATTATAAATCAGCTTTCTCGCGTTGCTAAAGGCTTTAACCGTGACAACTAGCTTTATTGCCCGCCAATAATATAATTTATTGAAGTCCTGATTCACTGGCCTCAGTGTGAATTGCATACATTTCAAGATTTTATACTTATGACTATCTGCCTCGACATACCGTACAAAAGGTAGATATGTATGTACCTACATACAAACCAACTTGTTTTTACATGTAGTCTTCATATCTCAAACCTTCATATCTCAAACTATGTATAGTTCTCTACTTCTGCCCACATAATATATGTATTGTATCTAATGTCGCATTTTTTAAGAGGCTTCACTTGATATTTTTATGATATAAGTATACAATGTAATAATGACGAAGAAGATCATGAAGGTGTAAAAACTGCAATGGATGGACTCTGCCAGGGCTGATACACCCATACTATTAAATCAGAAACTGCAAAAGTCAATATATTTTAAATTGTCAATACTGGTGGTGATTAATGTGTAGCAAAAAAAAACACCACATTTTGATAACTTGCGTCTTATTGATGTGGAAACACATACAGTGGAATCGGTTGACTCTTTCTGCTATCTAGGCGCTATTGTGACTCATGAAAATAATTGCTGAACCGAAATTAAGGCAAGACTGGCTGCTGGCAATAGGTGCTATTATGGTCTAATAAAGCACATTAGGTCCAAAATGCTAACAAGGAAAATAAAAACCCTAATTTCTAAAATTCTTCTCAGACCTGTCGTAGTGTATGGAGCTGAATGCTGGGTCTTAACAAAAATTGACGAAAACACCCACAGTAAATGATAATGGACTTTGGAGGATGCGATATAATCACGAACTGCAGGCATTATATGGCGAACCCAACATTGTACAAGTCATAAAAGTACGTAGACTGCAGTGTTTGGGACATGTCAGCCGGATGAATGATGATCGTGTCCCCAAAAAGGTTCTTAATACCAATCCTGAGGGCAGAAGAAGTAGAGGCAGGCCCATGCTAAGATGGCTGGACGATACAGAAGATGACATAAGAGCGATCGGAATAGCAAACTGGAGGAGAGCGGTGGAGGACAGGGACGGCTGGAGAAGGATTCTGGAGGAGGCCAAGGCCCACACAGGGCTGTAGCGCCAATGCTGATGATGATTAATGTGTAGAACTCCATCATACTAGGTATTTTTTTATCAAACAAAAATGATTATGGCTCTACATGTATATTTTCCTTATAATAAGAAGACCGTTTCGCCTGACTAGGCCCTTACCAACTGGTAAACATAGAGTAGTGTCTTTTTCTTATATACTAGAAATCGGTTTATTTTACAACTATACAAATTGGGAAATTACTAAATTAATTGGGATGTTGGGAAATTACTTGTATGCAGGTGTTTTTAAGAGATATACATAGAATCTTTTGGTATAAACTGACCGTTAAATAATACATATTTCTACAGAAGGGATGAGGCTTATTTAGCGGTATATTATTATTTTGGTTACTATTGTTTAGTGTACCAATGGGGAGATTTTCATTAAAAAACCGCAATAAAGAAAGGCGAGGCAATTTATATTTGATATTATACAAAAGTTATGATATTACTAAAAAGTCAATTTCCATGTCAAAAAACAAGAATAAAAGAGATCCACCCGGCTTATATGATGATGATTAGGCATAATGTAATAATCTTCGATGGATCTAGAAGAAGTTCAAAAAAAAATGCGCTCAGAGAAACATGCCTTCTTTTCTAGACACACTGCTTCCAATCGTATAGGTAAATACAGCGTACATATATGTATGCAAAAGTATTCTTTCATCGTTAACCTTCCTAAGTTGAAATATTTTTTTTTTTTTTTAATTTTATTTACAATACTCATGGTTACCCTATATACAATATTTTATTATATTTTTTGTTATTGTATTATTTATCATTTATATTATTTAAAAAATATTTTTTTTTTTTTTTAATAGAAAAAAATGAATATGTCCTTGTTAAACAAGTACATATACATCTTCCTACGTTCCCTAAACTAAGCATAAATGCTTGTCCTATAGGTGAACGAGATCGGTCGAGGCAGGATTCGAACTCGCGACCACTGGATTATTAACCCAGCGCGCTAACCGCTCTGCCATCCACCCATCCAATATTGTTGCAAGTGGTTTATAAGTAAGTACCCAACTGGCGACATTATTGACACGTTGTTTTGTATAGTATTATTTTTGTGTCATTTATGTCTGTCAAAAATGTGAATTTATTTAACCTCGATACAGATTTATCTTAGTGAGGTTGAATACATATGTATATCTTTATATATATAATTCTTCTGTACGTGTGTATGTCACTGAACTCTTCCTAAACGGCTGAACCGATTTTGATGAATTTTTTTTGTGTGTATTTGTGTGAGTCCCTGAATGGTTTAGATTCACAAAATGGAATTTTAAACATTAATATAATAAAAGGAAAATAAAAAACATGATTTTTTATATCTACAAATTAAAATAGGTGGCGCTAATGTCGAATTAGCAATGTTTCCATCTGACAACACTGAGAAATCTGTCCAGACCATTATATTGCAATTATATACGAAATGACGATCAATCCAACCTCAAGGTGTTTAGCGGCTCATCGAACAAGAAATTGCAAGTTTGCTCAGCGAATAATAACATCCATATGATTCAAATAATATGTTACATACATTTTTTTGTTTCACAAATAGTTCGGGCAGGACAAAGTCTATCGGGTGTGCTAGTAAAATATAAATAGTACTCAATAAATTGTAAGATTTTTATAAAATAAATAAATAAAATACATCTCCTAGATCTTTTTTATCAGCCTTCATCTTTCCAGAAAATGAGTGTTCCTTCATTGCTTCTTATGAGTTTAAAAAATATTGTTTATTTTTATAAATTGCCTAAAGTTAATTGAACGATTAGCTTTATTTTCACCATGAAACTACATGAGAGAAAGACGATATTTATATTTTCAATGTACCTATTGCTATAAATGCATAATTTAGTTTTCCGAAACTCTTTGGTACGCGTACCTTTCTCCGTGACTTACCTGATGAGATCAATGTCTTTTTTGGAACATTCGTCTCTTTACAAAACAGATCAGAGTGGTATCAACCAACAACAATAAAAAAATGTTCAATCCGAATGTGATTTATGCATAAAATTGTTCATTATTTCGGAATAGTTTATACCTACCTAGGTATATTTACCTATTTGTTTTTCAATCTGTCACGATGGCCTTTTGGCAAAATGGTTATTCATCTGAGATCAAATGTGTCTAAGATGGTATAAATCATTATATACAGGATGTTCATATTTATATCTGTGATGCCTATATTTCTCAATAGTGCAAAAATTTATTGTTAAAAACATATTTTTAAAGATGGCAATAGTATAATTCCTTTCTTTCGGGTGAATTATTACACATTATTCAAATATATAGAACTTTCAAAAGTAACATTGATATGGGAACTCAAGGCATAATTGATGAACGTTGCGCAAGCGCATAAAGTGATCACGTAAACCAGGCGATGATAGGTCGTAAGCCCTGTAGGTGCCTTGATTTCTGGTTCTTCTATAATATCCCAACTTCGTCTCTATTGAGATGATAAAAAGTTTGTTAGTAAAAATATGATTTTGTTTGTCTTAATTTAAAATATGCAATTTTAAAAATTTCAATTGATGGCACTATATTGGCACAAAATTGTGGTAGTTATTTCTTGACATTATGATTATAAATTACAATTAAATAACTAATATGGTCCCACTATATACGCGATTCCCCAGGATTAAATGTTTATATGGAATTTTATTTTATTTTATTTAGATGACAACATACAGCATTATAATAAATTCTATAAAATAAAGATGATTCGATTAATAATAAAACCTATTACAAGTTATTGTAGTATATAAAGATACATCAGGAATGGTTACATATTATGGAATTAATAATACAAAATGACTTTCTATCTAATAGAAAATCTAATAAACTATCAACGTTATAAAAATATGATTTGACAAAAAATTCCAATGTTTGCGTATATGCAATTAAAAAAAATATTTGACTAACAAAATCACGTTTACTATTTTAATTTGCGTGTTTTGATCATACCTGTTTCCCAAGAAGAACTGAAAGTATTATCAACGTGGTGTGGTTCCTGTAAATAGGCTGCACGAGAACTAAGGGAACGAGGTGCCCCCCGCCATGTCCCGCTCGGTGGTAGCTCGCCTAGGTGATGTGATGGTGTAGCCGACATCGGGCTTACCGTGGAAATCGAAGAAATGAAAAATTGTCAATGTGCGGTGAAGGTTCGCTCTTGAATCACGTGTTACCAAGCACTGTTGGGTTGGGAAACCCTCTGGTTTCACTTTCTTGTTGGACTCTTAGTGGTATTGGTATGAAATATGCTTGATGGATGTTTCTCGTTTTGTCCGACGAGCAGCCGCTCCGGGTCACAATCCTAAGATTGGTCTGCACCAAACACTCGATCTTTCCACTTATCTCTATCGTTCGCCAGTCTCTTCATCTCTTTGTAACTGCTACAGCGTACGTCACCGCTTATCTGGTCTATATAGTTGTTTCTTGGGCGGCCTCTACAGTTGCCCCCATCAACCATTCCTTCGACGATGGTAAAAAGCAGGCCTGGGTGCCGGTTGTTGTGGCCTATCCAAGTTGTTCTCTGTAGGGCAATTCTTTTCATAAGTTTCCTTGTCTCTCCAACCCTGCTTCGTACCTCGTCGAATAGAGCTACGAGTTCAAAAACGTTCCCTAAGGAGTGGGGTAGAAGTCTGCGAAATTCTGTTAATAAACCTGTTTTACAATTGACTTCAAGCAAAATTGCCATAGTAAATAATATATTTCTAAATATTAGAAATTTATTTTGCGCGGTGTAATGTAAATATTATAGTACATTGCATTGTTCGAACAGGAATAATGATTATTTTAAATCAACCTGTGCATTGAATCTTCAAGCCTTGGGCATTTCTCTTGGCACGATGTAGGGTCAGCCATTTCGTGTAAAACCTACTCACAATCCCACGTTAGTGTTACGAAATGAGTGTGTATTTACCGTGGAATACAATGTTCATTATTTATGGATTGTCTTCAAAAAACTTAATCCACACGTCATGCATGAGAAGGAACTTGAACTCAACAAAATGATATCCACGAGAAATTATTTACAAGCTACCGGCTACTGTATTTGGTAAGAAGACATCACGATGTTGCGATGATGGAATGTGAATTGTTTTTTTTGTTAAGAAAATGTTGATTTCATTAATGATGGTGACTAGAAACAAGGCTATGGAAGGGAGATGATCGAAGCACTAATACTATTTCACACGTAAATACAAGATCTTAACAGGGGATTTAATATTGATCATTTAAATCGTCCATTATAAACGAATCGTTGGAATCTGCAACATTACATAACTAGTACATTTAAATCGTTCATTGTAAACGAATCTCGATTACCGCAACATTCATAAAGACAAATCTCCATTCGAGCTCCCTCAGTCTTATGTGAACGACGTATCGCATAGTTGTATCATCACGCACCGAAATATTTATATTTCGATACGTAATCATTCATTTTTAATAAGTTATCATTTGCATATTTTTTTCTCTAAAAATAATTGGAGATTATTATTTTATTACTACTTATATTTTTATTATTTTATTACAATTTACAGCTATGTAGCCTTTTACGCATACACATAAACAGAATTCATCAAAATTATACATACACAAACAGACTACATAAAAAAACTAATTTATATAAGTAATAATAACAAATAAATATAAAAAACGAAATAATAAACAAATAATAATAATATACACGAAAAAGATAATTAAAAAAATATACCTACATGAAAAAGATAAGAGTAGGTGTTTAAGAGGCTATAGTAGGCTATATAGTATATTTTGAAAATAATTTCCCGAGTACCCTCAAAAAATACGTCTTTGAAATAAGTTTGTATGTACATCTTAATTCTATTGCATGAGTTTTTTGAAATTTGAATTTGTGTACTTAATGCTTTTCTTGTAAAATTAGTATTAGTAACACCCTTGATTATTTGTTTTACTGTACGTAACTTAAAAGCTACAAGGCCTTTGAAGTAGATTTTTATTTCAATCGAAAAAGATATTTTAATTACTATACTATTCTTGATATTTAAAAAAAAAACTCTAAATTTTACCTTTTCTTCACGAAAAAATAATGTAAATCACAGATTAGGTGATATACAATATTTTTTCAGGTTTCATACATTAGAAGATAATTTAGTGTGCATTTTTGTGTCCATCTGTATAACCAGGGTATACAAGGGCCTTAAGTATATTTTACTACACGCATATTTGCTTTCTGATCAATATAACAACATTTATGTTCGTATTCCTATGTACATAGAACATCTTCGTGAGTTATTATATAAATGAAAAAGTTTAGTTCAGTGGTCGCTTCTGGAGAGACCAGGTCAAACGCATGGACGACAATACAATAATTCAAGATCTATTTTTTACGTGCAGATTTCCCTTCCTCGCTTTTCGGTACAGTCTCTGCACCATGTTCAAATTATCGATTCGTTCCTCCTACTCTGTGTTTTCCTAATTTATGTGATTCAACCTTTTTTTTCAATTTGGAAGCAAATGAATTTAATAAGATTCTTCACCACATATTAAAACATAAAATAATTTTACAAGTTCATACAAAAAAAATAATGTAGATTATTAATATTTTTTTGAATATATTTGACAACCCCTTTCATTAAAATGAAATTAACACTCATTAATTAGATTTTTTAACAAAATATTCTTTTTAACAACCATTTTTCTAGGTAATTTCGAAAGACTTGATATTTATACTCAACATACTTAATTAAACCAAATAATTGTCTAAATTGTAATGACAGAAATATCCAACAACCGAAGACTACCCACAAGACCTGCGAAGAGGACAGTTGGACCTTCTTTTGTCAGTATATTCCACCTTCACAGGTCAAACAAACAAAAACACAATAATGAAGAAAAAGAGAAAAGTTTAAATTCTGAAACTGTCCCGTGTAACGTATTTACCTTTCCGTGTTGATTAGGAGGCAAGTACTGCCTCGAAGTAGGCACTAGTTTGTTGCGCTAATGCACTTAAAAACTCGTGTTGAATTCAAGACACGTGTCCTACAAATGCCCATGGTTTCGCAACGCAAACTGTTTCTGCTAACGTGTTCAATTCAAGGCACGCTACACATGTATCTCACTCAATAGTTTGATATCTACTTAATTTACAAACAAACATCATGCTGTTTGCATATCCTGGGTAGGAATAACAGACTGACCTCCATACTATCCTATCCTGACATACATACCTACATGTTTTATATAGAAAACAAAATATCTTAAAATATTTATTAATTTGTGTTTATAGTATAGTACGTATTCTTCAATTATGCATACTATCGCCATCGACAGTTGGATCTCATGTGTTACATGCAACTTGTATTATAAGATAAAGATATCTGGCGTGCTTTTCTACGAACGTGTTTTACTAGAAAATTGAAAACTCTTTGTTTTGTCTGAAAATTCTTTTTATATTAACTTGATTGGGTTTTTAATTTTGATTTATTCTTGTTTTTTTTTAGCTGAATTAAAATTTCATTTTTTTCTATAATTTATTTTGTTATAATTATGTTTTTTTTTGTATTTTGTATGCATCTATAATTTTATTTACGTTTTGATGTTTGACAATGACTATCTTTATAACAAGATTATTTCAATAGTCCCGGCACAAGATTATAGGTAGGTACTATATTATGTAGGTACTGATTATATAAATACCTATAGGGGCATTAGAATTACAATGTATTGTTATTTCTATAAGGATAAAAAATAAATAAACTGAGTACCTACCTAGATATTGTTACATCATAAGGCAACCTATGTATGTTATTCTCAAATACAAACACCATCACTTCCCGTTGAATAGTAAAAAAAATATCGATAAATAACGCGTGAAATTACGTGGGCTGTGCAAAGTGAATTTGTTGTGTAAACCGCCCCTATGTGTTAAACTTATTTGCTGGAAAATATACTAATGTAACACGTTACACAAGTAAAATTGTCTTCTATGCCTATTTGATAATGTATATGTATACCTAAACCAAAATCATCACAATGGAAAATGAAGAGAATATTATTGGTACGTAGTTGATTCGCTAAATTCGATTATGATCACAAATGTATACGACAGCAAATATATTATGAAATTATTTGGTTGTGCATAATTTGTAGGTATAGATAGGTTGATAAATAGATAGATACAATATGTACGTTCTTGTTACTGTGATATTCTATGATATTCTTGTTATTTATACATATATATGTACAAATAACAAATGTATATCAAAATTGGTATACCTATGTACATAGTCGTAATATGATAAATTACAAAAAATTCACTGAAAAAATAAGGTGATGTTTTACAATAAATTAGTGCAATTACAACTCCAATCTTGTCAAAATAATTTTATTGTAATATTATGGTTGTGATAAATACTCTCTCCAGTACATTTATCCCCACATATTATTTAAATAGTATATTTTATAGTATATTTTTTATGTATGTGGGTAAGTATTTATTATTTTCTTTCCATTATCACTCAAAAACTAAAAAAATTAAATGTTAAAAATATTCTGCATATCGCTTCTTTTACGACCAGTGATTTTATTGTGTTATTTTTTCAACAATAAATTTTCGTAAAAAATAATAACATTTTCCATCACTTATGTATATTCAATTACATTTTAAAATATTTCTCATAGTCCAATCTTGCTTAAATTTTGTATACACACCTGCTTCCGATGAGGATTAATAAGAACGAGTCGGTTGTGGCCAACACTAACACTATAAAACTAACGCTCATATTCAATTGTTGCGTTCGAATTATTTGAATTAATTCTTACGCAATAATACCTACTTATAAAATGTTCGCAGTGGGTTTTTATTTTTTTTCTTAGGGCCAAGATAATAATTTACTGCTCACATTGTGTCGAAATAATTCTTTCAAAACTATAGAATGCATTTCATTTATATTTTGAAATGTCCAACTGAATAGATCTCCTGATTTATTGCATTTCTATAGTCATGTAACAACTGCAAATCCATTAAGCATCATTCTTTCTAAAGATATAGCCAACATGTGCATCCTTCTTTGTCTTAAAATGCAACAAAAGAACATACCTAATATTTGAAACGGAAGACAACCAATTCACATTTTTTTACGAGTCCCCAAAACGTCTAGTGATAAGATATATTGCCCGGTCGAGGCTGACTTTCTAAACACATGTTGGGTTGGTCTACGCCAGGGTATTTCATACTTAACACGCCCCAACCAAGATCGTAATTGGTTGTTATCTCGAGGACAATAAAGGACAAACAATGATGTCCTTAGGACAGCCTACTTAGAGTGACCAATGATCGAGGCTCTGACCACCTCCTACAAAATTCGATAGAAAGACGTTTTCGAGAGTTGAGGTAGTGAGTAATGAGTCAACTGGAGTCCACCATTGGAATGAGTCGGTAAACTGGAGTCCACCAATGGAGTCAGTCCACAGACAGATGAATAGTTCTCATCGCCTTGTTCAAAAAAAAAATTAAATTCAGTTTGTGTAGCAAGTGACGGACGGGCATCTGTGCCTCGGCAGATGTCTCCTACCTGCCTAAGTTAAAAGTATAAAAGACAATTTAAATATACAGCGCACACTATCAGTGTAATTTTTTTCGTCTTAATTTTCTTACATTGTTTTAAAAAGTAGACACCATAATTACGACGCGTCGCGACGTCAACATTCACACCACGGGCAGAGCAATCGAGCAACACAACCGGCGATACCTACTTTCGGATCCCTAGCGCGCCTCTACCTTGCATAGGTATATTTCACGGCCGCTAGACTCCTCATCCAGAGCCCAGCGACTCCTGCCTTAGAGTCCAGCGCTCCACTGAGACAACTGAATGTCTCTGGACGTCCCGGCGAAGCTTACAGCGACTGCCTCCTCGCCAGTCCAGCTTCACGGAGCCCCTGCTCCAATCCGACGTCCTCCACGATGTCAGCAACCCCTGCCTGCGAGTCTGCTGCATCCACGACGAGCCAAAGCCGCTCGTATCTCATCGCCTCACCACAACACGAGCCAAAGCCGCTCGTCTCTCGCCTCAACATCCTGCCACGCGAGCCAAATCCGCTTGCACCATCTGCCAAGCCGACGTCGCTCGACCAGCGCCTCATCTCAGCACCAAACAAAATCACTCGCCTTAACACGCACCCACTACACAAAGCACCGACGTTTCAATTTTTTTACTGCTTTCATTTTGTTGTACTTAGTTTTAAGGTTACTAACCCAATTGCATAATTTTTTTTTCAATATACATGACCCCTGGTCATATTTAAATTAACCGTTTTGTGTTTTATTCCTCCACAACTCTCACCAACAATTACAAACTGTATTGTGTAAAACAACTTAATACCCTCCTACAATTATTATTATTCTTTTCTCTCTTAAATATTTTTTTCTTCTTAAATAATTAAAATTAAACTATATAATAGATTTTTTTTAAATTACTAAAGGGGGTGTATTACAATTATATTTGAAATATTTCCCATAGTCCAATTTTCCGATTTTTTTAAATACACTAGCTTCCAATTAAAGTATATTAAAAACCAAATGGGTTGTCGTCAATACCATAGAGTCTTCCCAAAGCCAATATTCTATTTCATTTTAAACCATTTCTACTTGCGACATGGTGACCATACGTCGTATATTTTAGATGACAGTCGATATGTTCTTAATTTTATTAAATACATAGATGTGTTTACCGTATCTATAGGTACCTATGTAGACAACATGCACTTTTCACACGTATATGTTTGTCACATGGATGAAATCAAATTCCGTACGCCATGAAGCTCGATCGTTTTTACAGGGTGGCTCAAAAGAAAGAACAACAAATTATAAAGTGTACATAACTGCATAAAAAAATGATAATAATTAATACTTAAATTAGAATTTAAAAAGACGAGAAAATAAGTTTTAACTTGTATTTAATTTTAATTAAATTTAATTTGTGTTTGACAACTTAGGTGTAGGAAAATTATTCACGTTTTTTTTTTAAAAATGCACCTATGGAGGTAGGTTGTAGCCAAATATTTTTTGCAATCTAAATCGGAGATTGTAGCTAAATATTTTGCAATCTAAATCGGGGAGCAAGTCTGGTCCAACCGGTGAAATCAAAACTCTCACGATTACCCATATCATGGATATAATTATCATATGGAGTTCTATGACTTAAAGATACTATAGATTTCCATATAATAATTATGTCCCATGATATAAGTAATCGTGAGGGTTTTGATTTCGCCGGTTGGACCAGACTTGCCCCCCTGATATTTTGAATAAATTTAATATATTACTGATGGAACCATTTTGACATAAACAAAGGCATCTAAGCCGCCTTTATTCCTAAATACATTATACACACGAAAAAAACTCATATTGTGATGTTCGACCACGGTTTGCCTGTATTAACTGAATCGACATTTCCAACGTGCATGAATCTAGTCATAATAACTTTGTAAAATATCGAATTCATCGACTAAAACAATAACTATGAACTAAACAAAGGATTGTATTGAATTATAAGCCATGTAATTTGAATATTCTATTATTCGTATATAACACGCATTACACACAAGAAAAAATATTGATTATAAATACTTATACATAACATTAAATTAATATAGATTTGTACTATCAAAACAGGTTGTTTGATTTTACGGTGAAATAAAATACCATACCTTAACTTACATTATTTTAGGCAACCAGGCAATTATTTTTATTTTAGCAAATATGAACTCTAAAATAGGTACGTTTCATATAAATGACATGCTATTTCTGGATAAAGACTAGACCTTCTTCTACTCCCATAATAAAACCATAACAGTCTTGACCCCCAACCGGATATATTTAACTCCACAAAGACATCGATGATTACGCGCGGTTATTGGTAATATTTATTCATTTATTCATCCCAAAGACTCACCAACAGGCAAAGAGTACATGTATAGTTATAATATTACTGGTTAAAAATTAAACCTACTTTCCTTAAACCTTCATCCCTTCCTTATCAACGCTTTCCTATATCCATTACCCTTCCCTTTCCCCAACATACACTCACCATCATACAATAACTACCCATCATCAATAATATATAATAATTTAAAATAACTAATAATTCATATATTTGCCATAAATTTTATTTATTTCAATAGAGAAGAAGTTGGAATATTATATAAGAACCAGAAACTCGAGGCACCTACAGGGCTTACGACCTGTCATCGGCTGGTTTACGTGATCACTTTATGCGCATGCGCAACGTTCACCAATTATGCCTTCTTATTGAGTTCCCTTATCAATGTAATTTTTTGAAAGTTCTATATATTTGAATAATGTGTAACAATTCACTTGAAAATAAGACATTATTACTATTGCCATCTATGAAGTAACGAAGAAACTTTTTTTGTAACGCCATATATTGAGAAATTGGTTTATTTGTAAACAATGAAAGCAACAGTCCTTATAAATGAGGTAACGGTTTCAGATGGAAGGATAGCTGGCAGTCCACGTCACAGTAGGGAAGCTGATGCAGGACTTTAACAGGCCTAAAAAAGAGGAAGAAAAATATAAGAAGTGAAAAAGAAACTCCTATGAAACGAGGGAGTTGTGGCAAACTCTATACTCTTCACTACCAAGTCACCCAAAACATATTCAAATTTTGTGTGGAAAATATCAGATGAATTTGTTAAATTATTTTTTATTTAAATATTTTAATATGAATACTTGATATTTTTCAATGCCATTTTTTGAAAGTGGCATGGCTTTTTAGCAATTTGAAAATAAAACTATCATATATTAAGTTTCCTGACCTTGAGGTCTCTTTGACATATTTGACAGTTAAAAAAAATGAGAAGCACTGATAAGATATCCTTCAAAATCTAATGGGGTCTAAGCGAGAAGTAGATATACAAATTCGCAAAATTTGTATAGAATCGAATGAGTACTTTCGTCTATAATCGATTAAGTAAAATAAACACGCCGTACAAAGCATACAGCTCATTGCACATAGCACACACACATATAGATACATTGTGATGAAACTTTCAGAATACAATCTCAGCATGATACTAGTTGATAATCTGCAATATAAAAAACCCTTAAAAATTGCGAAATCGTAACTTCCCACTATATCCCCTTGGGTTAGTGAGGAGTAAAAAGAAGCATTGCTGCATGTGGAATTTTACTCTCATTATAAAAACTGTCACCTTGACAAGCACACCGCACCGCTCTTTATAAAAAAATATATCTTCAAAATCCGCTTAAATTAATTAACTTCAGTGAAGTGTCAAATCTTTCAAACGCTATGAATGTGGTGAAAAGTTTACACAGAACCAGAACAAAAGATATCGAGACAAGGTAATTTCCCCAACCTTTATCTTTTCCATCAACAACTATGTAGGTATGTAAAGTATTATTTTTATTTAACGAAAAATTAAACATAAACATAGTTGTATAACAATTTATTGACATCTCAATAGAGAAGTAGAATAAGCACGCCATTCATTGCACGTAGTATACAAACAGATACATTATTTATTTATTTGTTTATTTATTTATTAATTTAATATTTATTTATTATTTATTTATTTATATATTTATTTATTATTTATTTATTTCTTATAATTTATTTATTTATTTATTTTTATTTATTTCTTATTATTTATTTATTTCTTATTATTTATTTATTTTTTATGTATTTATTAATTAATTTATTTATTTGTTTATTTATGTATGTATTTATTTATTTCTTATATTTATTTATTTATTTATTTCTTATTATTTATTTATTTATTGCTTATTATTTATTTATTTAAGTGACAAATACAGTCTTACAAAACATACAAAAGGAATACAATATAAAATAAATAAAAAACAGAACAATTACATATGTCCACAGATGTCAATCATAATACACAAACACACACATTACAACGTTAAATAAGTAAAAATATAATCAATATAAATAATAATATTATATGAATAAATTAAAATGTAAAATTGTAATGTAACTATAAAAAAACTTTCTGAATAAAATCTCACCATGATACTAGTTGATAATCTGCGTTAAAAAAATAAACATAAAAATTTCGAATTCATAACTTCACACTATACACTCTTGGGCTAGTGAGGAGTAAAAAATGTATGACACTTTGTCACGATTGATGTAAATAAATCAGTCTGTTTTTTGTTGTACTTTTATACTATTATATAGTTATCGCAAAACAACTTGAACCAGTCACGTGGGTGCGTAGATCGCTAATTTTTGTCTTTTTGTTCGGTTGGTACTCCACCTCCACGGCGAATAGGTTCAAAAAGTTTGGTGGAATCCATACCTACCATATTGACGTTGGTTTGTTTGGAAATTGATCATCGTGGCAATAAGCACGCATCTGTGCTCCCTGTTGTACCAAATGAAAACCAAATTAATAATTATAAGTATATTGAATAAATAAATTAAAAATAACATATCCTTTTTGGAATGTATTTTGTTTCTTTAACTTAGATCACGAAAATATAAAATTGAGACAGTTTACCATTCAACAACTGTCTATTTTGATTATGTATAATAAGTTTTGTATTATCTCAACAAGTAATATATTGTAGATAACAGTTTTATATGCAACTTGCATAGGTCAGGGCAAGAGTGACACGCAACGCCCTACACTATGTCCTATTCTGATTCATCTAAATTTATCCGTCTTAATTTTTAGTATATGAGAAATGTTAAAAAGTTGACTGCATTTATACAGGACTCATTACGACACACCGCGCGAACAAAACCCTTTTTTCTACGGTCGCCCGTTGGTTATTTGGTTGGTTGGTTGGTTGGTTGGTTGGTTGGTTGGTCATACTCTGAAACGAATCAGAATAGGACATGACGCACGTCAATTTATTTTATTGGATGATCACCACAACCTTCGCTATGATATGTTATAAAATAAAATTCTTCATACAAGGACGGCCCAGCCTACTTCACAACCACTAAATTGCTGCACCAAGACCGCGGTCGAGAAAAAATTTCTTATATCTACTACCGAATTGGGAACCTCAACAAAACAGTGCACAGAGGATCTATGGAGGCAACAAATCGACAGCAGACACTGGATGGCGCCATCCGAGGATGCAAACACCGCGTTTGGTCTGGACCTTCCAACAGACTGAGAGTGGGGGTGACTTAAGTAAAAAGAACAGAATGAAGACGACATTTATTTATTAATTTATTTGGATTAGTAAACAGTCATGTTAACACTTACAATACACAAACGATTTACAGAAATGAGACCAATTACATACCAATCCCAGAAAGTACAGAATAATGACAGTTACAAAAAATTGAATAAAAAAAAAAAGCATTTCATATATTGTAATAAGTATAAGAAGGATGTGCATGGTTATAGGATGGGTTGTAAGGAGTGAAGTAAACATATTTATTAATATTTAATCAATTATCGTTGTAGGCGAATGCAACCTTTTATATAGTTCAATTTTGTATCGCAGTTGGCTACTAACAAACATGTCCAGGCCTGCAAAGTTATTGTTGTAACTATTGCAAGCCCGCACAATGAATGCGTTCTGCCCTGTAGTGGTACGCACTCGGTCTGTGTAGAATAGGGTGTTACGTCTGCCACTTCGCATCGGGACATGAAATGGAATTAATTTTAATATGTCGGGTGAGTCAATTATGTAATTTAGAATTTTGTATAATGTCATTTGGTCAGTAACGGTACGTCTAAGTTCCAATGTCTCAATGTTGAAGGCTGTTAAAATATCTGATTTAGATGCAAATCTGTGATATGAACGAAAGTTGAGGTAATTTAAAAATTTATTCTGCACTCTTTCCAATCGGTGTGACTTAGTCACGTGGATAGGATTCCATATTTCAGAGGCAAATTCGAGGTGGGGTCTAACATATGTATATGTAGTATAATAAGATTAATGTATTAAGATTGCGAAAAGATTTAGATAGTCTGAGGATGAAACCCAACATGCTAGACGCTTTCGAGATTATATTATCAAAATGTTCATTGTACATTAATTTAGTGTCAAGTGCAACACCAAGATCTCTTATAGACAATTTTCTTATCAAAAAAATATTACTGAAGTTATATTTGAAATGAATTATATTGCGATTTCTAGTGAATGAAATACAGAGACATTTGGATACATTTAAAATTAGGTTATTGTTGTTACAGTAAGTCTTGACATGCAGCACAAGTGATCTAAAAACAGAGAATGACAAGACGATATCCGTCGCCGCCTACTGGTGTGGCAAGGTCCGGACTTGCAAAGTATGTAAGTATTGGTCGATTGAAATGAGAGTATGCATCCCTGTACAAAAATTGTTTTGTGCATAGGTGACGTCAACCGCATTCATTGGCTTGACGATCTCTACTTCCTGGTTCAGGCTCAAAGACAAATTTGTTAATATTAATAATGTGGGCATGATATCGTTTTTGATTATCACGAGAAGTATGTATGTATGTAGGTAGTGTATAGTATATAAGTATATATGTAGATAGTAATATAGTGTAATTTAAAATAGAAACGTCCTTGTTGAAACGAGCTGCGTGCCTAAAATGCCATAGCAATCTGTATTAGCCGAGGGGCTCGTTGTCCGAGCTAGGTCTGTCAGACCCCAGGCGGGCATTAAACAGCTCGCCCAGGGCGAATTCTGCCTAAAATAAGTATACCTACATACTCTGCGCCCCAGGCAGCCATTTATATTTCTTTATAACGACCGATTCGTCATTGTGCCGCGGGGGGAATTCTCAAATTGAAGTTTTATTCAAGGCCCAGTGAAATATTTAAGATGAATAATTAAACCTAGGTAAATTTTGTATGCCAAATATAATGTTTCGGATATAATATTGACCACCAGAATATGCTGAACTAGATGATATTAACAACTGGTTAGGCAAAGTTGGGTACACACAAACACACAATACCATTTTATAACATCCTTTCCTATCCTATTTTGTCTTGGCCTGAAAAACGACCTACCTACCGGCTATGTGCAAAAACGAGTTGGTTATGGCCAACGCTGAACTCCTTACTAACAAGTCATTCTATAAAGTATTCAAATTTTGTATGGAAAATAATATGAAATGTTATTGTTAAATTATTTTTTAATTATATATTTTATTATAAAAACTTGATAACTCTTCAATGCCATTTTATGTAAGTTGTGTGCCTTTTTATCAATTTGAAAATAAAAAATTAAATTTTTAAGTTTCCTGAGTTTGGGGTCACTTTCAAATATTTGACAGTTAAAAAAAATGATAAGCACTTTTCAAATATCCTTCAAAAACTAATGGGGTCTAAGCGAGTATTAGATATACATATTCGCAAAATTTGTATAGGATCAAATGAATAATTTAGTCTATAATCGATTAAGTAAAATAAACACGCCGTACAAAGCACACAGCACATAGCACACAGCACATTGCACATAGCACACACACACATATAGATACATTGTGATGAAACTTTAAGAATACAATCTCAGCATGATACTAGTTGATAATCTGCAATAAAAAAACCCTTAAAAATTGCGAAATCGTAACTCCCCACTATATCCCCTTGGGTTAGTGAGGAGTAAAAAGAAGCATTGTTGCATGTGGAATTTTACTCTCATTATAAAAACTGTCACCTTGACAAGCACACCGCACCGCTCTTTATTATATTAAAAAAAATATATCTTCAAAATCCGCTTAAATTAATTAACTTCAGTGAAGTGTCAAATCTTTCAAACGCTATGAATGTGGTGAAAAGTTTACACAGAACCAGAACAAAAGATATCGAGACAAGGTAATTTCCTCAACCTTTATCTTTTACATCAACAACTAGATATTATGTAAAGTATTATTTTTATATAACGAAAAATTAAACATAAACATAGTTGTATGACAATTTATTGACATCTCAATAGAGACGATGTTCGAATATCATGGGAAAACCGAGAAATGTCGACCTTCGTGGCTCAGTTGGTTGGGTATCTGACTGCTGATCCAAAGGTCCTGCGTTCGACTCCCGTATTGAGACACAGTTTATAATATTGTGTTTGCAGCAAAATTTTTGGCAATAGAACTTTATTGTGAGAATTTTGACATATTTACATACATTATAGCCTAGTTTGAGTGTCTTATCCAGAAATCATTTGCAAAACATAAACACTATAATGAGTAAGTGAAGGCATCCCCTGCCATTTGGCAATAGAACTTTATTGTGAGAATTTTGACATATTTACATTATAAATAAATCAACTTTAGTATTATTTTCGGCCTTCCTTGGTGATTCCCGGTGGAGACACAGTTATTAATATTGTGTTATCAGTCTGGATTTCCTTTGCTGATTTATAGGGCAATAAATCAGCAAAGGAAAGAATTCAAGCCAAGAACAACAGCATGCAGAAGCAAGGAAGGAGAAATTCTTAATGATAGAGACGATATACTGAAGCGATGGGCACAGCATTTTAATGAGCTGCTCAATGAGGGGGAACACACCACACCGGAGGAGCCAGAGTTTATAACAACAGCAAATGCAGATGTCGGAGATGTGCCGGAACCCACTCTGGATGAAACTATCAGAGCAATAAAATGTCTTAAAAATAATAAGTCTCCAGGCTGCGATGATATACCATCTGAACTATTAAAATATGGTGGCAGCAGGGCAGCTTCAAGTCTTCATCAAATCATCCATAAAATATGGGAAGCCGAAATAATGCCAAGAGACTGGGATAATGGCCTGATCTGTCCCTTGCATAAGAAAGGGGATGCTCTGAACTGCTCAAACTTCCGAGGTATCACACTGTTGTGCACAGCATACAAAGTACTTGCTGGAATCCTATTCACGAGATTACTCCCATTTGTGGAGGAAATGGTGGGACAATATCAGAGTGGATTCCGACCGGGTAGGTCAACCATTGACCAAATATTCACACTGCGGCAGATACTCGAAAAAACGCTGGAGCATAATGTTGAAAAACATCACCTGTTTGTGGACTTCAAGGCTGCATATGACAGTGTCAACAGAATTAAGCTCCACGAGGCAATGATGGAGTTGGCCATCCCCCCTAAACTTGTGCGCCTTGTCGGAATGACCATGTCCAATACATACTGCAGTGTAAAAATACAGTGTAGCACCTCGGAACAGTTCACATATTGTCCTGGAAAGAGCTGTTAGAGACTCAGGCATAGAGACAACAGGAACAATTTTCAGAAAGTCGAGTCAATTACTTGCATATGCAGACGATATCGATATTATATCTAGAACGTTGCCTTGCATGAAGGATAACTTCTTGAGACTTGAGTCTGCAGCCAATAACATGGGTCTAAAGATCAACGCTTCAAAGACAAAATACATGGCAACCAGAAAAGCATCACTGAATAGCATCACCGTAAGAAACGAGTCAATATCAGTGGGAACCCATCAGCTAGAAGCCGTTGAATCATTCACATACCTGGGATCTCTTGTTACAGCGGACAACAACACCAGTGCGGAAATAAGGGCAAGACTTGCCGCGGCAAATAGATGCTATTATGGCCTGCTAAAGCACTTAAGGTCACGACTCATCTCCCTCATTTACAAAACTCTTCTTAGACCGGTCATGACATATGCATCAGAATGCTGGACATTGACCAAGAAGGACGAAAATGCATTGTTGGTGTTCGAAAGGAAAATACTTCGCAAAATATTTGGTCCTACCTGTGAAGGAGGATCTTGGAGGATCCGGTTTAACCACGAGCTAGAAATAATGTATGGCGAACCAAACGTTGTCCAATACATCAAAATACAACGTCTACGTTGGCTCGGACACGTTTGTAGAATGGAGGATAACCGGGTCCCAAAGAAAGTATTGGACACCTGTCCTGAAGGAAGAAGAAGCAGAGGGAGACCTAGGATGAGATGGCTGGACGACATCGAGGGCAATATAAGAGCGATCGGACAGACAAACTGGAGGAGACTTGCTGTCGACAGGGCGGGATGGAGGCAGTTTCTTGAGGAGGCCAAGGCTCGCACCGGGCTGTAGCGCCATTGCTGATGATGATGATCAGTCTGGATGTGTGAGATGAATCATATCGTATGCCCTCAGAATGTGGCAACTTGTTATTGGGTACGTGTTAAATTAATATTTGACATACTAGGTACCCGTTAATTGCCCGAGAAGTGACAAATAAAATAAAATAGAGGCACCTACTGGGCTTGCGACCTGTTATCTACTGATTAGGGAACTCAATAAGAAGGCAAAATTGGTGAACGTTGCGCACGGGCATTAAGTGATCACATATACCAGCCTATGGTAGGTCGTAAGTCCTGTAAGTGCCTTGGTATCCCGGTTCTTCTATAATATTCAACTTCGTCTCTACTGAGATTATAAAAAAATGTCATAAAATACCATTGACACCCGACGGGAAAAAATCCAATGTTTGCGTATTTGCAATTGTAAAAATATTCGATAAAAATAGTCTTGAAAATGGGCCAAAGACTATTTTAACTACATACAAGGCCGTAGCCAGGGAGGGATCAAGGGGGATTGGTCCCCGCGAAATGAAAAAATAAAGATTTTTCTTTAGTAAGTAACAATGAGACTGCAGTTACATACAGTGCACCCATTTCACTCTGTTGTTACGGTGCACCCATTTCAAAATTTTATATGTAAAAAACAATTATTGAAATATATTTAATAATTCAGCATTTTCATGACATTTTTTTACCGTGACTGGTACATGCTCGCACATACATTAGATATTTAGATGTTCTTATTTTTCCAGGACGCGTGAGACAAATACACACTTTATTACTGATGACTGTGCTTTATGCTCGCTTGGTACTCGCACGGGGATACGCTCGCGGGGAGACTTGTTTCCACTGTTCCACGCTAAACCCCCCCCCCGAAATTATTTTCCGGCTACGGCCTTGACTACATATAATAATTATATCCATGATATGGGTAATCATGAGTGTTTTGATTTCGCCGGTTGGACCAGACTTGTCCCCCAGGGCATATAAAATAAATGAGTTAGAATAGACGCGATGATAATAAATTTACCGAGGTAGTTAAGTCACGTTTAAAGCAAAAATGATGAACGGTTGACAAAATATAAATCAAAGAGGCTGCCTCCGATGAAAACATGTATCGCAGTGTAAACTTATCAATGTTTTTCTGTTGGCGCTTTTGGAATAGTTTCATACTGTGCGGTGCTCGGATTTACGTTTACCTGTCACTAGATTAAAAATACATACATTATTAGTTGCTAAAGAACTATTTTGCTGGCTGCATTTTGTTTACTACCTACATAGTATCGTTTTCCTGATATTGATCTTTACATTGGTGTCCATGATATACATATATTATATTGAGGTACAACCTTGTAACGACGTTCGTTAGGTGCGTAGGTACCCAACGTAGATAATATGATAATCCGGTTTCGGTATTGACATCTGTAAAATAAGGCGCATGTTTTGATATAATTAATTCCTTTGCCTGGAGACGTCGACTCATAACGTTTTATTGTTCACCGTTAGGAATAGACGCGTTGCAACAATATTGCGGTTTTTAACCCTTATATTATGATAGCAACTAGAATTAAGTTTTGATCAAAGTATAATTTTCCTATAGCCCAAGAACGTTCTCTTACTAGTACCATCGCCGAAGGAATGGCGGAGGGTGGAAACTAAAGAGATTGCCCTAGAGACAGTTATATGGACCAGGTGATCAGTGATGTGTGCTGTAACAACTACCAATACATGAAGAGGCTGGCGGACAACAGATATATGTGGAGAGAAAGTGTTTAACGCAGTGTTAGAGTGTTAGTCTATCAATCTACGAATGGTCTACCTCCATGTATGATGATCTTGGCCAGATCAAAGTGATTCGGTAATTGAAGATCCTGTAGCAAACTTGACAAAGTCACCAATAGGATCGTGAGAGACATCTGAATCTTCTACCCTCCGCCAATCTCATTACGACGAGCTTTTTGGGATTATCAGATCGTCTTTTGGCTTTTCTTCAATATGTCCAAAATATTGAAGGATGTGATGTAAACATATTGACTACATACGATCAATATATACATCTGTTTTATTTTTTCGAATGTGATTTCACGATTTAATTCACGATTTCATAATCATTTTCAAACTTTTTCTCTTTTTATTTAAAATTCCTAATGAGTGCTTATGTGGAGAACGTGAGTTGAGAATTTGAAGAAGTGAAATTTATCTTAGAACGTACCTACACATCATATACTTATATTGTAAGAGCGTATCCTGAAATTTTGTGTCACCTTTTTATACAACAATAGATTTGTTGACTTTTTCATTTTTTGTTCCAAATGTCACTTGAATTTACCATTTGTAATATCAATATACCTACAATTAATAGTAAAATTTATAAATTGAATGGCAATTGAATAATATTAACACATATGTATCATGCACTACTCAATTTCTCAAAAGAATTTTCAGATCAATGAATAAATTGTAAATTATTATAACGATCAAAATAAAACAAACGCAACAATCAAATTTTTAATTGAGAATAATTCACCCATCCAGATACTTATCAGTATTAAGTATTAGGCTCTGAGAAGGTCTCTCTATACTACATTTCAACGTATCAACCTAATATACCATTCAACACCCGTCGATTTTTTCATATTTAATGTAAATTTAATGAATGTCATGTTTATATGTTATTAACATGTCAATAACATATTTTTGCGATGAATCATACCAAAGTCAAGCATGGACGACCTATATTAACGCTCAAAAAATATTTAACATGAATTAATATTATTACTGAGCTTAGTATTTATATCACAATTTTATTCCTTATGTATTTTGGTAGCAATAACAATTGTGCATTTTCGTACAGCACGTCAATGATCTGTCTCTTTATTAGTTTCACACTACTGGTGCTAATTTCAAATGTACCTGTGTTAAAATTAAAAAATAATAATGTCTTATTTGAAAGTGGAAAATCAGCTTCCGATGTTCCTAGTAGTTACATATCTCAAGGCTAATCTTGGCATAATGGACTCCCAATCCGGTATGTACAGTTAGACATGGAGTAAAGTTAGAGCTGAACATTAGGATTAAATCTTAGTGTTTCAATAAAATGCCCCTGGTGCACCTACATACAATAAATATACTGAATATACTATATTGACATACGATAGCTAGGGTTACCATACGTCCCGTTTATATCACCGTCGAGTCCCTTATTGCTATATATACCGTTTATATTGCCACCACATTTGACCCTAGCCTCCCGTATTAATATAAATATTTCTTCAACTTAAAAAATTGTCTGCCTATATTATTTCCCGACTATTTAGAGCTCTAAATCTATCTGAATTTGTGTATGCCAAATGACAATACACGATCAAACTATTTCTAGTTGAATTCGTTTAATATTTTGTGAAACTTCTATAACTTGTTTGCTTAACTTATATAACTATTTTATTTCTCCTTTTTTTACTTTACTTTTGTAACCGAATTTTCTCTTATTTATGTAACTCTTACTTGTGTAACTTACTTGTGTGATTGAATATGAGCTGATGTAAATTTGTGTGCATGCATAATTGGACGTCCAGCAATCATAATAATAACCCATATTATTTTCTTTTTATGAAAATTGTAAGCTGGATGTCTGTCGATGTACCCTTTTAAATAAATAAATAAAAATTAAAAAAATGTATTTTATACACAGCAAAAAAACTTGAATTTTATTCGTTTGGATGCAACAATACTATTTTACTGTATTTACGTGTTTTAAATGTAAAAACAGTTATAATCATAATGTATGTTTTTAAATATGATTTTACTGTCATCTAAATTAAAATTAGGAAAAACTATTCATATATTTATTTAATGTTTGCCAGTGAAAAATCGATTGAAAATAAAATATGTGAAGAATAATTTAAAAAGGGTGCACCTATATTTTTTTTTATTTTACATGATTAAAATTTCATTTAAAAAACTGGGGATTTCAATGACATAGGCTCTACAGCTCGTTCTGAGCTTTGGCCTCCAAAATTTTTCGCCATTTAGTCCCCTCAATCGTCTGTGCTCTCCAGTTTACAATACTAATCCTCTTTGCCATCATCCCGTACATCATGAATCCCCAGAATTTGTAAGACCTTCTGACGAAAAATATGTTATTGCTATTTCCCTTGACATTAGTGGTGCATTTGACAATGCTTGGTGGCCGCTCATTTTGCATAAACTGAAGTCAAGGAATATACCCCGCAATATATATCTGATAGTTAAGAGTTACTTTGAAAATCGCCGCATAGTCCTGCCTGGGGGACAATTTCTACATACGCGACAGGTAAGCATTGGATGTCCTCAGGGTTCTGTTCTCGGTCCACTTCTCTGGAACATTCTTTTTGATGACTTGCTGAATCTTCCTCTCTCCAGTAATTGTACGATTCAAGCGTATGCCGATGATGCATACATCCTCGTCCGTGGTAATTCCCGTAGATTTATTGAGAACTCAGCTACTCAAGCTCTTTCCTTAGTTTCCGACTGGGGTGTAAAAAATAAACTTTGCTTCGCTCCTAATAAGACATATGGCTTGGTTTTCAAAGGCTTACTACGTAGACAGCCGTCTATTAAGTTCTCAGGAACAAATGTAAGTTTTCGGGACCAAATCACTTGCCTAGGAGTTGTTCTGGAAAGAGGACCAAATTTTAAAAACCATGCTCGATTGTGTGTCGACAAAGCTAAGTCTGCTTTTTTAAAGATCTCACACATCGCCAAGGCACACTGGGGTTTACAGTTTCAAGTATCCTGTCTTTTCTATAAGGCAGTTTACCTCGGCATTGCTTGCTATGCAGCAGGATGTTGGTCTCACGCCTGTGAGCTTCAACATATACGTAGAATTTTGCTCTCAGGCCAACGATTCGCTCTCATCGCTCTATCCAAAGCATATGGAACGAGTCCCACTGAAGCACTGCCAATTTTGACAGGCATGACTCCCCTTGATCTGGAACTTCAGCGTAGAGGGGCTGTTTTCAACCTTACGCGGGGCTGTTCTTCTATGATCGGAAATATTCCTCTCTTCCCTCCAGAGGGTCGAGTGTCACGCGCCTTTGTTGAAAGGACTGTAAATGAAAATTTGCAGAACATCTGGCAAACTCGCTGGACGGCCTGCTCAGTGGGAAGAATTACCTACTTATTTTTTCCCGACGTGAGGTATCGTCTTAAATCTCCCTGGGTTGTTCCAGACTTTTGGACTTCCCAATTTTTCACAGGACACGGAAACTTTAAAAGTTATCTTCACCGATTTAACATTGCCTCCTCTGCTTCATGTCATTTCTGTCAATACCCGGACCAAACTTCGGAACATATCCTTTGGGAATGTTGCCACCCAATGGTGTCCTCATATAGATCGGAGCTCCTCGTTGCTGTCCGTGGGCCTCTTCAAGGTCCCATTGGTCATGCGGATTTTGTGATCTCGAAGAAAAATTATAAAGCTTTTAAGGTTTTCTGTCATAGATATGGTGCCTTACTTTTAGAAGATTCCCGTTAAATTAATTATTTCCAGAGATCTTGGTCACTTCTCTGATGGTCTGCATGTAGGGGGATCTGAGGTCATAGACAGTCCACGGGTGTGAATTTTCTGTTCGCACTCGTTGATTGTTTCTTTTTGCACTATGGTGCCGAGATTGCTAATCTAGAGGGCTCCATGAGCTACTTTTCGTGCTATGCATTTTTTTTTGTCGTTCACTTAGCGTTCTGTGAAGGGGCCGTTTACAGTCCCCATAGGCAGAGCGGGTGGTGGTGGGAGTAGCGAAAAAAAAAAAGCGAATCATGAATCCCCACAATAGTTTTAAAACTATAGGTGAATAAAGTGCTAAGTGTTACAAAGGAAGAAGTGATAAAACGTCCCGTATTGATTCCTGGAAATCATGGCAACCCTAACAATAGTTAAATAATTAAATAATTATATGCCACCAATGTCTTACAAACATTATCTATCCACATCTAGTTTTATATCCGTCATTGGTAAATATATATGTATGTACATTACCTATCAACTGTGTTGATACTGTAATAAACGCTGTTACATTTAATAACATTCAGGGAATCTGCGTATACTTATATTTATTTCATTATATTATTAATTTTAAATATCCCGTCACTAATTGGATTAATTAACTGTTCTACGTGCTTGTGCAATATCCAACACTATGGGTCGTATTATGAGAGTTATTTTTGAAAAATGTAAAAAAGGTAAGGTCCCGTACTGCGAAAATACTGCTGCTTACAAAACCTCAACTTTTTCTTATATTTTTCTAGTATAACTCCCGTAATACGATGGTATATATTTTTTAATTTATTCAATGTGTCGACGCACATTATAATGATAATTTTGGGCCTGTAGAGAGATGGTTTGTTAACGCACGTGATTAAACCAACCAAGCAAAAAAATACAAATTATAGGTACTATATTTTTCGATAACCATTCTTCATGATATACCTACAAAAATTGTCAAAATGTTTGAGATTTATACAGTACGTATTATCTTTTTTTTGAATTTGGCAACTTTGTATAGCAATTTATCAAAATCAGTCATTAAATTTTACAATATCCTCAAAATCTCTTGAAATTTCATTAATACCGAGTGTAATGAAAAAGGAAAATATGTAATTTTTCGTGCAAAATTGGAAATTGTTAGTTTTAAAATAATAATGAATAATGTGAATATAAAAATGTGCGTTTCCTATATGTGTATAACTAAGTATGCGCAAAACTCAGACGTAGTTATAAATTGTATAATTCTATCCATAAATCTGCAATCGAAAAACTTTTTTATGTTGTGTGAACTTATATGTATTAATTGGATATAATTTATGTTTTGTTTTCAAGAGGCTATAGTAGGCTATATAGCAGTCTTTCTCAAAGTGGGCGATTACGCCCCCTTGTGGGCGTTGGAGACCTAGAGGGGGGCGTTAAGGGGCCCAGAAAAAAATGGGGGGCGTTGGCGTGGTGTAGGGGGGCGATAGTTGATTTGTAATTTCACTTACTTTATATTTTAAATTTCACTAACTTTATATTTTAAATTTCACTAAAAACCTACTTCTCTATATCGAATAATTAGTTTATATTTCTACCCGATATGATACTAATGTTTTTGAGTAAAATCGAACCTGATATCAACAAACTTGTTAAAAATCATCAAATTCATCCATCTCATTAGATTAGTTTTAAAACTAAAATTGATTACCTATCTATATTGTTTCTTTAATTTGATTAAAATATTATATTCTTAATATTATAAAGTTGCGTTTTAATTGCTCTCACTGGTAAAAATTTCTAGTTTAGAATGTAAGTTATAACACACTATAATATAGCACACTATAACTAAATTAATTAAAGCAATGAAATTGTGGTTTTTAAGTTTTAGGAGTGTACAAAAAATTGGGGGCGCTGAAAAATAATTAATCTTCAAAGGGGGCGGTATATAAATAAGTTTGATAATCTCTGCTGTATAGTATATTTTGAAAAAAATTTCTCCAGTACCCTCAAAAGATACGTCTTTGAAATAAAGAACATTTAATATTTACATCTTTATTCTATTGCATAAACTTTTGAAGTTTGAATTTGTTTAATACTTTTCTTATAAAATTAATTTTAATAAAATAATTTTTTAACTATTTTATTGTACGTTACTAAAGAACTACAAGGCCTGTTGCGGCGCTGGTTCAGTGAATTGGTAATTTTGCTCTGGCCGGCACGATGCCCGACTCGTTTAAGTGGACTGTAATTTGGGGATGAACTTGGGCGAGGAAGGAGAAGACAATGGAATATTATCACCAGAACTGAGAGCGACTTACCCCGTTCCTGCGATTTACTGGTGGTTGCCTTCCGCCTTTAGATGGACACTGACCAGAGCACTGGAGAAATGTACGTAAACAACACAGCACAAATAGATACAGGTATAAATGAAGATGAATGATAACGCGCGTTATTGAAGTTTTCTGAAGAAGGCTTCTGTACCGTGCGATATATCGTATGTAACTGTACAATATGGCTTCTCCAGGAGGCGCGGCGAGCCGACGACTATCGGTCGTCTCAGCATGGTGACAATACTGTAAGGATGGGATATAGGTAGGTAGAAAACCTAAACGCCCGAACAAGGCCTATGAAATTAATTTTTACTTCAATCGAAAGTGAATACCTATGAAAATTTACGGGCTGGGTTTTTTAATATTATAATATTTTAATTACTATTCTTGCTATTTAAAAAAACCTCTATATTTTACCTTTCTTCACGAAAAAATGTTGTAGGTATATTACATATTGGGTGATATACAAAAGTTTTTCGTGTTTCATACATTACAAAATAATTAATTTCGTGTGCATTTTTGTGTACATCCGTATACCCATGGTGTACAAGGGCCTAATGTAACTTATAACTAGTTGCATGTAACACATGAGATCCAACTGTCGATAGTGATAGTATGTACAGTTGAAGAATAAGTACCAAACTATAAATACAAATTATTTAATATTTTAAGATATTTGGTTTTCTATACAACACATGTACCTAGGTATGTATGTCAAGATAGGATAGTATGGAGGTCAGTCCTTTGATCCTACCCAGAATGTGAAAACAGCATGATGGTATTTATGTATGTTTGGAGATTAGTATCAAATTATTAAGTCTTCTTAGATATTGTGAGTAGGCTACTTCCATACAAATTGTATGAAGCAATGTCGTCACTAAATTCAATTTTTATAAAAATTGTTAAAAAAAATTTGAGATGTGCTTATACAATGTTAATATTTTTTATAGAAAATTAAATTTTCTAGTTGGGATCTTTCGGCTTTTTTCGATATTTAAAAAAAAAATGGAAATATAGGCAGTTAAACTCATAAATTTATCATAAAAAAAATATTTTTCCTTATAAAAAATGTTTGAGAAACCCTGGAATTTAAAAAAAAAATAATTTGAGATTTTGTATTTGTCTATGTTTATACCAATTTTCAGAGTTCTAGCTTTTACGGTTTCTGAGATATATGGAAATATAAATCAAAATTTCAAAAGTTGATAACCCCTGACTGAAACAATAATTCACAATTCTGAGTATAAAAGTTTTGTAGGCCTATAACTGTTTATATATTCTAAAAATTTGGGCTCTGTGAATTGAGCGGATCAAAAGTTATAAGGGGGGGGGGGACACACAGACAGACACACACACATACACACACACAAAACTCACATAAAATGTTTTACTCCGAATTCTGAGTAAATCCATGTATGGGAACATATATGCTGCGAGGCCTCTAGTTGGTGTTATTAGCTTGCAAAAAGTCCACTACACCATACAAAATTTTCCTTCGTACACGCATCTTGGCTTAATAATGTCGATTCATTAAGAGAATTGAATTCTCATGAACGAATCGACAGTTGGATAAAATGTATATGGAAACTGTGTATGGTTTATTGATTTTTTTGTACCATTACAATATATTTACAAAACTGTACGTTTCAAAAAAAATAAAACTTATGTTTGTGCATTTGTTAAATGTTAGTGAAAGAATTTACTCGAGACAGTATTCGAACCAACTATTGGGATTATTACCTATATACATAGATTCTTATATAGATATTGTGATACATGTCATGTTTGCAACTTACTCGATATTCTTGTTGATACTCTTGTTGATATATAATCTATAACATTTCTGTGATACATGACACCGCCTTATCTGATTGTAAATTGTATTCTGAAACAATATCTCTATTTAAATATTTTCAATACAAGTCTATGTAAACAGACAGACTTTGTTTTAAAATTAATGTTATAAAATATATATTTCAATTACTGGTACCTGAGTTTTACAGCCTTGGATCAAGTTCTGTCAACCATTCCACCGCCTCCGGTGTCGCCACGTGGATATCCTGGAATGTGCCGCTAAATTTCCTGAGCTGGCAGTCTTGCACCATGTGCTTTACTGTCTGCTCAGCTCCACATTCACAGTCTGGGTTCTCCCTCTTTCCCCATCTCCAGACCAAGAAGTTACAGCAACCTTATTCTATTTTATGTTTGGTTGTGAACTATTATATATTTTGACACCTTTATATATGGCATTAACAATCTTGTGTATATAGATGCTAATCTCGTTTTTGGATGCCTAAAATCCTGACATCCTCTCATAGGGTAAGTGTGAACATTGATGTAAATCAATGCAAATGTGTTTTTAATACATACATTGTATTTCTATAACTCATTGAATCATGGATAAAACTGTGTCAGTATACTTCATTATGAACTTTCACTCTGTGAACGAATCAACGTTAAACTGAATAAATAAATTCTGTTGATTATTTATAGTGGAGGGAAAACTTATAGTGGAAAATTAAATTTAACTTATAGTGGAAAGAAAGAAAGAGGAAAGCCGGAGTATAGGTCGTAAAAGAATTCGTGGCTTAAAAATGGTTCGGGATTCCGGATGCGGCTTCACTAAAAAGGATGGGGCAAGATCGGGAACGCCAACCTCCGTTAGAAACGGCACAAGAAGAAGAAGAAGATTCATTATATCCGTACGTACGTAAACTGTGTTTTTTATGTATTATAAGACATGTATGTTTAAATAAATAAATAGATAATATGATTTTCCATTTTTATACGATAGGTTTCAGCACGAATTTTGATTTTTTTTATTGACAATAACATCTCTATAGAGACAAAGTTGGCATATCATAGAAGAACCAGGAACTCAGGCATATACAGGGCTTACGACCTGTCATCGTCTGGTTTACGTGATCACTTTATGTGCTTGCGCAACGTTCACCATTTATGCCTTCATTGAGTTCTCTTATCAATGTACTTTTTAAAAAGTTCTATATTTTTTTTAATAATGTGTAAACATTTCACCTGAATAATATGAAATTATACTATTGCCATCTATAGGGTAGTGAAGAAACCATTTTTCGTAACGCCATCTATAGTGAAATTAGTTTATTTGTAAACAATGAAAGCAGCACTCCTTATAAATGAGGTGACGGTGTCTCGCACAGATGTCACCCCTGAACTACGCCAGAAATGGATCCAAAATCTATTATTTCCCAACTTCGTCTCTATTGAGATGTTATTGTCAGTAAAAATATCATTTGTCTCCAGACAGGGAAAAAAATCAAATGATTGTGTATAATATGTAATTAAAAAATATATTCGAATTTTGAAAATGAAATGATTTTTGGGTAAGCTCATAATATGCAGAACGGGTATATTTTTGAATCACTTCAGCGAAGTGGGTGAATAGCGGATGCAAAGATGACCACAGGTTTGCATAGATAATACCAGTATAGAGACTGGTGGTGCCGGCAGCGTAGGAGGAAGAGATTGCCGTGTTGGTTATGCAAATAAAGTATTTAGTACTTATGTACACGTAGGTAGTAATCGTTTCAAACCCTGCACTACCACAAGGCTAGCCCTGGGTCATCAAATGCGTCCAGTGTTTTTAAATGAGTATAGACAAATGGCCTACTCAATATTACACGTATTATGCACTTGATCAATAATATGTATATACCATCACGCAGTCACCATATTTTATTGAAATAAATATTCTTCAGTTAAATTTTTGTTTGTATAATAGTGGTAGCCAATTCCATCATTTATATGTGATAATGAATATAAGGTATTTATTACTTCATCTTAAGTATTTAAATTACAATTTTTGATTTTATATCTTAGTTTCTTATTTTGTCATGCTTCTATTTTAAGAACTATATCGAATGAAATCAAAGGACCATAATCAAAATCGTTGAAAGGATGTATATTTTTTTGACAAATTGACAATAGCTGATAAAAACAATAATTTATTTTCAAGAAAGAAGGAATATTCATCCGTAAAGACAAATCCATTTTTTTGTTTTGTTTTTTAATTTTTATTTTGGTGTAAAATATGTAATCATATCTTATTATTTTTTTCGCAATTAATCTTTCTGCTGTTTTATATGTATAATTAATGTTGTCAAACTTTGTTATCTGGTTGGTTGGAAGAAATTGCCAAATCTCAATAAACCTACCAAAGCGCAATAAGTATACCTACTCATTTATATTATGTGACGCTTTAAAAAACTTTTTTTTTTAATTCTTATTTTTCGGAATTTTAAGTGGAATTTTGTTGAAAAACGGCGAAAAAATAATTCGTAAGTACAAATTTTAAACACTTGAAAATACCAAAATACATAAATACAATTCGTAGCAAAAAACATTCGTTCGTGAGATAACGACTTAAATCGTAGCAAAAAAAAAACACTCGAAGAGTTAGTTGGTTGGAATTGTGAGTGAGGAATTACTCGGTAATCAAATAGGAATATCAGAGTTATTCACGAATGCCGTGTAATACATATGTAGGTATCTTCGAGGTTTACATATAATATTCACACAGTTCAATGGATTGGGTTTGTTGGAACCAATGTGAAAGACAAGACAAGACCACGGCTGCGTGGTTCTCAACCCCTTGGGCGGAAACCACCACGCAGTGCATGCGGTGGTATATAAGTCCAGGCCCCCGAGCCAATCCAGATAAAACCAACTGCCTCTCTTGCGGTCGCCAACTGGCCTTCGAGCCATACGGACATCTGCCCATTAATATTCTTGCCTTCCCAACAGATTTTTTACATATTATTATTATAACTATTGTGTAGGTATAGGTTGTTGCGTCTATAGAATATTGGTACAGTTCCTCTTATATGCCCCGTGGCCCCGGGCTCGACGAAAATGGCAACGTACGTTGGTTGATACAAAGGCTAAGCTAAATGCTGTGTTAAAACTTCAACCAGGAAAATTGTTGGAAATTTAGCACCGTTGCGCTGCGATGTTAACAGTATAATGTATTCTAGAATTAGCGCTGTATCAAAGAGACCAGTGTTGTATAGTAGGGCCGTAACACCATCCCAAACACTTTTTAATGATCAAGCCGAAGTTTTTTCCGGTGTGTACATATAATTTGTAAAGCTTTTTTATGTCTATTTGAGAATTTCGAATTCCATTTACGATTTTCAATATCTTTTCAGATATCAAAATAAAACATATTATGAAATACAACCGTAAGTATTAACGTCCTGTGTACATGCAATAAGAGAAATAATATTTAAAGAAATATAATATTATACCTACATAAAAGATCATGAAGCAAATGATACAATAAGATCTCTTGATATAAATATTCAACGTACACAAAGACCAGAGAAATAGCAGGTCGCGTCGGTCGTTAATATTTGTAGTATTTTTGGTTACTTTTAAGAGTAAAATTTCTGAACTTTTACTATTTCACTGAATGGTTTTATGATTTATGTAAAAGAATTATTGATAGACATAACCTATTCTAATCTTTGATTTTCAGCCTAATGACCAAAGATATAATGTTCTTGGCTACAAATATTTCATTAGTTTTTTTTTAGAATGAACATGTCCTTGGAATATGAAAATTATAATATATCCTCATACATTACCTAAAATAAACAAATAGGTGAATAAAATATGTCAAGGCGAGATTTTAAAACCCGGGTCCTGTGAATTACATAGGTATGAATACAGCGCCCTAGCCGCTTTACCACCAATTAATTTGCAATTTCACTTATTATATGGAATAAGTTGACGAATATTGCTAATATTGAACGAATTTCACCGATTCTCTAGGTAGGTACAGTAGTTACTACGTTTAGTAGGTACTACGTTTGTTGCAACTGATGCAACAATTAAAAAAACCGTTAACCCTATTTTGAACCCGGTCAATAAGAAAAAGTGGATCAATGTTAGGAACACGGTCACGTCTGTTCCAGGAGTACCTACCTAGTCTCACATAGGTAGCACATCTGACTCGTGGCATTGCAGGGCAGGGGGTAATTAGACGGCGGAGATAATTACATGAATTAGACGTGGAGAGATGACGGTTTGCGCCTATGATACTTCCGGCACGTAAGAATGACTCATTCCTTCTCGTCGCCACATAATAATACGTAGATATACCAGCCTAACCTACCCATTGTGCCGGTGGCAAAGTCGCGTGCTCCATGTCGGGTACAATCAGGGCCGACCGCGATATTCTGGCGCCATGACAACCTACAAGTTAGGTATATTATAGGCAAATAACTTGAAAATTTCGTACAAGTGTGGAACGGTTTGCACAGATACCAATCAAGCGCAAAACCCATATGTGCACTCTACGTAGCCCATGTTATTTTATTTAAATTAATGAATTTTGGTTTTCTTCTCTTCTTCTTCCAGATTTCCTGGGCAAACCGCTTCCAATTGTTCCCTGCCACTGCTTTGATGCAGTCCGACCACAGTGTCTGAGGACGTCACACGCTACTTTTTCCCTATCTCGGACGCCACTCCAAGACTCTCTGGGTCCACCTATCATCTGTATATTTGGCAATGTGTCCTGTGCCCAGTTCCATTTCATAGTGGCGACTCTCTCTGCGACATCGCCTACTTTGGTCTGCTGTCTTATCCACCTAATCTCTTAAAGAAATGTCCAACATCCTTCTCTCCATAGCCCTCTGTGTCACCATGAGCGTGTGCAAAATATGTTTATTCAATACTGACGTTTCTAGCCCATATGTAAGCTCGAAAAGGAAATAAGAGTCAAAGAGGGATTTTTTTAAATCTCTTCCGAATTTTGGGGATTTTAGGATAAAAGACAGCTTTCCAAATGCAGCTCAGGCTTGACCTCGTCTCCTCTCAATTTCAGCATCCGGATTCACCCGCCTAGCTTTATTTCGGTATACGTGCATAATTCATTGATTAATCTAAATATATGTAGAAAATGTGAAGATTAATTTCAGTAAGTTGTATATATCCTTAGAATAACGAGGCATTAAAATTCAATCATAGCTATTAAAAGACCCTTATATGCACAGGTGAGTAAAATACCATACAACATACCATACATATGCAACGGCATTATATATACACGCGCGGCACGCGTCAACACAAGCTGTCGAGAATAATTATTTAAATTTGCATATATTTAATTTAATATGCCAACAAAATTATTTTATCTACAGGCATATTACCTATAAGGATAAATATTAAACTCGGTGCTCGTGAGAAATGCGTTTCAACTAATAGAAAGAGAGAGAGAATCCAGTCGCGACATTAAAACTGAAATCCTGTTTCGATGTAATAAATTACTGTGACAAGTGCAGATTATTTAGAATATTGTTAATATACAAATGGATCTCAGCATACTATTATTACTTTGCGCGTGTTAAAACTGGAAATCTATACACAATATAAAACTATCGTTTTACAGAAACAAACGAGTTGAACAAATGAGAACTAAAGTTATTGAGTTCAATGTCAAAATTAGTGGCTTAGTTAATTACATACCTAATTCCTGGGTTATGAATACTTTTTTCTTTAAAGAATGAATATGTCCTTGAAACAAGTACATAAGAACATCCTCATACATTCCCAAAACTAAGTATAAATGATAAATACGGTACTATAATGCCCGATTTCCCCAAGGCTCCTTAACTTAAAAAATCACATTTATGAACCACTAAGCGCAAAATTGCATTTCACCAAACAATCTTAACCTCGCTTAGCGACGTCGGCGCATAAAATTTTAAGTGGCGGTCTCTAGTGGATTAACCGTCATAAGCGTTACTTAACGCGTTTGACAGATAGATATTTGGGTTACGATTTCGTCGCAGAGTTGTTTTATTATTGAATTTATCTTTTTTTTTGGAAAATTTAAGTCATATTTTGTTTATTATCATCTTGGAAGATGGCTGAATTCGTGAAATCGTTGTATTGGCAGAATTGGTCGATGAAATAGACATGCTCCATCCGTTTGTTTTGAAGTAATTGCCGTGTTTTTTGAAACTAATTCAATTAATTTAGTTTTTTCACTGGGGGTAAAATTTGTAGAACGTTTCCTTGGTTTATCCATAATTATACTCTGCTAAATATTATACTCTGATAAAATGCGCGTCCCGTGTCGAACAATCTCAACAATCAACAAGTGCGAAGCGAATAAACAGCCATGACAGCGAGTATATCCTAGGATGTACACCGATTTTTTAAACCAAACCTACAAAAGTTTGGTAAAAATAGATTGGTTAGGTTTGTCTGTAGTTATAATTGCGGCTGACATGAGCCAGTTGCATTATATATTAAAAAAGTAACAAATATTAAAATAAAATAACTAAATTGGTGTGAGTACTAAATAAACTGTCTGTACATGATGTGTCAAAAACAAAAACTGGTGTACAAACAAGGCTACCCTAGTACCCTGACAGCGAGCGCCGCTAGCGCCATCTGTTGGCGCCAGCGGCAATTACCTATACTCATGAGATCAAAGTAGTACTTTTTTATAATTAATTTATATATAGAGTAAAAATCGTGAAATTCATACGTTAGAATATTTTAATGATATTTTTATAGTTTATTGTGTATTTCTTATTTGCATATTTTTTTAAAGAAACGTTATCTTGAGTAAATATTCATGTTCACCGGAAACATAACAAAAAATAATCCTGACATCAGCTTAGTGTGGGTGTTATTTGTTGGTGAAATGCAAATTTATTAAGTAAGCCACTTAAGGATTTAAGGTCCGAATGGGTACTTAGCTGATGTTCGGTTTTGAGGGACCTTGGAGAAAGCGGCCGTAAGTAAATTAAAATCAGTCGTGGTAAGATTCGAACTCGCGACCACTGGATTACTAACCCAGTGCGCTAACATCTCTGCCACCACCCATATATTTCATTGACTATTCCATATTAAGGTCCAAATGTGATTTATAGTTACAACTTCTGGAAACTAACGATATTAATCGTCTCACAGACTGAAAACAAAATTAAAAACTGTGTCTCTAACGCGAATCGAACCCGGGAGTCTTTGGCTTAGAAGTAAGATATCTAACCAACTGAGCAACGAAGGCCGACTATACTCAGCCAATACTGACATCGTCTTGAAAGTAAGGATAAATTATAGACATTGTCTACATCTTACAGATCCAGATTATTCCAGAATATTTGAAAAGTCACTCAATTTAAATAATTCCGAAAGCACCCTTAAAGTTTCGGGAATAACATGCTATCCCTTTAAATTGATAGATGTAAAACTATAATCAATCAAAAATATTATTAAATATTATATGATTATAAAACAATTACACGCATATGCAGCCAATATAACAATACATACATTCTCAGCTGAGATAGACATATTCAACGCACGCGAAATATTATACATAGATTTAGACATAATGTTCTGAAAGTGATGCACAACCAATATCCCTCTATCCTGTCCTAGTCTCTCTTCTCTCCTTTCTCTTCCCTTCCCTAGTTGCTGTATATATATACCTATATGTGTGTGTGAGGGTGTGTATGAGTGTGTGTGAGGGTGTGTATGAAGGTGTGTGAACTGTAAATGAGCTGTAGCTTCCCAAAGAAAATAAATAAATAATTACTTTGACAGCATAATATTTGTTAATTTGTCAATACTGACGGTGTTTAACGTGTAGAACTCCATTATACTAGGTATTTTTTAATCAAACAAAAATGATTATGGTTCTACATGTATATTTTTCTTATAATAGGACGACCGTTTCGGCTGACTAGGCCCTTATAAGATAAATATTCATGTAGAACCATAATCATTTTTGTTTGATACAAAAATACCTAGTATTATATTTTGAAATTTATGTTACGTAAATTATTTATTACAAAGTCCAGTACAAAAACTTTGGAAATGTACGACAATTTGAAAAATATGTATGTAAATATATCAAATGATGATAAGTTATGTATTGGCGTCATATAAATATTTATGTTATTTATATTTTTTTATTATTTGTATCTAAATATTTTTATAAAACGTATCAAATAAATAATTTTATTTACACCCCATAACTTTATTGTTTCTGTAGTGAATTCTGGATAGAACACTCCACTAGGCCAATCACATTATACTTATAGTTGTTATGTGTTTAATTCCTGTCAGTTATAATAAGGTGTTTTTAATCTATTCCTGCTAGAAGGTTGTATAATTGTGTTTTGATTTAAAAAAAAGGTATAATTTTTTAAAAAAGTGTATTTTTGGTATGTCCAAAAATATCAATATTATTGAAAAAACATTATAAATGTTACATGCCCATTGTATGAATGAAAATTAGTTTTATAAAGAGGCTATCTAAAAGTTAGATTTGTTCTAGTATAACGAAAGGACAATTAACTGAAATTGGCAAAGTGGGCTATTTAGAACTCTAATTCTATACAGATGGGAGGCAATTGAACAATGGCCAATTCTCATTCTAGAAATACATGATATTAATCGTTTAGATATGTTTCTATTATAAAACCATGGTTTAGAGGAAATTTTTTGTTGGATACCTGCATGATAAGCACCCTTATATTTTTTTGTTTTGTACCAATTTTGCCAGTGTGGTGATGAGGATGAGACAATTGATCATGTATTTTTTAACTGTAAAAATAATTCCGCCTTCAAAAATATATACAAACAATTAATTAAAATCACTCACCAATCTCAACTTAATATCCAACATCTTTTGTCTCTTAATAATTCACGTGTACTGTCCGTTATATCAAAATTCCTTTCATTTTTTTTTTTTTTAAAAAATGAATATGTCCTTGTTAAACAAGTACATATACATCTTCCTACGTTCCCTAAAATAAGCAAATAAATGCTTGTGCTATAGGTGAACGAAATCGGTCGAGGCAGGATTCGAACTCGCGATCACTGGATTACTAACCCAGCGCGCTAACCGCTCTGCCATCGACCCATCTGAATGACATAAATTTATTGACATAAATTGAATGACATAAATTTATAATAAAATTAACTTTGAATGACATTGAATAAACATTGAATGACATAAATTTATGTATAATAAAATTAACTTTTCTCCTCTGACATGAAATAATTGGCACATACCTAGCACTCTTTACAGGGTGAATTGCCTTAAACAAAAAAAAAAAACTGGAATTGGAATGCTACGTTTTATTGTGTATTTTTAAGGGTGTATATATTTAGTATGCTATGTATTTATGTTATTGTGTATTTTTAAGGATGTATATATGTGGGTGTAGTATTACTTATGTATGTTACGTGAATGCAATAATTTGCTTTGCAATTCCTACCCACGTCAGAACAATGAATGTTAGAATGCTAATACAAGTACTGGATTAGGAATATAATACACATTAAGCATTGTTCTGTACAGAAATAAGTAAGTATGTATAATTTGTTAACACCAATAAGGACAAGGCGAGTATTTAAAACGCGTTTTGTATGTTAATTATATACTTCTTGTAGAAATGAGATAATAGGTTATGTTAAAATTGAAATATAACGATATGATACTATTATTTAAGAGACTATCAAATAAATGGCCTTCGCCGCTTACACTGAAAAAAATATTATTACAACCAAACTGGCTACCTGTGTTTCCGCCAAACCTTTGTTATCAGTAATAAAGTTTTATCTATTCATGATTGTACTATTTGGCTCTGTGCACAAAACGTTTGGTTGTCACTATAGTTCGGTTAATTTTAACATGAAAATTTTCAGTGTAGTTAATTAAATGTCTGACTCATGAGTTAAAATTTCCGAGTTCTATTTCCCGCAAAGACACAATTAATAGTTGTGTTTTCAATATGGATATGTGAGTCGATTACATACATACATACCATCACACCATGTCGCTCTCGGGGTAGGCAGAGAGAACTGAACGCCACATTTTTTCTATCTTGACACGCATTTAATTTGACACACCTCGTCATTATTCATACATAGTCTTATTGTTCGTCTGTTGTTTACGCTTCTTACATTCGTGCCATCCTTTTCTTGGGCGACCCCGACCTCTCATTCCGTTCCTGTCAGCTTTGTATATTTTCTTCATCAGGCGTTCCTCATTTAATCTTTCCAAGAAGCAAAACCATCTCAACGACAAATTTATAACACAATTTTTTAACACCTCAATAGGGACGAAATTGGAATGTTATAAGAGATACAGAAACTCAAGGCACCTATAGGGCCTACGATCTGTAATGGTTTACGTTATCACTTTATGCGCTTGCGCAACGTTCATCAATTATGCCTTCTGGGGGGTTACTCATGACTCGTTCCTCGCGTCCTTTAGCTTGCCTTATTCCTTGTTCCCTGATTTATTACCCTATCATATATCATTATATTACAAATTCTTAGTGATATCATTTCAACTGCATTTATTCTGCTTTCGTGCGACTTCTGCCATATCCAAGTTTCACTTGATTTATTTATTTATTTTACTTTATTTTACATTGCTTCTCGGGCAACTAACAGGTTCTATTCATATAATAATTTAACACGCACCCAACACGCCCCAATAACAAGTTGCCGCATTCTGGAGACTTACGATATTTATCGTCTCACAGATCCAGACTGAAAACACAATAATTACAAAATGTGTCCCCGTCGGGAATCGAACCGAAGAATTAGCGTGAGCAAAGTGCAAAGTTGGGATATGAGACCCTGGAAGCCCTCAAGGACAACATTCGACACGAGTGCGAGAATGTGTCGCCCGAAGTTCTCGCCGAAGTGATGAAAAATGACATAAAACGAGCCCGTATGGCAATCAATTGTGACGGAGCCCATTTGGTCGATATCATCTTCTTGACTTGACTAATAAAATTCAGGTTTAAATAAACATAATCAAAAAACAGAATCGAAGTTTTTCATTTTGAAAAAAAAATGAGAGCCAAACAACATCGGATGACTTCTTTTGGCCCACCTTGTATTATATTAAACATTTATTTTATAATTTTTCGATATACATTCATTTATATTATACTATACATTTTCACATACAATCGTGTAAACAGTGTAAAGTAGGTATTGTAAAGCGATGCTTGGAGTAATCTCTATTTTGGATGCTGTTTTAAGCGTTGCGTGTAAAGCGATGTTTGGAGTGACCTGTATTTTGGATGCTGTTTTAAGCGTTGCGTGTAAAGCGATGTTTGGAGTGACCTGTATTTTGGATGCTGTTTTGAGCGTTGGAAACCGGGGCGCGTTGAAAATAGTGTCCGTGTAAAGTGCACTTAAGACACTTTTTGGTACCAACCCTTTTCCGAACATTACCGGCCCATGTTAGCTTGCTTAATCTTACTATATGTTCAGAAAGTTTGACACATTTGAAATATTTTTTTTTAATCCGCAAATTTGTTTAAATCCGCATCTACTGACTTGCTAATATAGTACGCTAACCACTCCGCCACCGATCTACATAAATAATAAAATAATTATTTTTCTGACGGGTATCGTTTAGGTATTTTATTTTATTGGTTTTATATTGCATGTTTTTGTTATTTTCATCTATGGGTTATAATATTTTCATAAATAAATTTTGTAAATTTGCTCGAATCTATATTATATAAATTGTGTAAACAACGTTGTTTAATATTTTCCCGTTTATTATTTGAGTGTGTTTACTTATAATGCTTTATTACGGAATGAATAGATACCCCTTAAACTCCCACTCAGCAACCTAGAGTCTAGATAAAACTCAAGCAAATAAATAACAGCAGTTGTTTCAAAATATTATGTTTACCCTCCTTTCTTAAATAATCGCTAAATATAATTTAACAAAATAATTAATAATGATGTGAAATAATTACATTATTTGAACATTTTCAAAACATTTATAATATACCTACATATCTAATTAGAATATAACTAGAATCAATATATAATATATACTTAACTCTTTGTAGATAATTATGTACAATATACAAAGATACTCATATATTGATTATTCCTTAGCGTTAAAGGTACCTTTTACTTGTGTCTGGGGATTACGGGTTTCAATTCAATGCGGACAGAATTGATGAATTTATTATAAAAAGACCTAAAAGACGAATATTTTTATTATTGCATATGCGCAAACATTGGATTTTTTTCCCTGTCGGGAGTCAAAGATATTTTTTAACAGATTTTTAATTATCTCAATAGAGACGAAGTTGGAATATTTACTGTAGGAGAACCGGGTTATCAAGGCACCAACAGGGCATACGATCTGTCATCGGCTGGTTTACGTGATCACTTTATGCGCTTGCGCAACGTTCACCAATTATGCCTTTACGTACTTTTTTGTTTTTTTTTTGTATATGTGAATTAATTTTGTATACAATGTAACATGGTTTTTGAATAATGGAAGAGGTGTCAGTGGACGGTGAGTGCATTTTTGCGGGAGACAGCCGGCGTTAGTCGGTTTGTTTGCGTGCAAGCTTGTGCTAGTGCTACACTGATGAGCGTTAGCTTTTTGTTGTTAAATCTGACACCTGTTTACTTTTCACCCAGAATGTAGGTAAGTACTTGTCAAAGCTAACGGAAATTATTATTTTACCCCTCCCTTGAACACGAAATACGATCTCAACTATGTAATGCATGAATAGCTGATCTTTTATGTCATTTAATTTTAAGATGCTTATCATGATATTATTTTATTTATTAATATATGTAATTTATTTTCATTAAATAAAAAAAAATGTACGACCTGTTGGTTGTCCGAAAAGTTATACTTAAAAAATAGATAAATAAAAGATTTGACCTGTGTTAGTGTACCTAATAAATTAATAAAAAAATGTATTTCAAATAATTACTTGAACATGACGATATTCTTCCAACGAGAGTATAAGTTTTGGTAAAGGAATGTCCATTGTCCGTGAATCCAGTTAAAGACGTTATATCTCGAGGCAAGAATGACCGAAATATTCAAAGGTTTCATAATGCACAGCTGAAATCGGCCCCGGGACACCATTACATATATATGTACGAAAAACGTTTAACTATTTAAAAATATTTTCCCCTAGGCAAGAGAGCCAATGAGAATAAACCCTCGGACTCGACAGACGCGAGGATCGGTGGTGGGACCTTCGTAATTGTTATTATTGTGATTTAAAATAAAGGATTATCGAATTTATTATTTTTATTTTATTTCACTCATGACTCCAAAAACAAACGCGACATTTTCGGACAAGGACATTTTTAATATTATCATCGAAATTCCGAAAAAAGAAATAAAGTAGGTATATTATACAGTTAAAAAAATTAAAACTAAAAACAATTGAAGCATGGATATGAAACAAATGCATATTCAACGGTGGAAATTTTCTCTGCACACAATTAATTTTGCTTTTATCTTAATTATATTTAAAAAAAAATAAAAGGTTGTTCAAGTTTTAATTTAATATAATATTCGGTAGAAAATAATTCGACTTAATTTTCTACCACCTCGAAACAAGCTCAGCCGATTGAGGTGGTGTATCCAAAAATTAATAAATTATATTTATTGTTTTTAATTTTCTTATAAAAAAAAATATTTTAGGTGATTTGGTTAGCAAAATAAAATATCAATTGATCAATTGAAAAAATAGGAATTGGGATAAGAATGAATAGGCTTTCAATATGTACAGTATGAGCTTTCATGTTATGTTCTATGTACAAAGTAAAATAAACATATCAAAATGTATAATACTTATGGGAGTAGGTACCTACTTCTATTTAAAACTAGTTGCATGTAACACATGAGATTCAACTGTCGATAGCGATAGTATGTATAGTTGAAGAATAAATACCAAACTATAAACCCATAATTACAAATTATTTAATTTTTTAAGATATTTGGTTTTCTATACAACACATGCACCTAGGTATGTATGTCAAGATAGGATAGTATGGAGGTCAGTCCTTTGATCCTACCCAGAATGTGAAAACAGCATGATAGTATGTATGTATGTTTGGAGATTAGTATCAAACTATTCTTCTTACATGTTGTGTGTAGGCTACTTCCATACAAATTGTATGAAACAATGTCGTCACTAAATTCAATTTTTATAAAAATTGTTAAAAAAAATTGCGATGTGCTAATACAATTTTAATATTTTTTATAGAAAATTAAATTTTCTAGTTGGGGTGTTTCGGCTTTTTACGATATTTAAAAAAAATGGAAATATAGGCAGTTAAACTCATAAATTTATCATAAAAAAAATTTTCCTTATAAAAAATGTTTGAGAAACCCTGGATTTTTTTTTAAATAAACTAATTTGAGATTTTGTATTTGTCTATGTTCATACCAATTTTCAGCGTTCTAGCTTTTACGGTTTCTGAGATATAGGGAAAAATAAATCAAAATTTCAAAAGTTGATAACCCCTGACTGAAACAAAAATTCACAATTCTGAGTATAAAAGTTTTGTAGGCCTATAACTGTCTATATATTCTGAAAATTTGGCCTCTGTAAATTGAGCGGATCAAAAGTTATAAGGGGGGGGACACACAGACACACACACAAAACTCACATAAAATGTTCCACTCCGAATTCTGAGTAAATCCATGTACGGGTACATATATGCTGCGAGGCCTCTAGTTGGTGTTATTAGCATGCAAAAAGTCCACTACGCCATACAAAATTTTCCTTCGTACACGCATCTTGGCTTAATAATGTCGATTCATTCAGAGAATTGAATTCTCATGAACGAATCGACAGTTGGAATAATTTTTTATGTTTTCGATCCCAAATGTGACGAACAATAATAATTAAATCCAACTTCCCCTCCTAGTCAAACGTTAATCTATCGCCGTAGGAAACATGCCCGAAGCCATCTCTGTATATACAAAGGTTGAATCCAGGTCTGCAGCGAGTTCATCCTAGGAACAATACACTACGTGCCGGTAGTGTTGATATTGTATATACGATACCGAACACTTGACGCAAACAATGTCACTTTATAACGAGGTTTGGTGCAACCGCTCAGGCCCTCGTCCCATAAACAAAACTCGAAAACTAACCCACCTACATACCTATAATTGCACGTACGTAAGAAGAACCCTGCAACTCAGGCAACTGACATCTTAATTTTATAAGTCGTGTAGTTCCAAATGCTTCTATAAAGTGAACAAGATGCAAATCACAATAAAACCTTTAACAGCCCAAAAGATACTACGATGTTTAATTTATGTTTTTTTCACTGACTCAGGACGGCTACTTTCAACCTAAAATAATTATGTGAAATCGTCAACCTCGAAGTTGGGGTTATGTAATAATAGTTTATAATATACATTATGTCAAGATTAAATAAATAAATATACTTTGAAACCATGGCACATAACTTTAATAAAGTTGACTTTGCTGTAGCTAATGCCGCTAATGGCATGGCAATAGATGCTGCAATACATTAGATTGGAAAGACCTATTATTATTACGTCAAAAAGTATTTTTCAATACACCTTTTTAACTCTTGCATTTGATTTTATTTAATACTATAATTACAAGTGTTTCTGAATAAAACCATCGCTGCATCTAGATATAGGATATAGCCAATTATTGTTGTTGTTTTAGAGTCACATAATCAATTAAATATTGTAAATTTAATTGAGAAACGTAATTTGAAATCGTCAATAGGAGAAATATAGCATGTGATAATAATCCTCGCTTCGTAAGTCTACCTTTGAATAGACCAACTTTTGTTTGGTCGCGGTATACATAGACTACATACATATTCCAGTCTTGCTGTATTTTTGCTCTTCAAATATAGTGAATTGCAATATAATATATTCTTCTGGTTCAAATATATACCGTAAATGAGAAAATCTTGGGCATATATTTGAACGATTCTTAACAATCTTATTCAATTTACATACCAATCATAATTACCCACATACAAATCAGGTAAAAATATATAACTGTCATAAATAATACGGTTTATTATAATGTATGTTAGATGTATTTATCTAGATATGTTTAAGTCTAAAATAGATATATAACGCATATTTTGCGGTTTTAATGTAGGCACTTATTTTGATTCAATGTTAATATTTAAATAAGTATGATAAATGGATATAGTTGTACATTTTAAAACCACAAAATAAGTCTATAAGTTTATTGCAGAAGTAACACCATTATAGAGAAAATCAAAATATACATACGTCCATTAAATCAATATAAATACTGATACTTAACTATGTATACTAATAAAGGTTTATTATTGAAAACCTGTAATAATTACACAAGTAGATACCTAATAATTCAAATATAAATTTTGAGTATACTTTTTTCAGCAAATGTCTTCCGACGACGCGACGGTTCGGCAAACTTTCCTAATCAACTAGTTGATTATGACCCTATAATCCGAATATTGTATGTATGTATAAAAATAAATACATTTTCTTACACCTAGTACGAGTATAATCAAAAAGAATATAATTAAGTTAAAAAAAAATTTCTCTCAGTATGAATTATATAAAAACAACAAAAAACAAGAAAATATTCCAATATACACAAGAAAACCAAAGGAAGCATACAATATCTTAAAAGAACTTGTGGAATATATTATAATATGTATTATGTGTTCTTTTTATACATTTTTGGTGAGAAATAATAAACCAATACATAAGTGACATAGATTTCTTCTTTTTCGTTTCTCTCAATGCTGAGGGTCGTGATCTATGGGGCCGCTAATGGACAGAACTAGTCGCCTCCAGTCCTCTCTGATTAAATTTCATAATCATTAACTAACATTTACTGAGAAATTTGTTTATTTGTAAACTATGAAAGCAACAGTGTATATATGTAAATGAGATGACGGTGTCTATCGGTAAATATTCGATGTTATAATGTAGGTATTTATGAATTTCTTATTACTTATATTACTTATTCAAGATTAACACGACCTTCGGAATTGAAGAATGTGTCTGAGAAAAATACCTCATATTGAAATAATATATAGAAGAACTACGAAAAAGAGTAAGGGTCGTGTTACAATAGTTATTTGAGAAAAATGTAAGAAAAAGTTGAGGTCCCGTACTGCGAGGAATACTCATTACGGGCACCTTAGAATATTGAGCTGGCAAGTCATCAGGACGTTGCGGGTGATGGACGGATGATGTAAGAAGGAAAGAAAGAATAGGTACCTAGTTAGTAAGTAGGTAATATCCTAATAGAGTTCTGAGACCGCTCCACAGAGGGTGGTGGAGTCTGTTATATTGAAATGTGCAAATCAAACAGCAGTATCCGGTTAATTATAAAAGCTGCCGGCGGCGGCGAGCCCGTCCTTGTTTCGACGTCCAAATAATGTTTGATTTATTAAAAACTTGCGCTTAACTTCAGATCCGAGTCGAGCCGTACCGTTGCGATTTACCTAGATGACTGCTCATTCAGATATACTCAACATTTTGCACTAATTTCATATAACTAGCTTGAAAGTTTCATAAAAAAACGGGAGATAGGCAGGCAGGCTTCAGAAAAGAACTCCCGTTGCGTCGTAGGTCAAGGATGGATACGAAAAGCTCAAAAAGATGAGTGTTGAAAACAATAAGCGGCTTATATCCAACAGTGTAGAAAAGACTCAAAAATAAAAAGAAGTTTCACCATTTCATAAAATACAGGAAAAATACTTATAATGAACATATTTTGTGCAATAGAGATCCTATTCGGATATTTACTGCTTTACTAGGCGAGTCTGTTCTGAGGCAGTGCTTCATTTTTAATTTGGTTTTAGGTTACAAGTAAAAACATTAACATAATAATTAAAAAATTTAACAGTGATATCGTAGGTATTTAAACCCATAAAAGCGTAGTGGAAATGTCGAGATTCTCCATTAGGCTATCGCACTATTTGGAATACGCATATATTATAAAGATAAAATAAATAGTCTTAAGAGATAGCAACGTCAAAAAAAAAATTCATTTATTAATGGCTGTTTTTTTTGTATTGCCTTCCTTATTGAATATAGGTATGAATAAGGTAACTCTGGCATCTGGGAGTGGTTGCGGTTGCCAGTGCGCATCCTCTTTCTAAAGGTGAAAATTGCAAATTTTAGTATCACTTGTATTTTTGTAAGTCCTTTTTGTGCTATAATACCCACCACCTGGTTATGATAAAACTCGGTGATAAGTTCAGCGCACACCAGAGGAGATTTCTGATAAAAATCTTTCAGCCATTATTCTTTTATTTTATTTTTTTTTTCAATTTTTCGATAATAGTTGGTACATATTTTACAAACGGATGGATTTTATATTTACAAATAACATCCAAGTACAAATTATATTATTATTATGTTAAAATCTGCAATTTTCACCAATAAAGAGGATACGCATTAATAAACGCAACCACTCCCAGGTGCCAGACTTTTTCATACATATATTCAAAAAGAAATAAAATATCTTGAAACCTGCCAATGATTCATCGGAGTAGATATAATATGAAGGTAAATGAAGGCAGAGTAGTGAATTCATTTAAGTTGTCATTCATAATGTATTTGTAAACCTATTCCTGACGCAAGAGATATTGGACATGAAAACAAGATATATGTAGTTGAAATTGAACTGAAAAGAAAAAGTATCAAGACGTACGACGGAGTAAGAAATTAGGATAACAGGAAAGAATTTGAAACAATGAAAGATGTCATCAATGAAATGAAAGCCAACACATTGAAATTATTTAGCCAAATAAATGAAATAAATAAATGAAGAAAATATTCAAAGTGGAAATAAATGTTATGAGAGGCCGGGGCCGTTCAATAAAATGATGGCTCGACCACGTGAACGACATTCTGAAAGAAGGAAATATAAAAAAAATCTAACATTTATAATTTTGTTAAGATTTTTAGATTTAAATGGATTAAATTTCATAATCATTAACTAAAATGATTTAATCTCCATGTTCTATAATATTGTGAGTCTCTGGTTTTCCTCCATCACCCACCTCTTCTTTCCATCTTCCTACTCGATCTGCCTATATATATACATACACCACGGCGCAGCTTCTGACCCTAGGGCTATGTGTTCTCATGACCCGCTCCTTAAACCATCGAGTGTAGAGCGCTAAATACACTAGCCTGAACAAATGCCCTCACCCCGCGCAAAGACTTTACATTGTTAAGGGCTCTACTCTCTTCATCATAATATGTACTACATACAGTACACCACGTAAGTACAAGCTTACTAAACCAACCTATGAAATAAATATAAACATAACGTTTCGTATCATAAAATCGAGGTCTATTTTCAAACACCGTCCATAGGCCTTCGTGGCTCAGCTTGTTGGATATCTGACTCCTATGCCAAGGTTTTATCCTAATTTTTTCCCCATAATTTGGAAGAGATTTAAAGAAGTCCCTATTTAACTCTTATATTCTTTCCGTGCTTATATATGGGCTAGAAACGTCAATATAGAATAAACATATTATGCACAAGCTCATGGTGACACAGAGGGCAATGGAGAGAAGGATGTTGAACATCTCTTTATGGGATAGAAAAACTAATGGGTGGATAAGACAGCAGACCAAAGGAAACGATGTCGCCGAGAGAGTCGCCATTCTGAAATTAAACTGGGCAAGACACATTGTCAGATATACACAGATGGTGGACCCAGGAGTGGCGTCCGAGACAGGGAAAAAAGAAGCGTGGGACATCCTCATACATGGTGGTCGGACTGCATCAAAGCAGTGGCAAGGAGCAATTGGAAGCGGAGTGGGGGAGGCCTATGATTAACTCTGGATGCAAAAGGGCTGATGAAGAAGAATAAGTTTGCACCCCAGGTCTCACTGGTTGCTGGCGACCTAATGGGTTTCACATACCTGCATACTTAGGTACATGTTGGATTGCTGGAGATTAGAGTATTCTATGTCCATAAAAATATGAACCTGAGAAAAATGAGGAGCACAATAACATTGTAACTGGAATTTGAATTGTAGCGACTGCGCCAATTGCACCAATTGCGCCAATTGCGCCGCGCAGTGCTTCGCTGCGCTGAGTACTTCGGCAGGCGCCATCTTGCCCTGCGCCGTATGCACAGCCGTCTCCTATTTAAGGGGAAGCACAGCGCGCCCAATTCATTCCCGTCATCCAGACCTCGAAGCTAGGCATCACGCTGCCCGACCGCTCATCGCTGTTCAAATCGTCCGCGTTTCAAATTTACATTTATATTCATTAAATAATAACTCGACATTTCTGTACCAAGTAATATTAGTAAACATCAATTGTAATCATCAACTTGATAAATAAAAGAGTAAGTTAAATTTCCTGTTATATCTTTCAATCTGTCTACCATTCCTACCTGAGTAATATTTGGTAATAATATTTAATCTATTGTATACGGTATCACAGTTGCTTGGTCGATCAATCTGTGGCTCAGCTGTCGGGACTATCCGAACAGACCGCCACCAGGTTCGAACCAAGCGGTTGAGATATCATTTGGGTTGTATGTAGCTAAAGGCGGACAAACAGGTAATACCTACACGTCCAACTGACCGACCTTACCACCTCAATTACAGGCTTGCATATCAGCTCACGCTGGTATGCAATCGCTTCTAACCAAGTGACCACTCTGGCACTTTGGTAAGCTCTACATACCACAAAATACTAAAACAAACCCCAAAACTGGTGACCACCGAACGTGTCTCAGAACACACACATACCTTCAGAAACTGGTAAGATTCCGAAATCGTTTAAAAACTCAGGTACTTTTATTTTGTGCTAATAATTTTATATATGTTATATTGTGGTAATTGACTGGTAGCCATTGCGCGACAACCAAGTATTGTGTAACGTAAAATCAGTAGCTATATTAAACAGAACGATTATACGTGTTCATTAATATAATACTTAACATTTTTATAACACGACAGAAATAAAAAGATTTAATGGGAAATAGGTATTAAGCAATGAGGTCTGGATGAAGCGAATCTGAACGGGTAACTTTTAAAAAAAATATATTTTAAAATTTGTGTATAACTTAAACCCGCAAATTACGCAAACCCCGTTCATTCGCGTTTGTAAAAAAGCGTAATTTAAATATAAAAAAATCGACGCAATATAGAAAAACATTCATATAAGTAGAACTAAGTTAAGGCATATAAATATATATATGCAAAATTATCCAATGATAATATATTATTTTAAAAATTTAATTATTAAAAACGATCATACGCAAATCCCACATAACTAAACATATTTACAACTGTTTTTAATATATATGTAATATTTAATATGTACCTTGTATTTTTTTCATGACTGACGAGACGCAAAAATAATACAGAGGAACCAAATTTAAAAAAAAAAGCTACCTAAAAACCAAAATAACAAGGGAATAAAGAGGAGAAAATAAATAAATACATACAAGGATGAAGGTATAAAAATCTAAAGCAAAAAGCCAGAGAACCAAAACGCCGAATAGAGGTATAAAAATTATAATATTACTAAAGTCATTCTAAAAGCCTAAAAGTCATTATAAATATTTTAAATTTGTTCAAAATTGATAAAACGTAAAAAACATAAAAACTAAAAATAAATTTCATAAAATATTTTATTTTTGCTAAATAATGTAATAAGTAAAAATTAGAAAATTATTTATAAAAATTATAATAATAAAACCGTTACCATAAAAACTGAAAATTAGAAACATATAGATAAATAATCGGTATATTCGTAAAATGCATATTCTTATGTAAAAATTCAAAACACAAATATATACTTTATATTTAAAAATATTATATCGCGTCGTCAAACGGTCGAAATACTTTCACTTATTTACAAGCAAAAAAAAACCAAGGTAAACGAACTCTAAACAAAAGAATGGCCGCATGAACCTGAATAAACCCGCTGAAACCGCGATAAGGTAATAAAACGAAGTCAACGACCTTAGGAGCCGATGAACTCGGTCACAGAAACCCCGAGCAAATAACAATTTAAAAGAGTACTAAAATATTAAATAATAATATACCTCACTTTATCGAATAAATTAACAACGCAAAGCAAAAATATAATAAATTAAAAACTAAAATAAAACATTTTCTAAATATACTTACGGGAATAAAAAACTATATACAATTACAATTATTTAAAATTATGTAAAATAAACTACATACGCAAACGAACATTATAAAATATTTTTAAAATAATTTTTGTATAAATAATATTTTGAAAATAAAATAAACTAATAGTCATAACATAAAATAGAAAGCGAATAAAAATAATAACTAGCTGCGAATAAGCGTTGTAATAAAATATAAACAGAAATAAATAAAAATAATATAAAATATTTACAAAATATTATACTTAAATAAACACAAATAAATAAAAATTTACAAAAAGGGAATAATGAAATAAAAAGACATTGATAAAAACTTATCGAATAATTTAAAAATAATATTTCAAAATAATTCTTCGATTTTTTTTTAAAAAAAATACTTAGAATTTTAAAATTATAACATTTTTGCATAAAATACTTAACTAAATAAACATGTCAATGGACAAAGCAACAAACAGAGAACAAGACAATAACGATGACGGACACCAAGAGTACAGAACAGAAATATATTCAACCAATATAAAACTACCAAGTGTGTGGAGACAGAAAATACACCTATGGTTCTACACAATAGAAGCCCAATTTGCCAACGCACGCATAACTAAGGACGAATCAAAGTACCATCATGTGCTGGCAGCCTTGGACGCAGAGACGATGTCATGCGTTGCGGATGTCATCCAAAACCCACCAAGCATAGAGAAATACAAGAACTTAAAATCAACATTATTAAATCGACTCCAAGAATCAGAAGAAAAACGACTAACGCAACTTTTACACGGAATTCAATTGGGTGACCAATCACCATCAGAACTGCTACGAAAGATGAAGAACCTAGCCGGACCAACATTGAACAACAACAGTCTCATCAAAAGGCTGTGGCTAGAAAGACTACCACACAGGGTGCAAGAAATAATATCTGCAATAACAACGGATGATGTTTTGGTACTCGCCACCACCGCGGACCGGATAATGGAGGTTAACTGTAGAACAGAAGTACTCGCAGTAAACTCAACTCCAACTTCAAGCAACCCCTGCTCAAATAACGAACAAAATACAATAAATATCTTACTAGGAATGCAACATCAAATACAGAATTTAACAGAAAAAATACAAGGATTGGAATTACAACAAAGACAATCACGCCCATGCTTTAGAAATCAACAAAGGGATCGTTCGAGATCGCGATCATATAATAGAAACCGCTTTGATTACAGAAATAACAACAATTACCGGCATTCAAATAAAAATCAAAATTTCAAAAGTAAATATAACACGTATCAACAAAATTATAATAACGAAAACAAACAGAAAAAACAAGATGTATGTAGGTATCACCAAAAATTCGGAACAGAAGCACATAAATGCCAGCAGCCGTGCACATTCAATCAGCCGGAAAACTTATAATGCGGCAGGTGTGCGAGACAACACCGTCGCATATAAAGCACCGTCTCTTCATACAAGACATAGCCAGTGGCGTGCAATATCTCGTAGACACAGGCTCCGAAATTAGCATAATACCAAAGTATTATAAAAATGACAAATCAATAATATCTACGGACAACATCATCACACCAATATATGCAGCCAATGGAACGTCAATACCAACATATGGCCACAAAATAATACACTTGAACCTCGGTTTACGCAGAAACCACAAATGGAAGTTTGTTATAGCCGACGTAACCAAACCAATCATCGGAGCAGACTTCCTAACGAACTACGATATTCTAGTCGACTTAAAAAGAAGAAGTTTAATTGATAGAACAACGGGCATCACCAGCAAAGGATGTATCTACAAAACGAGCGTCACTAATATCGCTACGGTTCAAGCAACATCAAAATTTCAAGCAATAATACGAAAATACCCGTGCCTGACAAGGGCACACATGTCACAAATAGAGCCAAAACATGATGTAACTCACCATATACAAACAAAAGGTCCTCCAGTAACCACAAAAGCAAGAAGACTCAATCCAATACAACTCGAAATAGCTAAAAAAGAATTCGCATACATGATAGAACAAGGCATATGCAGACCGTCGAAAAGCAACTGGTCCAGCCCACTTCATATGGTAAAGAAGACCGACGGAAGTTACAGAATGTGCGGAGACTACAGGCGTTTAAATTCCATAACAAAGCCCGATAAATACCCAATACCACAACTGCAAGACTTTTCGCACAAGTTACATGGAAAAACCATATTCAGCAAAGTGGATCTCGCAAGAGCCTATAATCAAGTAAAGATGGAAGAAAAAGATATACCTAAAACTGCGATTTTAACCACATTTGGATTATTCGAATTTACGCGAATGCAACCAGGATTATCAAACGCCGCTCAGAGCTTCCAACGTTACCTACACACAATTACAAGGGATTTAGAATTTGTATTCACATATATAGATGACATCCTGGTCGCATCAAACAACCTTCAAGACCACGAAAAACATCTGAATACATTGTTCAAGAGACTCGCTGAGAATGGTCTAATTATTAATCAAGAAAAATGCCAGCTAGGAGTAGAGGAAGTAAAATTTCTAGGATACAAAATCAACAAAAATGGGAGTAAACCTCTCGCAGAAAAAGTAAAAGCCATTACACAGTTAGAACCACCTAAAGAAGCAAAAGGATTAAGAAGATATATGGGAATGTTAAATTTCTATAGGAAATTCCTACCAAACGCAGCGGACACCCAGAAACCATTATTTGAGCAACTAAAAGGCTACACAAAGAGCGACAAGAGAAAAATAGTATGGACAGAAGAGCTACTACACGCATTCGAGAAATGTAAGAAAGACTTAGCTCAAGCTGCACTACTTGTGCACGTTAACCCATCCGCTGAAATAACAATCATGGTCGACGCATCGAACAACGCCATGGGCGCAGCTCTACAACAGAAAAAAAAAGACACCTGGCAACCAATATCATTTTTTTCAAAAAAATTTAACGACGCGCAGATAAAATATAGCACCTACGACAGGGAACTGACCGCTATATACGAAGCAGTAAAGTATTTTCGATCACAAATAGAAGGAAGACAATTTTCAATAACAACAGATCACAAACCATTAATATTCGCATTTTCGAAAAATAAACTAAACTCCCCGCGACAAGAAAGACAGTTAGATTACATAAGCCAATTTACAACAGACGTGAGGCATATTAAGGGCGAAGAAAACACAGTCGCAGACACGCTATCACGGATAGAAGAAATAGAAATAACACCCAGCATTAATTACGAAAAAATGGCAGAAAAACAAAGTAACGATAACGAATTAAAATACCTACAAGAAAAATCGTCTCTACAATTAAAAAAAATAATAATACCCGGCACCAAACAAACGTTATGGTGCGACGTTACTAATAACGCATTACGCCCATATGTACCGGCCGACATGAGAGCCTACATAATTAAAACAATACACGCGATAAGCCACACAGGAGCAAAGGCAACAAGCAAGATAATAAAGCATAGATACGTATGGCCAAATATCGACAAATCAGTGAAAAATGTCGTAGACGCATGCATACAATGTCAAGCAGCGAAAATTCACAGGCATACGATAACACCGTTAAAAGACTATCAGCATACCGACGGAAGATTCAAGAATATTCACCTGGATTTAGTAGGCCCGCTACAGCCTTCAAAAGAACACACATACCTGCTCACCATAATAGACAGATATACAAGATGGCCCGAAGCAATCCCGCTTAAAAACATAACCGCCGAAACAGTCGCAGACGCCTTAATGTACAACTGGATAGCAAGATTCGGCGTCCCAACATCAATAACCACCGACCAGGGCCGGCAGTTTGAAAGTGCCTTATTTAACGGCCTAACAAGAAAAATGGGGATCACACACCACCGAACCACAGCCTATCACCCACAATGCAACGGAATGATAGAGAGGTGGCATCGCACATTAAAAAGCTCCATCATGGCAGCCGACAATACCTCATGGACGTCATCACTACCGCTGATACTCCTGGGGTTACGATCCGTAACCAAAGAAGGCTCAAATCACACACCCGCAGAAATGACATATGGAGCTACGTTAAGACTCCCGGGGGACTTCTTCGAAGAAACCACTCCGGAAGAACCAGACACGTACGGACAAAAACTACAAGAAATAATGTCAAAAATGCGACCCATACCAATCAGCAGACATTGTACAAGACAGACTTTTGTACACAAGCAACTTAAAAACAGTAAATACGTCTTTCTCAGACACGACGCCGTAAAACGCCCACTTCAGAAGCCCTACGACGGACCATACCTGGTACGAGACAGAGACGATAAAACAGCCATCATCATAATCAACGGAAAAGAAAAAAAAGTCTCTTTAGATCGCCTAAAACCAGCATTCAACATAAATGAAGGAATGGAACACTATGAAGACAACACCGAGCATCAACCGAATACCACTGAGGAACACATAAGGATGTCCAGCCAGCACACACAGGACGACACTCCTTCATCCAGCCCAGTATCGGAGCAACCACACACCACAACAAGAGCAGGAAGAAAGGTCTACTTCCCACAACGATTTACAAGCGTCAGATATTTTTAAAAGATAAGTAACTTCATACCTTGTACTAAAACAAATTTATACTTATAATATGATTAACTTTATATATGTATAGATTAAGTTGTATTTAAATAATTACATAACTGTGTATTAGAAAAGATTACCTTGTACTAAAACAAATTTATACTTATAATATGATTAACTTTATATATGTATAGATTAAGCTGTATTTAAATAATTACATTACTGTGTATTAGAAAAGACTACTTTGCATATAGAAATTGATAACATAAGATGTACATAGCGGTTCAAAAGAAAACCCTATACAAATAACAAATCAAATGCTTTAAAAAAATTTTTTTTATCTTTCACAGAACGCAATGTAAGGACTCTGAACTTCGAGGAGGGGTCGTGTTTCGTCTAAGCGACTGCCAGCGGGGTCTGTAGCGACTGCGCCAATTGCACCAATTGCGCCAATTGCGCCGCGCAGTGCTTCGCTGCGCTGAGTACTTCGGCAGGCGCCATCTTGCCCTGCGCCGTATGCACAGCCGTCTCCTATTTAAGGGGAAGCACAGCGCGCCCAATTCATTCCCGTCATCCAGACCTCGAAGCTAGGCATCACGCTGCCCGACCGCTCATCGCTGTTCAAATCGTCCGCGTTTCAAATTTACATTTATATTCATTAAATAATAACTCGACATTTCTGTACCAAGTAATATTAGTAAACATCAATTGTAATCATCAACTTGATAAATAAAAGAGTAAGTTAAATTTCCTGTTATATCTTTCAATCTGTCTACCATTCCTACCTGAGTAATATTTGGTAATAATATTTAATCTATTGTATACGGTATCACAGTTGCTTGGTCGATCAATCTGTGGCTCAGCTGTCGGGACTATCCGAACAGACCGCCACCAGGTTCGAACCAAGCGGTTGAGATATCATTTGGGTTGTATGTAGCTAAAGGCGGACAAACAGGTAATACCTACACGTCCAACTGACCGACCTTACCACCTCAATTACAGGCTTGCATATCAGCTCACGCTGGTATGCAATCGCTTCTAACCAAGTGACCACTCTGGCACTTTGGTAAGCTCTACATACCACAAAATACTAAAACAAACCCCAAAGAATTTTTTTTTATTAATGGCTCTCGTCACCCGGTGACGTTTTTTGCGAGTTTCATGTTTAATATTTAACAAATCATTTTTGTGTTCTAATTTTACTTAAATATTTTAATTTTTTTACATAAATCTGTTTCGAAGTAAAAATTAAATATACAAATTATTGTTCTTTGCAAAGGAACACACCACTAATGACGTCTATTGTCAGATTACATAATTAACAATACTGATCTTTGGCAAAGGAATTTGACATCGCAAATTTATATGAGAGAAATCAAATTATGGAATTTAAAGTATTGGTTTCAGTATATAATTATATTAAACTAGCTGCATGTAACACATGAGATCCAACTGTCGATAGCGATAGTATGTATAGTTAAAGAATAAGTACCAAACTATAATCCCATAAATACAAATTATTTAATATTTAAAGATATTTGATATTCTATACAACACATGTACCTATGTATGTATGTCAAGATAGGATAGTATGGAGGTCAGTCCTTTGATCCTACCCAGAATATGAAAACAGCATGATGGTATGTATGTATGTTTGGAGATTAGTATCAAACAATTAAGTCTTTTTATATATTGTGTGTAGGCGATTGCCATACAAATTGTTTGAAGCAATTTCGTCACTAAATTCAATTTTTATAAAGATTATTAAAAAAAAATTGAGATGTGCTATTACAATGCTAATATTTTTTATATAAAATTAAATTATGTAGTTGGGGTGTTTCGGCTTTTTTTGATATTTTTTGAAAAAACGGAAATGTAGTCAGTTAAACTCATAAATTTAGCATAAAAATTATATTTCTTAATAAAAAATGTTTGAGAAACCTTGGAATTTAAAAAAAAACATATTTGAGATTTTGTATTTGCCTATGTTTATACCAAATTTCAGCGTTCTAGCTTTTATGGTTTCTGAGATACATGGAAAAATAAACCAAAATTTCAAAAGTTGATAACCCATGACTGAAACAAATATTAAAAATTATGAGTATAAAAGTTTTGTGGGCCTATAACTGTTTATATATTCTGAAAATTTGGGCACTGTAAATTGAGCGGATCAAAATTTATAAGGGGACACACACACAGAGACACACACACACACACACACACACACACACACACACAAACTCACATAAAATGTTCTACTCCGAATTCTGAGTAAATCCATGTATGGGAACATATATGCTGCGAGGCCTCTATTTGGTGTTATTAGCATCCAAAAAGTCCACTACGCCATACAAAATGTTCATCTTGGATTTAACTGCCTCTTCCTTCCTTCCTTTTTGGGGCTAGGTTGCGGCCATAGGGGCCTAGCCAGTAAAGTTGAGGGTGGCTGCAGCCCCACCCTAGGATTCTGGGTAACAGGTCAGTACCCTCTTCAATTCTTACCTATGGAAGAGCAGGGCAGACGCCTTAATGCCTCGCTCGGCGGTGACTCATCAAACGTGGCGATGAGTAAGTCTGCATCATCGGGCGATGGAAATCGAAGCACTGAAAGTACTGTCCGGTGGTGTACCTGAAATTCGCCAACATGAGTACTAAGGGGTGGAGGAGCCCCCCGTGATGATTGGTCGGCACGACCCACTCGGCGGTACCCGAGCTGATGACGAGACAGGTGCAGCTGACGCTGCGCCTGGTGTGGAAATCGAAGAACTGAAAGTACTACGGGCGTGGTGGAGGCTCCCTGTTGCAGTCTGCTGTTCGTGGAGCTGCTGGGAGGGTAACCCTTGCTATGATTCACGGGCCTTCACGAGTGTGGTTGGACTCTTAGTGGCAGTGGTATGAAATATGCATGGTGGTAGTTCTTGTTTCGTCCGACGAGCAGCCGCTTCGGGGATGAACAGAACACTTTAGTTCTATAACGTTCCCTATGGAGTGGGGTAGGTGACTGCGACTTTTCCATAAATGCCTCTTCCTTCAATAGAATCGACAGTTGGAAAATCTGTGGTGGTAAATCATCAATAAATTGTTTTTTTTAATGTATATAGAATACTCTTATTCTCAAAAAGCGATATGTACCTACCTACATATTCAGGGGGGCAAGTCTGGTCAAGCGACGAATTCAAAACCCTCATGATTACCCATATCATGGATATAATTATCTTATAGAGTTGTATACATAATATCTTATTATATGTATTATAGAACTCCATATGATAATTATATCCATGATATGGGTAATCATGAACGTTATGATTCCATTGTTTAACGGGACTTACCTCCCTGTTCTCACTTTCAATAGAAATACACACTCCCCTCTGGTCGCTGTCCCTACTTCCCACCATATTGTAGGTAGGTAGATATGATAAAATCATAATGAACTCTCTGGGAAAAGATACATGAAAGTATTCGTGAGTCGCCATTAGGATCACGTACTCCCCAACCCCAAACCATTTTTTTTAATTCGACGAAACTTCACCGGCCTGTCTTCGTGTCAAGTTGGTTAGATATATTTTACTTGAGCGAGAGGTCCTGGGCTAGATTCCCAATAGATACACGATTAATTAATTTAATTAAAACTTTATGTACAATAATTATTAATAATCGTGCAAGAATTTTCATTAGTCTAAATCAGTGAGACAATATATATTAGAGTTTTTCAAAATATGGCAACATGTTAATGGGTGCGTGTTTGAATAATATTTTAAATATTACATGTTCGTTGCAGAGAAATAAAAAAAAATATCTTTTTTATTTATTTTCAAGGAAAGTTCACAAATGCGGGTATATTGTCATCAATCTCTTAAAATAAAGCAATCTTTTCCAGCCAACTCAAGCAAAGTGAAGTTTCAAGTATAATACTTACAATAGTAACCAAGAAAATGGTTTCTTAATTTTTATTTCAATTATTTGAGTGGATCGAGAAGACGTAACATCATAATTTATAAAATAATTTTCCTTTGAATCACTCTAATTTGTGTAAATCTAAATTTCGAAAGTGATGATTTTATAAACAGTACTTCAGAAACACATGTTCTGAGATGACTCATGACATGATCCTGATATTAAACGGTGAATTTATGTCCTACAAGAAACTGTTCGGTGTTCGGTTCCGTCTGCCTACCCAAAAAAGGACTTAAAATTTAAAGAATATAAAAAAAATGTGAATATATTTAGGTGATTTCAAAAAAATACGTTAGCGCCTTTTCAACAAACAATTTTAAAGAGGGCATATAGCAAGTGATGAAAACATGATATGAAGTTACGTTTTAATAAGGGTTACTATCCCTTGCGCTAAAAAGGGGTTTATACGTGATTTAAACTATCGGAAACCCAAAATTGTAATGAAAAAGTTTTATCGGTAATTCACTTTGATTTTATGCACTCTTTTAGTACATAAAAGATTTAATTATCTTACATAATATACAATAATTCTATTATTGTTTTCGAGTGTCCCGTAAGAGCCGGGTAATCGAAAATACAACAGGCAACAATAACATCTCACATAGTTCAGCAATGAGGTTCACCACCCATTCTGAATATAGTGCCTTTTTAGGTGAGACGAGACTGGTGTGTAGTTATACACAGATATGTTGTGCTCCATTTTATACGGAAATGCACACCCGCACACCTTTCGCTGGTTACCACACACTGTGGGATATGCCGTGATGGTATGAATGAATAATATACAATAATTTTTAAAAAAATGCTGTGAGTAATGATGTTTGTAATAGTCTTTTTAGGGGAAGTTATTCTGAATTTTAAAATTATGTGGCAATGACAAACATTCACTAGAGACATTAAAAATACTAATGATATTTTTCAAACACACTGTTTAACATATTTATTTTATTTCAAAATGCGGATTCTAGATTTACATTAAGCCTTCCACTCCCACGGTCAGTCAAAACGGGGCGATTAGACCACACTTTTTGACGTTTTCTTTTAATAAAAAAATACAACGATTATGAAAAACGAGTATGAATAAATTAAGTTCGAGATGAAAATGACAGTAAATTTAATAAAAATAAACATAATTATAATCCAGATAATTGGTTTAAAAAATAAATAGTATAAGAAAAACACTTTATTAGTTTCACTAGTGGTTTAATGCTGACGATGGTCTTTTACAGACCGACATCAATTAGTATTCATTATTTTCATTCATTCATACCATCACGGCATATCCCACAATGTGGGGTAACCAGCGAAAGGTGTGGGGGTGTGCATTGCCTTATAAAAGGGAGCACAACACATCTGTGTATGCCCACACACCAGTCTCGTCTCACCTAAAAAGGCACTACATTCAGAATGGGTGGTGAACCTCATTGCTGAACTATGTCAGATGTTATTGTTGCCTGATTTATTTTCGATTACCCGGCTCTTACGGGACACTCGAAAACAATAATACAAAAGAGTGGAAGCACTATTCTAAGCCGGTGCCTCACAGCGCGCCTCATCAATTAGTACCTTAACTTTAAATCACTAGTGAAACTTAAGCAAGGCGACCGCCATGGCACAATTGGTAAGCCGTTCGGCTTCTGTGCGGGCGTCGGATACGATTCCCAGCTGAGGAGAAATTTATATAAATTCGTTTCGTACGCTAATATTGTTTTTTGTACTTGAAACACTGGTTAGTTGGAAAAAAATGCCATATTGTAATAAAATCGCAGCGTGGAAGGAAGTGCATAGTTTTATTTCTATTGTATTTCACCAGGAAGTCACCAAACTTAATAATATTTTATTTATTTTAAGAAGAAATGGATTTATACTTATATAATGTGCCAGCCCTAGAATAGGATTTCCTAGTTGACCAGCAGTAATCTACTTGTTGTTGTCGTTGAAAATATGTGTATTAAAAATATAATTATTGCCTCCTCTGATATGTTTTAACCATCCAAAGCGCTTGGGCTCTTATTTTCAAACTCATTTGTGGATAAGAATAATATATTTCACATTGAAGAAATCTTATATAAAAATAACATTTAGGTAAATATCACCAAAATAAGTACTACGTATTAGGATCGGGAATTGCGTGCTTTCTTGAAGACCTCAACTGAGTCATTCATCGAGACAGTAATATGTATATCGTGTAGGTACCTAAGTAGGTACTCCTTTATATACCTACTACCCATACCAACCCAAATCAATCCGTAACATTGAAGTTACAATCTATTAACACTAATAATTTTTTTTAATTGTATATACGCAAACATTGTTTTTTTTTCCCCTGTTGGAAGTTAAATAATATTTTTTTTGACAAACTTTTCAGCATCATTTATTTCAGGGGGGGGTTTATCTTAGTGGAAAAAAATAAAACAAGTAAAAAAAAGTAAACAAGTAAAAAAAATAGAACAATTATTACTGTGTGTGTTTAATTAAAATTAGTGTGTGTGTTTAATTAAAATTAGTGTGTGTGTGTGTTTGTCTCACGCGTCCTGGTAAATAAGAACATCTAAAAATCTAATGTATGTGCGAGCATGTACCAGTATAAATGACGCAGTGTCACGCTAAAAAAATGTGATAAAAATGCTGAATTATTAAATATATTTCAATAATTATTTTTTCATACAAAATTTTGAAATGGGTGCACCGTATGTAACTACAGTATCATTGTTACTTACTAAAGAAATATCTTCTTTTTTTATTTCGGATCAATCCCCCTTGATCCCCCCTCTGGCTACGGCCTTGAATAGCATTAATTAGATCTGAGTACCTACATTAAATTGGCCACCCTCTGTATGTATTTAATTATTAAATTAACACCTAGTTATAACAATAAACACAATCGGTAATAAGATCGCCATCTGCACAGGGTGCAAATGTGTGTTAATTGTTTTTTTTTTTTGCCTTAAACTAAAAAAAACAATAAACACACATTTGCACCCTGTGCAGGTGGCGATCTTATTACCGATTGTATTTTAATGCAATTTACTATAGTTTAGCCCAGAGAAATAAGAATTACGTCGGATATAATATTGTTTAAAATCTGTGATATCATCTTTCAGAATTCCAATAATCACTTTTGTTTGACCGAAGCTATACGACAAATATTTGTCTTTGACCGACCCTTGCATCTCATTAGACTTCAATAAGTCAAATAACCTTGTTCCTTCGTTTTATTCAATCTGGCTAAGCCATTTTATCATATTAATTTTCATATGCTGTGAGGCACCGGCTTAGAATAGTGCTTCAACTCATTTCTATTATTGTTTTCGAGTGTCCCGTAATAGCTGGGTAATCGAAAATACAACATGCAACAATAACATCTGAATTAGTCACCACCCATTCTGAATGTAGTGCCTTTTTAGGTGAGACGAGACTGGTGTGTGGGTATACACAGATGTGTTGTGCTCCCTTTTATAAGGCAATGCACACCCGCACACCCTATGTTCTTTACAAATACATACTTATAAAATATCTCAATTTTCAACACTCTAATACCATTTGTACTCCTCAATAACCCAAGGGGATATTTAATTTTTTAATGTTGCTTCTCGGGCAACTAACAGGTACTATGTCAAATATTAATTTAACACGCACCCAATAACAAGTTGCCACATTCTGGAGACTTACGATATTAATCGTCTCACAGATCCAGACTGAAAACACAATTAAAAACTGTGTCTCCACCGGGAATCGAACCCGGGACCTTTGGCTCAGCAGTCAGATATCTAACCAACTGAGCCACGAAGGCCGACGATATAGTGGGGAGTTATGATTTCGCAATTTTTAAGGCTATTTTCTTTGTAGATTATCAACTAGTATCATGCTGAGATTGTATTCTGAAAGTTTCATCACAATGTATCTGTGTGTGTGTGTGCTATGTGCAGTGTGCTATGTGCAGTCTGCTATGTACGGCGTGTTAATTTTTACTTTATCGATTATAGACTAAAGGCCCATTTACACGATGCAGGTTTCTTGCCTGTTGCATACAATAATATTGAAGCAATAAATGACTTGCATCATCTGTTTAACATGTGACATTCTTGCTGTACTAGGCAATTATTCCAAACAAAACTGTTCTTGGTTTAAACAGCACATACAATAATTTCTTATAAAAGTACTGATTCGATTCTTTTAAAATTTTGCAAATATGTATATTTAATACTCGCTAAGATCCCATTAGATTTTGAAAGATATCTGAATAGTGCTTCTCAATTTTTTTAACTGTCAAATATTTCAAAGTGACCCCAAGCTCAGGAAATTTAAAATTTGATACTTTTATTATCAAATTGATAAAAGGACATATCATTTTTATAAAATGGCATTGAAGAGTTATCAAGTTTTCATAATAAAATATTTAAATAAATCAATTTATCAAACTCATTTCATGAAAATGCTGAATATTTTCCATACAAAATTTGAATAATTTATAGAATGACTTGTTAGTGAGGAGTTTAGCGTTGGCCACAACCCACTCGTTTTACTGAGCTACGATAGTTACCATTATCGCCGCATATTTTTTTTTATTTTCTTTCATGACGTCTTCTTCCATGTCCATGCACGACTTACAAAATACTTAATGGTTGAAATAATTATTATTGCATTTCGAAAATTGTTGAGCAGTGGCAAAGCCTACTTCATAATTTAAACTATTTCCTGGCGGAATGCCAACCGTTTTTTTATTTATTTATTACAATCATTTTTTTTAATCGAATAAGCTGTGAAATCATACGACAGGGACGGATGACAACTGTACATATACATACATACATACATACCATCACGCCATGTCCCTCGCGGGGTAGGCAGAGAGAACAGAACGCCACACTATTCTATCTTGACATACATTCGCCGCCTCGTCAACATTCATGCTACGTCTCATGCATGTTCTTCTATTGTTCAGACTTCTAACATTTCCTTCTTTCAGAATATCGTTCACATGGTCGTGCCATCCTTTTCTTGGGCGCCCCCGACCTCTTTTTCCATTCCTGTCAGCCTTATATATTTTTTTCGTCAAGCGTTCTTCATTCATTCTTTCCACGTGACCAAACCATCTAAGTGTGTTAACTTTCATTCTAGTTACTACATCTTTCTTCATCTTACATTCTTTCCTAGTGACCTCATTTCTAACTCTATCATACATCGTTCTATTACAAATTCTTCTTAACGATCTCATTTCCACTGCATTTATTCTACTTTCATGCGACTTCTGCCATGTCCAGGTTTCACTTGCATACATCAAGGTTGGCACTACAATTGCGTTATGAATGGCAACTTTAGCTTCCTTTGATACGTTACGATCATTCATAACTGGTTTAAGTGCTCCATTCACTCTGTTTCCTGCCATAACTCTTCTTTCAATATCCTCATCAGGCCGTCCATTCCGTTGGAACATGCTTCCCAGATAAACATATTCGTCGACTTGTTCAAGCCATTCATTCTCTACTTTTATTTGACACGATGTTCTGCTTTCACACTTTTCAAAGACCATTACCTTTGATTTGCTAGCATTCATCCTCAGTCCGTACTCTATGCATCCTTCATATACCATGCTTACTAGATACTGTAACTCTTCCACGCTTTCTGCTAACAGGACTTTATCGTCTGCATACATCAAATCTCGCACTGTTACAGTACTCAGTTTCAGACCCTTATTTTCATCCCTAAGGGCTCTTATGCAGAAATCAATGTACAGATGAAAGAGCCATGGTGACAACACGCACCCCTGTCTTACGCCACAATTAATAGAGAACCACGACGTTACTGTGTCGTTGACACGAACACATGCCTCGCTATTCTCATACAATGACGCGATTGCGCGTATCAGCTTGCTCTTCACTCCGTACACTGACAATATATCCCATAGTTTCTCTCTGTTGACTTTATCATAGGCCTTTTCAAGGTCTATAAAAGCACAAAAAAGCTTCTGGTTTTTATCCAGGACCTTTTCTGTAACCATACGCAGAGAAAAAATTTGGTCTATACATCCTCTGCCGCCCACAAACGCTCCTTGGACATCCCATATCTTGCTTTCTGTAACCTTTCGTACTCTTTGATCCAAAATTCTTGCATACATCTTACCAACTGAGCTTAGCAAACTTATGGCTCTATAGTTTTTGCAGTCAAGCTTCGATCCTTTACCTTTGTACAAGGGGACCACGACTGCATTTCTCCAGTCTGAAGGAGTGCGTCCTGCTTCCCAACATTTGTTGAAAAGAGAGTGACACCACTCCAACATCTGATCGCCGCCATACTTTATAAGTTCAGCTGATACACTGTCATACCCAGCAGCTTTTCCCGCTTTCGCGTGTTTAACTGCTTCAAACACTTCGTCTTTCGTAATTTCATCTTTTTCATCTTCGTATACTTGCCATGCTCTCTGATTTATGTCAACACTCAAACCGCAATCATACAGCTCCTTGAAGTATTCTTTCCATCGTTCTTTTACGCCATCTTCATCCATAATTAATTTTCCATCTTTATCATTTATACCTTGCGATACTTTGACACTTCCATTTTTTCTTTTCGCCACGCCTTTCCAGAACATTTTCATGTTACCAGGAAAGTCATTGGCTATTTTCAGGCTTTCTTTCTCTTTCAGAAAATCTTTTTCTCTTTTTACAATATCTTTTACCATTTTTTTACATTCTTTATACTTCTCTTTTGCTATTTCTTCACTGTTAGATCCTTTCGCAGCTATTAATGCCATCCATGCTTTTTTCTTCTCACCCACAACAAATTTTACTCTCTCATTCCACCATGCGTCGCCTTTCTTTCCGCCTCTTTTAGCAACACCACAAACTCTCTCTGCAGTCTTACATACGGTCTCTTTCAAGGTCGTCCATGCTTCTTCGATGATTCCTTTACTGTCTATAGCTAAAAGAAGTTTGCTTCCGATATCTTTCACATATTGTTTTCTTACATTCTCATCTTGCAGCCTTTCCACTTTGGTTCGCTTCGGTGGATCACTACGGTGGGTTTTTGAGCGCCAACCGGTGAACAGATCAATTTTGGATATCACCAAGTAATGGTCTGTTTCCAGCTCCGCGCCCCTATACACCCTAGTATCCACTGTCGCTTTCCTCAGTGCGGCGTCCACACATACATAATCAATTATCGACCTTTCGTTCCCTCTTTGCCATGTATACTGGTGAACTCTTTTGTGGCTGAATACAGTATTCGCCACAAATAGATTTCCTTCCGTACAGACTTCCAGAAGTCTCTTACCATTTTCATTCACTCTACTATCACCGTGGGGACCAAGGACAGACTCAAAATCTTTCCGACGGACGCCCACCCACCCATTAAGATCTCCAGCCAGAATCACTCTTTCATTATCTTTTTTCATGTTCATTATTTCAGTCAGCCTGTTCCAGAATTCATCCTTTTCACTTTCGCTATCGGAGTTCACAGGTGCGTATCCTATAATTAGAAATACGCTTGTAATTCCAATCTTCAGCCTTACCCACATCAGTCTAGACCATTCAAGCTTGTACTCTTTCATACATGTCCCCATTCGTTTCGCTAGAATCAGCCCGACTCCCTTGCATGCAAAATCGTCACTCTTCACACCCGACCAAAGCTCTATCATACCATCGTTTCTATCACAACTCTAAAATATCACAACTGTAATATAATATCGCTCTATCACAACTGTAAAATAAGCAATCCCATCTATTGCTTTGAAACCATCAAGAAACAAAGTTAAGGGGACATATAAACCTAAACACCCCAATTTCAAATCAACAGTTTGTTTCTAAAAATCTAGTGCTGCATGTTCGTCACACAATTTTAAAATTCAGCCTTAATAAAAAAAAAATATATTAAAAACATCCGTTTACAGCATTTTTTTAATTAACTATGTGTCGTAGATAAATAAATCTTTAATATGCTTAAATAGTGCTTAAAATCAAAGTGAATGACCCATAATTTTTTTTCAATTTAACTAAGGTTTGTTCTTAAAATGCAAAAAATTCAACAAATTTTGGGTTTCCAATAATTTAAATCACGTATAAACCTTTTTTAACGCACGCGATATTTACCTTTACTAACACGTACCTTCATAGTGCATCAGGCGGTTCTAATATATCATGTTTTCAGTCACTAGATTTAACGTAATGTGCCCTCTTAATCCAACTGTCGATTCGTTCATGAGAATTCAATTCTCTGAATGAATCGACATTATTAAGCCAAGATGCGTGTATGAAGGAACATTTTGTATGGCGTAGTGGACTTTTTGCATGCTAATAACACCAACTAGAGGCCTCGCAGCATATATGTTACCATACATGTATTTACTCGGAATTCGGGGTAGAACATTTTATGTGAGTTTTGTGTGTGTCTGTGTGTCCCCCCCCCCCCCTTATAACTTTTGATCCGCTCAATTTACAGATCCCAAAATTTCAAAATATATAAACAGTTATAGGCCTACAAAACTTTCATACTCAGAATGCTAAATTTTTGTTTCAGTCAGGGGTTATCAACTTTTGATTTTTTGGTTTATTTTCCATATATGTATCTCAGAAACTATAAAAGCTAGAACGCTGAAAATTGGTACAAATATATACAAATATAAAATCTCAAATTAGTTTTCAAAAAAAATCCAGGGATTCTCAAACATTTTTTATTAAGAAAAATATTTTTTTTATGATAAATTTATGAGTTTAACTGCCTATATTTCAAAATCTTTTAAAAATATCGAAAAAAGCCGAAACACCCCAACTAGATAATTTAATTGTATATAAAAAATATTAACATTGTATTAGCACATCTCAATTTTTTTTTACAATTTTTATAAAAATTGAATTTAGTGACGACATTGTTTCATACAATTTATATGGCAGTAGCCTATACACAATATATAAGAAGAATTAATAGTTTGATACTTAATATCCAAACATACATACAGAACCATCATGCTATTTTCATATTCCGGGTAGGAAAAGAGGACTGACCTACATACTGTCCTATCTTGACATACATACCAACATGTGTTAAAATTTTCAATAATATGTATTTATGGGTTTATAGTTTGATTCTTATTCTTCAACTTTACATACTATCGCTATCGACAGTTGGATCTCATGTGTTACATGCACCTAGTTGTAATAAATAAAACTGTTGAGTGTGTCACAGATTCGATTCTGAAAATATTATACGATCCTTTTAATATCATTTTTCAAATCAACACGGGAAAATAATAATATGATCTATTTTATTTATTGAAAGAGTCCCGTGTTGATAAACATACCTACTTTACATAATATCCCGAGGTCCAAAATGTACATCGCCCGTGGCTTGGGACGCGACATAAAGACGGGCGGCATTTATTGCCTCAAGCAATACCTACCTACCCAACTCATTTTCCTATAGTTAGTTAGATACAAGAGACGCTCCATTCTACATTATTTAAATTTGTAAAACGTAATTATATCTATATATAATATGTACAGACATTATTTATGACCACAAACATAAATTAGGTACAATCAACATTAAAACATAATATTCGGTATCGTAGGAAGTGCATATCCTATACAATACATGTTTTTATACTGACTTAAAAGCCATAATTCAATTTGAAAACTCAAGATAATTCAGAATTCCGTTTAAAACGTCAGATTCAAGTTTTTTAATAGAATTCTGATTCTTTCATTTTTTAAAAGGAAACTGTTCCTTATATATAGTATAATATTCGCCAAACATCTTGAACGAGCTTCCGGTTGCGCAGAGCGCAAATTTGTTGTCATTTTTTTTCGTTGGTTTACGAACAAATCGCCCCCCTTCTTGGCTAAAAGTTCGTCATTTGGCGACAACTTACTTATACCTGTCATAAGAACATGACATGTACAGTATGGGTACCTACAATAAATTATTGTCTAAAGTAGGCACATGATTCATGCGAATAAAATCGGCCGAGATAGGTTGGAGCCCACATCTACTAGATTATTGTAGGTATATAATATAGTTGGCAAATGATGTATGTGAATGAAATCGTCAGTGGTTGAATAGCAGCTCATATCTCCTAGATTTTTATCAAAATAGGCAAATAATGGTGGTGAATAAAATCGGAGGAGGAAGGATAGAAACCTACTAGATTACTAATCCAGCGTAGGTACTTACCGTGATATTTTTTCATGTTATACCTATAATACATTTTATATGTAACTACCTACTTGTACAACTGTTAGACATTTTTAAAAAAATCCTACAAATTCATAACACATAAAAATAAATTAAACTCAGATTTACTCAACTTAATATGAGATTGCCATTTCACAAGTAGGTTCATATAATATATATATATATATATATATATATATATATATATATATATATATATATATATATATATATATATATATATATATATATATATATATATATATATATATATATATATATATATATATATATATATATATATATATATATATATATATATATATATATATATATATATATATATATATATATATATATATATATATATATATATATATATATATATATATATATATATATATATATATATATATATATATATATATATATATATATATATATATATATATATATATATATATATATATATATATATATATATATATATATATATATATATATATATATATATATATATATATATATATTTATATATATGATCGTTTCAAAAGTTAAACTATTGTCTTATTTTTCAATTGCCAGTGGATGATTTTAAATAATTAAAATTTAGATAAAAGTAGAGTATATTTCATCTTATATATTATTTGTTATAATCAACTTTGCATAGATCATAATGAGTTCGACCGGTTTCAAGACGACTCAGGACGAATAAGAATAAATAATTACTATAAAGTCAGCAACTGACATTAATCCAAAATCGATTTGCCGTATTTTATACATTTTAGATTTATAGAAAAATTTATTATAAAAATACGAAAATCGGGAATAATGAATACATGTAGGTACATAAAATCATAAAACATTTTTATAATGTACAAATACATTTACTATTTTTTTTATATTGTATATCACCAGTTTACTTGTCCAGTCATTGTTTGTGTACTTTAGAAAAAAAAAAAAAGGTTAATAATCAGGAATCATTAAGGTTGATAGGTAGTATAGAGACCTCCTCAGAGCCTTTGGTATGTGTAGTATCTGGATGGATGAGTTATTCCCTATTGAAAGCTTGATCGGTGAATTTGTTGCATTTTATTTTGATATATTAAATAATTTACAATTTCTGCTAATTATTTTGACGAAGTAAGTACATAATGGTAGTAATAACAAATTGAGTGCTATTATTTGTGGCACTTAATTGTAATTAATATCATTAGTAAACCTGTCAATAGCTGTAATAATTATATGTAACACTGTTTAATGATTCCAGATCATCCCAAGTCCATATCAGGCATGACAAAGGAACAGTACCTGCCTATATAGCTATGAAACCGGTCGAATAAAATAACTTAATCATATTGACAAAGTTTATTGAGATAAATAAAAAATCAATTGAGTAAATGTCCCACGAGGTTAATTCAGATATTATTCATAAAATAGTACATACATAGGTACCTACCTAATACTTTCGGTAAAAGATAAAAAACAAGTTTGTAGTCAAGAATAGATATAAATGAAATGATCGCATATAAAGACGAAAAATTGTGTCTCCATCGGAAATCGAACCAGGGACCCTTGGCTCAAGAGTTAGATATCTAACAGTTCGAGCCACGAAGACCGACAAATATTTTTCGACAAACTTATCAAAGAAGAGTTGATATTTATAATAAATAAATAAACTTACCTCTTGGGACACCCGCCCTCCTGAAGAATGGTCCCGCGTCCCTCCAGAGCGATGTATGGTTGTTGGATGATTTCGTGAGGAAAAATCTTGACAATTTTTGACACTACTTCCTTTTCAGAAGAAAGCTACAGATAACAAATAAAACTTATAATCAAAAAGGAATCACGATTAATATACTGTTTAAGCCGAACGATACTTTTCAATTACTCGCGTTAGTTATTTATACAGCTAGTTCAATATGATGTGCACTGAATTATTTTAAATGTTGTAATGTTTTTTGACAGATCGCAAACTCGTCGGTATTATGAACAAAGTATGCCGCGTGCGACGCAAACAACTTCACTACAACAAGTCTTAACGGTTACTGAAATTTTCATTGGCGGGAAACGGGAAGTTCGCTAAGCCTTCGCGCTTTGTTAAATAATCCCCTAGCGACAGTCAGCACAAGTATTTTCATATAATTTCCTTTTTGTGCCTATGAAATTTATTTCACAGTAGAAAAATAAACGTAGGTATAACATAAATATGTTTGAATAAATGAAAATTACAATTATTTGAAAGACTACCGTTTTATTTATAAGAACATTGAAATGACATCAAAATAAAATAAATGTTTTTTAGAATTTTTCATTTGATTTATTTTTATAGTTCAATATCCGAAAACGATAGATACACTTTTCTAAGGAAATATAAAACGAAACAAAAAATATATAAAATATTACCTACCAGTTATGTTTCGTTATGCAAAAACATTTTTTTTTATTTATTCATATATCTCAAAAATCACAATAGCTATGACGCTAAAAATTTGTTTAAATATAGACAAATACAAGACCTCAATATCGTTTTTGTTATGAAAAAATTCCAGGGCTTCTCAAAGTTTTTTTTAATAAGAAAATTATTTATTAAAGAAACTTATATGTTAAACTACCTATAGTATGTTTCCATATTTTTTATCATCGAAAAACACCGAAACACCCCCATCTAGATTATTCAATTTCCTATAAAAATATCGACATTGTAGCAGTACATTTTAAACTTTCCTTAACAATTTTTGTAAATATTGAATTAATTTACGACATCGTTCCATACAATTTGTATGGCAGAATACACAATATCTACGGGGACACATATATACATCAAGCTGTTAACATATTCTGGGTAGGAAAAAAAATACTGACTATCCTATCCTGACACATGATTTGTATACAAAACAAAACATCTCAAAATATTCAATCATTTGAATTGAAGTGACTATAGTTTGGTACGTATTTTTCAAATATATGTAGGTACAAACAGCCGAAATAAAGAGACGAATTGGACTAAGTTGGGCAGCTTTTAGGAAATTAGCCCACATTTCAAAAATCCACAAATTTCCACATCAACCTGAAACGGAAGGTATATGAGACCTGTGTGTTGCCAGTAGCTACTTTATGGCTATGAATATGACAATGACTCAGAAAAGTGCTGAAAAACTAAAGACATTTTTTCTGATAGGACGATTTTTTTTTATTTCATGCTTACAAGAGAAATATGGGGTTTCCTGATCAATGGTTATTCCCAAATATTTAATTTGGGGTAAACCCATGTCAATTCAATCAAACCACGGCACATACGGACTCAGATTTTGATGAAACTTGATGAGTTTATCCTTTATATAATGCTAAGAAGCACTTTTGTATATTTTGATTTTACAACTCTTTTAAGTTTATGCAAAATAATTTTTTTTATTTAATTATTTATGTGAAATTTGCAGTGTCGTCACATATTTATATCTCCTATATTCTTCAACCCATATTAATGAAATTTTCTACTTTTATCTCATAAAGTATGAGAATTTCAGTAATATGCACGAAAATATTCAAAGGAAAATGTTTTATAGTTATCTTAAATTATTAATTTTTTATTATGTATGTATCTACTGAATTATATAAAAAAAATATATATACATTATGATATTATTATGTGGGTGTATTATATGATTGCATATGACACTGGCGACATGTTGTATCAAGCAGATCCATGACGTCACCGAATAAATTCAGAATCAAATACAGTATTGCTGGAACAAGTGAGAATCAAATAGAGATTTTTTCAGACTTAATAATAATTATATTTTTATTCAAAATCAAACAATTCATCTATTATATCAAACTATAAATCTAAAATAGAATATTTTTAAATACTATTTAATTGTTTGTACACTTTAAATGGTTATTTTAAAGAGTGAAAAAAAGTTTTCCTCAGTGTGAAAAATATGGCTGGAGCTACTGAGCTACTTTTGATACTATACGATTCAATTGCACAATTCATTCGATTGCACAAAAGGATAAAAATTAATAGTAGGTACCCAAACTTCATGATTCTGGTCAAAGTTTCGTTAATTGAGCCTTCAGAAGCCTTGAAATAATTTATTTCGTTGTCTATGAGTAATATTCTTACCATAAATAATAGTCACAAGCAAATAAACATATTTCTTTTCTATGAAATAAACCGACGCTATTGCCGTTTCCGTTGATGACCGCCATCTTTTTCACAGTGATTGTTCAGAAGGCTTTAAAATTTTAGTGTTTTTAGTGTTTTTAAACTGTTCAATGTGTATAATTGATATATTATAACGACAAAAACTATATTGTTTTTTATTAATATGTCATTGAGTGCTAGTGCTGAAAATTTAACGGGTGACGACCACGTGTGTACCGCAGTTGTTTTTACTAATGTCGATTGTGTTTAATTTATAAACACTACAATAATTAGTCCTTTATATTGATAAATAATTTAATGTATATTAATGTTTGCTTGCGGGGTTTAATGTCACGTGATGTTTATTAAGTTGGTGCGGTGAGTCATTTATGACTAAATGATTGTTTTGCATTGTTCCAGAGTTGTGATGGAGGATCTATGTGTTTGGAGTTGGCCTTAGAAGGCGAACGTCTTTGTAAGGCGGGCGATTGCCGGGCGGGAGTGGCATTCTTTCAAGCTGCTATACAAGCGGGGACCGATGATCTGCGTACCCTCAGTGCTATTTACAGTCAACTTGGAAATGCCTTTTTCTACTTAGGAGATTACAACAAGGCTATGCAATATCATAAGCACGATCTTACTTTAGCAAGGTATGTCAATCAATTTATTTTACCACAATGTTTTGGTGTCATTATACTATTCGTCATTAGGGTGTTGCTAGGGCGGCTCCAATCGGCTGAATCTCAACCTAACTTAATTTTGATGATTGAATTCCGGACAATGATTGTTTACTTACATAGTTTATCAATTATTATATTTGTTTCTCAATGCACCATTAAAAATATTCATAACAATATTTAACCTAGTTGAAGAATTTATCAAAAGAGTTATAATAACCACTTGTTGTTTTGTAAAAACTATATGGGAGTGGTGTCATTTTATACTGTATTTTGTGCTTGTTTCCTAAGATACATCATACTTTTCTATAAACATTTTTAGTTAGTACACAAATATACCAAGTTTTTATTAGGAAGGTGACTGTTGAATTGACATTGGAATGATCATGTCAATTCATCTTTCAACTAATCACCAAAATGTTGATCACACTTATCACAAGTATACTTCTTAATGTGATCATAAGTTAATTACTAAATTATACAAAATATCTTTTCTATTTAGCAGGCAAAAAATATTTTCAACTTTATGGAAATTTAAGAATGTATTCTTTTCTACCTTTTTTCATTAAAGTTTTGATATTGATTTCTACATAAATAATAAGAATAAAACTAACATCAGAACTCAATGGTGCTTAAAAATTTAAATAAATATACTGATTTAAATAGTCTAAATCATAATTTTGTTATATGAAGCAAATTTTTTTAGTAAATAATTAACACCTATAGTTTTCTTATAGCTTAGGGGGGTGGATTGCGCACACATAATCAAACCAACCAAGCAAATACCCAAATTTGTCTTCTGCACTTTATTTTCTCTAGATGTATAGCGATAACTATTATTCACCATATAACTATATTATTCACCATCTGTTTTGAATAAAAAATAGTTTTCACAATTACACTTTTAATTTATTGTTTTGTACATAACATGTTCTTATTATTTTACACCAATTAAAGCAAAAGGTTGATTCTCTATAAACACCAATGTGTGTGCTTGTAAACAATAGTAAAGGATTTATTTTGTATTGCGTTTCATTCGAGCCAGCCGCGGCGTGAATCATCCTTTACATGATATTTACGACCCTTTACGCTGTTGGTGATTATAGAGAATCGGGCGTTTGAAATAGATTTCGATACTTGTCAATTTTAGGAGCAAAAGATTTTTTCCACATTGTAGCAATATTTTTTTTAAATGGCTTAAAGAATTTTTCCGCACTGTAGCAATATTTGTTTTAAATGGCTTAAAGAACTTTTTCCACATTGTAGCAATACTTGTTATAAATGGCTTAAAGAACTTTTTCCACATTATAGCAATAATTGTTTTAAATGGCTTTAAGAATTTTTTCCACATTGTAGCAATATTTGTTATAAATGGCTTAAATAATTTTTTCCACATTGTAGCAATATTTGTTATAAGTAAATGGCTTAAAGAACTTTTTCCACATTGTAGCAATAATTGTTTTAAATGGCTTTAAGAATTTTTTCCACATTGTAGCAATATTTGAAACCAATCTGCGTACATAAATTGCATGTATATATGGTAACCCTTGTTCATTATTACATAATTTTGTGATTGCGTATTCGTAATATCGCGACCCCTTTTAAAAAGTAAAATTGCCTGCACTTACCCGACTGAAACATGCCAGGAATTGGGTGTGTATGTTATCTTCCTTTCCAACTCCCATACACTGAATAGATACCAACAAATATCTTGATAGCTTTTGGCGGAGAGGGAGACAGTTTGCGCGTCTACCAACCAAACAAAAAACCCTAAAGTCATGGTCTGCGCAGCCCACGTAATTTTTCAAGATGTTTGCGATTAACTCTACAAATATATTATGTTATGTGCTGGAATAAGACAAAAGACGCTATTCTTTGTGTCAAATTCATTTTTTTTATTTCTTCATAATTTTGAATATTTCAAAACGACAAGTGAAATATCAGTTTATAAAATTTGACAAGAAAATAATGTCACAAGAAAAAGAGGTCCCAGAACTAGTTACTGTACCAAAATGAAGTGTAAAATATCATTGAAAAAGTTCTATCTTCTCACAATCAATACATGGAGTTATTAGAAGAAAACATCAGAAGATTTTGAATGAGTGTGTGTTGCAGATTATTATTTGAAACATATTAACAAATTTTGGATAGTAAACCTTAGGAGGCCAAATAAGAGAATTGAGAATTTTCACAACATGGAACAAATTTAATAAAGAATAAATTATAATTCTTTGTTAATCTATATTATTAATTTGAATGTTTGTATGTATGTGTTGAATGCGCTCCTAAACCGTTCATCCGATTGCAATGAAACTTTGGTGAATTGTCGAGAGTATACCAGGGATGGTTTCTGGATCAAAATTTTTTTTCTTCTTCTTCATCCACCTTCATTTTACCTATGAAGGTGGATTATCCTGGGAACCGTTCATCCGATTGCAATGAAACTTTGATGAATTGTCGAGCGTATGCCCGGGATGGTTTCTGGATTAAAAAAAAATCTTCTTCATCGGGTATTAGGTCATTTTACCTATGAAGTGGACTATCCTGGGAACCGTTCATCCGATTGCAATGAAACTTTGGCGAATTGTCGAGCGTATGCCCAGGATGGTTTCTGGATTAAAAAAAATTCTTCTTTATTATTACCTTCATAAGTAAAATGACCTTATACTCTGGGAGAAGAAGCTTCAACTGTCCTTCCATCTCTTCGCAGGTCTTCCAGGACATTTTTTGGATTTAAACTTTTTTCTTCTTCTTCTTCTTCATTGTGTATTTGGTCATTTTACCTATGAAGGTGGAGTATTGTAGAAGAATAAGATGCAATAGTCCTTCCATCTCTTCGCAGGTTTTCCAGGACGGTTTCTGTATTCAAACTTTTTCCTTCTTCTTCTTCTTTATCGTGTATTTGTTCATTTTACCTATGAAGTTGGAGAATCCTGGAAAAAAAAGGTCCAACTGTCCTTTCATCTCTTCGTAGGTCTTCCCAGTATTGTGTCGGGAATTAAACTTTTTCTTAACCTACTGAAGGGAAGGGTAATGAAGGGAAGGGAGGTACTGGTGGGTCTGACGGGACGGGTCGTACTGAAGGGTCTGAAGGGACGGGAGTAACTGAAGGGACGGGAGTAACTGAAGGGACGGGAGTAACTGAAGGGACGGGAGTAACTGAAGGGACGGGAGTAACTGTAGGGACGGGAGTAACTGAAGGGACGGGAGTAACTGAAGGGACGGGAGGTACTGAAGGGATGGGAGGTATTGAAGAGTCTGAAGCGACGGGTGGTTATGGAGGACGATTTTTAATTATACGAAGTTTGCCGGGGGTTCACTAGTCTATATTATAAATTTGAATGTTTGTATGTATCCATGTATGTGTATCCATGACTATCCTGGGAACCATTCATCCGATTGCAATGAAACTTTGGTGAATTATTGAGCGTATGACCGGGATGTTTTCTGGATTAAAATCTTTTTCTTATTCTTCATCGGGTATCAGGTCATTTTACCTATGAAGGTGGACTATCCTGGGAACCGTTATTCCGATTGCAATAAAACTTTGGTGAAGTGTCAAGCGTATGACTGGGATGGTTTCTGGATTAAAAAAAATTTCTTCTTTGTTCTTTATATCGGGTATTAGGTCATTTTACCTATGAAGGTAAAATGACCTAATACTCTAGGAGAAGAAGCTCCAACTGTCCTTCCATATCTTCGCAGGTCTTCCAGGACAGTTTCTGGATGTAAACTTTTTTCTTCTTCTTCATCGTGTATTTTGTTCATTTTACCTATGGAGTTGGAGGATCCTGGAAAAAGAAGGTACAACTGTCCTTTCACATCTTCCTAGGTCTTCCCAGTATTGTTTCGGGTTAAACTTTTTCTTAACCTACTGAAGGGACGGGAGGTAATGAAGGGAAGGGAGGTAATGAAGGGAAGGGAGGTACTGAAGGGCCTGAAGGGACGGGAGATACTGAAGGGACGGGAGATACTGAAGGGACGGGAGATACTGAAGGGACCGGAGATACTGAAGGGACGGGAGGTACTGAAGCGACAGGTGGTAATGAAGGACCATTTTTAATTATACAGGCAATACAAAGTTTGCCGGGGGTTCACTAGTATTTTATAAATAAAGTGTATTTTTCAAACTCTGGTTTTTTAATCTCCCTTCATGAAAATTTGCTATTGCGACCTTCCAATGAACAAGGGATTCCAGTATATACCTTTTTGGTTTGGTAATAATTTATTTATATTACGAGTTTAGGGAATACAAACCAAATAACCCTTTCAATAAACAAGCGTAATAATGATAAATGTGGAATACCAACTAACCCCTTTAATTGACAAGAATCAAAATTAACATTTTTATAGTTGTATTGTAAGATTGACATGAGGTACAGAATCATTTTAACAGATTATTTGGAATTCACTTGGTTTAAACCACAAATGAGTTATTTCATACAGTTTTGAAGCGACAGCTTCTTTTCCAGGACATTTGACAACTAAATCCAACTCACTTTGAATCTAGTCAAATACATAAGCTCTTTTGTGACTATATAATGATTTACCAAGTGAATTATATGAAATAAAATACTTACTTTACGTGTCCGGCTGCTTCAAACCCTGCCACTCCAATATGCGGCGACTGCTATCGCCTTGTCGTTTGCCATGATTATGTCACCAGGGGTGCATCCTTCCCCCATAAGTGGACATATCAGAAGGTGACTCTCATCCTGGGTTACGCCGTAGTCACATAGAATGTAATCTTCAGAGAGGTACCCCCACCTTGCGAGGTTCACTCTACATTGTGTGACACCGACCCTTAATCTGTTGAGGGTAGTCCATATACAGTAGGGAAGGTCTTCTCCTATTAGGATACTCTCACGTGGATGCATCCCACAGCCCCGCTCCGAGGTCGTTTCCACAGATCCTCTCCTTTTATGTGATTTTTCAATCGGGGAGGTGCTTTTAATGAAGCTATTTCTGGATTTCAATCGTGAGGCTGTTGGTTGGTGGTGATATAGAGGGTGCCTACGAGTTTTTTTGTACCTTTCTGCATCTGCAGCTGTCCTTCGTCGAGTGTGGGGTGGAGCGATTCCGGCAATTGGATATAATTTCCCAGTTGGTGTTGGCTTTAAGCATCCTGATGGGCAAGTCTGGTTCGACCGGCGAAATCAAAACCCCAGTGATTACCCATATCATGGATATAATTATCGTATGGAGTTCTATGACATATAACAATTATATCCATGAAATGGGTAATCATGAGGGTTTTGATTTCACCGATTGAACCAGACTTGCCCCCCTGATATTGTTCGTGCCATTTCATTGATTGCTATGTCCACTTGATTTGAGTTTTGCCAAACCGGACACGCATACTCCGCAGCAGACGGACACAAACCCTGCGCTGAAGCTCTTAAGTATCGATGGTCTTGCCCCCCATGTAGTCCCTGTCAGTTTTCGTATAATGTTGTTTCTTGCACAATGAAATAAAATTAAAAGTGTTAAAATGTGCAAAAGAGTTATCTCCAAAAATATTAATGAGAATTAATTGAGAATTTTCATAGCGCCAAATTATGATTCAGGATCAAAAGCACTGAAAGCTGTGTTTTGTGTTACCCTACGAAGCAAAGTTGTTTTCAGATTTTTATAAAAAGTTCATTTACCCTGAAAATTTCGGATATGCAGAGGTAATAATACTATACTTTATAGGAACACTCACACTTAAGCAGCAATTGTTGACTGTTTTCCTTTCAATATTTATTACTATGTTCATCTAGATAACCTGAGTGAAATGCTTCCCAGAGTTCTTTTCTCTGATACAGTTACAAATATTCAATTTTGTTGTGGTGCTAAATTATCTAAAACATTGAACACCATCAAAATTTTTGATAGTCATTTTGCTCTGCATGAATACTTCAAACGGTATAATTCATCTTAAAAATGCATTATTTTACATGTTATCTTCACAACCAACGACCAACTTTGAAATGGGTTCTTGATGTTAACGAAGTCGCAAACATAGCGTTGTTTTAGGGATAAAACTTAGAAAAGGATGGCAAATGAATTAAAGAATATTTAATTCATAGATGAGTAGATTGACTTTATTTTACAGAACTACAATAATTTTCTGTGTCGTGGACACTAGTGAGCAAGGTGTTTCTTGAGATATTTTTTTTTTTTAAATAATGAATATGTCTTTGTAGTAGGGATGTTACGGAGCTTAGACTCCGACTCCAAAAGGTCGGAACTTCCGATTGATTTTACACCTCCGACTCCGACTTTGGTTCTGATAATTTTTAATCGGAGATTATAACGAAGATCGAAACATAATGAGCGACCGCGGCCAGAACAGAACGCGTACCTACTTACAAGATTTTACTTGTCGCCCGGGGAATCCTCTCACACTCGGATTCCCCGTTCAATTGGAACGTAGGAACGTAGGAAGATGTATATGTACTTGTTTAACAAGGACATATTCATTTTTAATAAAAGAAAAAAGAAAAGAAAAAAAATGTTTGTCATTATTTGTGTGTCAGATCAGATTGTCAGATGCGTTTCGAGCCTCCAATTGAACTTGTCGAGTTGTGAATTAAAAATTATTAGAGGTGCATTTAGTATTTTTGACGTGATAAATTTATATAAATACTAAACAATGAAGCTAAAAACGAGTGTTAGGTATATGGAACTACTTTAGTGAAGTTGCCGTTAATATGGCAAAGTGTAAAATTTGTGAGAAAACGTATTCAAGAAAAGGAGGTACAACTACTACGTTAAAAGGTCATTTAAAATCTGTGCATGCTACTGAATACGAAGAATGCATTAAACTAGATACTGAAAAAATGACCAGCCTTCGACTTCAACCCCTCTTCAAGGCTGATGACTGAATTATGTTTCTATTATTTCATTAGGCCTGCCCTTAAATTAACTTAACATATCTGTCTTCTATATGCTTCACCTCCGACTCCGATATATCATATTTTAAACCTCTGGCTCCGACTCCGGTTCCGATATACTCACCTCCGTAACATCCCTACTTTGTTGTAACACGTACATATACATCCTCATACATTCCCTAAATTAAGCATAAATGCTTGTGCTATAGGTGGACGAAATTGGTCGTGGCAGGATTCGAACTCGCGATCATTGGTTTACAAACCCAGTGCGCTAACCACTTTGTCACCACCCATCTGAACCCATATTAACAGTTGAAATATGTAGAAAGCGTGAAGTATATTAAGAAGTGAGATCAGTATCAGAAAAATGCAGCAGAATCAATAGTCTATAGGTGGGTTAGAGATTTCATAAATAAGTGTCAAGTTGATTTTTAGAAAGATTCTGAATATGATTGATTTTCGTTGTTTTCAGAACCATGGGAGATAAATTGGGGGAAGCAAAGTCATCTGGTAATTTAGGCAATACCCTAAAGGTAATGGGTAAATTTAGTGAAGCAGTTGCATGCTGCAAAAGGCACCTAGAAATCTCCCGAGAACTCGGAGATAGACTGAGTGAAGGTCGCGCTTTATACAATTTGGGCAACGTGTATCATGCGCAAGGAAAGCAACTCGGTAGAGTGGGTCAAAATGACCCTGGACACTTTCCCCAAGAAGTTAGAGATTGCCTGAACCAAGCCGTTGCATATTATCAGTGAGTATACTTTTTAATTGTTTGACCTTTGTTTTTTAAAAATGAATATTTCCTGGAAACAAAGATTTTAAAGCTTGATCCATATAAGCATAACGTACTGATTGAACACAGTGCATCAAGTATAGTTCACATGATAATTCATACAAGTGCGTTCAATGGTCGTAGGCATCATACGAAGTGCTCGCAATAAATCATCAGCAATATTATTTTCTTTTTATGAAAATTGTAAGCTGGATGTCTGTCGATGTACCCTTTTAATAAATAATAATACCGATGCCGTTGCTAGAAGACAAAAATCAAATGTGTATGGTGCTCCTATGTGGGCACTAGACTTTAATTGCCATATTTTTCTGATCTTAGGATCCCGTGTTCGATTCCCGGTGGATACACTGTTTTAATTTTGTTTTCAGTCTGAATCTGTGATACGATTAATATCGTAAATCTCCAGAATGTGGCAACTTGTTATTTGGTTCATGTTACCTGCCCAATATTAAATTAAAATATACAACCTTTTTTTTTCAGAGAAAATTTGACTCTGATGCGGGAATTAGGTGATGAACAAGCATGTGGTAGAGCGTGTGGTAATCTCGGCAACACATGTTATTTGTTGGGAGATTTTGCTCGAGCTATCCAATACCACACCGAGAGGCTCAACATTGCTGCAAAGTTTGGAGATAAGGCCGCAGAGAGAAGAGCCAACAGCAACCTTGGAAACTCACACATCTTTCTTGGACAGTTTGAGAATGCAGCAGAACATTACAAGTAATAATATGCTTGACAATTTTTTGTGTGGGAAAGGTATTGGTGGTAGTGACGTGTGTAACAAATTATTGATAATTTTGCACGTACCCAACATAGCGTCTTGATTAGTTGCTCATTAATATACATGTCATGTTTAGCCACCATATCCATATATGTTTGTAATACTGCTGTACATTACTAGTTGCATATAACACATGAGATCCAACTGTTGATGGCGATAGTGTAAATAGTATTAGTATTCCCAACATGATGTGTTCTTAATGGGGTTTCCAAAGAGAACCGCATAAAACAAGTTTCATGTAAGATATGAGATCCAACTATTGATGGCGATAGTATAAATAGTTGAAGAATACATATGAAACAATGCAAATTATTGAACATACAAAGCATGTATGTCAGGATTGAATAGTGTGGAGTTCAGCCTTTTTAAATTGAATCTGATTTCAAAATAACATCTAGTTTTTTGACAATGAATTTACAAGTTGTCATTTTTCATAACTCAACAAAATTTTAGAATTTAGAATCTCGTAAAACATTTGTTTTAATCCAATTTTTGAATAATGATTACTTCAAAATTAAAACACATTGTATAATAATATACTAAATATTATTAAGTACATACGTGCCATTTCAATTAAATTTAAAGGTGAGGTTTGGATGATCTTAGAGAAAATTGTATCTCAATTAGCGTAACACGTTAGACAGACAACAAACAGGTCATTGGTAGAAAAATGAAACAAATGACCCCTTTCGATTTCCAAAAAAATTGTGTCGGTCCATGAGACAAACACACTGTTAATATATTGGGGTATGGACACTGATTTGCAATTCCAATCACTCCGATTCATGATATCAATTTTGTTTATGCTGTATTGTAAATATTCCAGGCATACCTTATCCCTTGCTCAGGAACTGGGCGATGTGGCTGTAGAAGCTCAAGCATGTTACTCTTTGGGCAACACGTATACCCTTCTACGAGAGTTTCCCACAGCTGTTCAATATCACAGTCGACATTTGGCAGCCGCCCGGCAGTTGGGAGACTTGGTGGGAGAGGGCAGAGCATGTTGGTCTCTAGGAAATGCTCATGCTGCACTACACAATCATGAGCGAGCTCTTTATTTTGCCAATAAGCATTATCAGATATCCAAACAAGTGAGTTTTATTTATACACAAATATATAATATATAAAGTCATGGTATTTCTTTAATAGTAATAATAATCATTGTTGAGATTAGAAAGCTGTTTACATACATAAGACAAAACGCAGGAGAAAATAAGAGAATTTACATCTCCTATATGCGGAGTGGCAAGGTTTAAACCAGATAGACATATAAAATAACTTACTACATCTGTAAGGGACCATATTCAGCTATGTTGTGGGAGGACAAGGCCTCCAATTCAGCAATATCCCATTTTTATGTCATCTATGGTGAAAACGGCATGTTTCTATTTAATTCCTGTATAAATTTTCTTCAAATAGCATTGAAATAAAAATATGAATTTCAATATTTTTGAATGAAAAATATTTTTTAAAAGCATAATAAACTCACAACATTGCCATTCATAACACAATCGTAGTGCCAACCTTGAAGTATTCAAGTGAAACCAAGACATGGCAGAAGGCGCATGAAAGCAGAATAAACAATGCCATTGAAATGAGATTGTTAAGACAAATTTGTAATAGAACGATGTATGACAGGGTACAAAACGAGGGCACAAGGAAAGAATGTAAAAAGAATTAAAATGTAATTAATAGAGTTTACTTTTTCGATCAACAATACTTAATGGAATTCCATTATAATATATTAAAATAAAACACATTTATAATTTTCTTCCACTTGGTTTAATTGACTTACTAGTTTCGCTCTAGACGAGCATCTTCAGAGTAGATTAGTAATTAATAGAATGAAAGTGATCGTCAAATTTCATTCCTCTCATCTCATATTTAAAACTTAACGAGAAAAACAATCTAAGTTTAATATGTGGAACGATCTTCCGAATTCTGTGTTTCCACTTTCGTACAACCCGGGGTTTTTTTAAACCTTAATTAATATTTTCCTGAGCAGATTGCAAACCCTCCCTAAAGGTTCATAGCGTACTTCCTCGGAAGAGTATAATGGATCCATGTCCTAATAGTTAGTGTCCCCTTCGTAACCATGTTAAAAAATAAAAAAAAATATATAGAATGATACATGTGTTCTATTATTATTTTAAACAAAACAAATGTATTTTATGCAGATTTATCAGAAATTACTTTCATTAATAATATTATAAAAGAAGAAAATAAAATCCTAATTGTAGAGAATATTGTGTTTTACATATAACAATACCAAATGTTATCATACTTAATCACGAATCACACTTTTAAATGAATGGCAATCTAGTTATAATATATGTACATTATGAGCTTAATTGACTTTTCACATCCTATTGACATCTGTTGGTTTACACAACAACCTAGACGCATTGTTGCATTCATTCATCAAATTGGTTGTACATTATTTTATAAAATTGATAACACAGTTCACTGCTTGTCCATCAAAAAATATATTGATTTATGTTTGCTCTTATGATATCTAACAGGTGTCATTTCCATTTTATGGGAGTGTTTTATTTAATTAAAAATCCATAATACACATTTTTAGGATAAAAATTTGGTATTTTCTTATAAATACTATTTATTATCATTTATTTTAATAATTTCTCTCTTATCTTATCCTTTTGTGTATGTATATAATATAAACTGACTTGGTAAAATGTAAATTGTTTCAGTTAGGTGATTCTCTAGGCGTAGCAACAGCACAGTTGAACATTAGTGACCTCAGAAAAGTACTAGGTATGCCTCCAATGGACCCCAATGAGGAAGTAGATAGTACTACTGACACTGAAACCAATTCAGGAGTTACCTGTGGACCTATCATGGCAATGAGAGTTAGGAGACAATCCATGGAGCAACTTAGTCTACTGCAGGTAAAATACTAAATTGTTATTATTTTAAACTTCCTTGCACCCTGAGCGAAGTACGAGTTTGAAATCGCCATATGGCAATTTCTTCCAATTAACCAGTGTTTCCCAGCCCAGAGAAGTAATATGAGAGTGAGAAATGAATTTAAATAAATTAGTCGTCTGCTGGGGATCGAACCCAGGACGCCCGCACAGAAACCAAACGTCAACTGTGCTACAGCTGCTGGTAAATTATCTATCTAATATCAACCACTATCAATCAGATTTCTATACGAGCATTCCTTTCATTCTGTTTTTGTTGATAAGTCCACTATCTGCATTAATGTCATACTCAATTTGAACAATTTTTATAGTGTTTCTAACATATTTATAAGTTTATTAAAAGTTTTTTTTTTTTTAATTAATTTCTGGCGTTCCACCCGATATCGAGTGATATAGCCACTAATCCCTAGTAAGACAAACATTGTAGTAGGTGACAAACATTGTAAACACATCCACTGCAATGCCTGTCCCACTCTTGAGAATATTACATATCTATGAAATCAAACAAAAATAAACGTAAAAATGTGCAAATAATAATTTCTTAGTCAAAAAAGGCGAAATAATAAAAACGGTAAACAACCAGGTCGGCACAATTCGAAGACATATGGAATACCCACATAAAATATATACACACAAACTCATATACAAATTCCAAGACTTGGGGACAGTTTTTTCGAAGGAGTTCATTGTTTATTTTCAAAAAATTTGTTATACTTTTATTAATATTTACATCATTCAATGACAAAAGGAATTTAGAGTTAACAGGATATGAAGTGCATGATTTTATTATCTCTGACATAAATTCTTCTCTATTTAATAATGCTTGTGATCTGTGAAGATAGTGAAGTTTCTACCCTCTAATTGTTGTCTGAAATATTTCACTGCTTCGTAAATAGCTGTCAGCTCTCTGTCATAAGTACTATATTTTAACTGTGGATTATTGAATTTTCTTGAGAAAAAAGATATGGGTTGCCATGCTCCATTTTTCATTTGCTGCAAGGAGGCACCCATTGCTGTATCGGAGGCGTCGACCATAATTGATATTTCGGCTGTGGGGTCAATATGTACTAAAAGCGACGCTTGTACCAGGTCGTTTTTACATTTTTCAAAGGCCTTGGTTAACTCTTCTGTCCATTGAATTTTCCTTTTGTCGTTTTTTGTATAACCTTTTAACTGATCAAAAAGTATCTTTTGGGTCCCAGCTGCGTTTTGTAGGTACTTCCTGTAAAAATTTATCATCCCCAAAAATCTTCGAAGACCTTTTGCGTTGGTTGGGGGTTCAATTTTGGTTATCGCTTCAACTCTTTCCTTGATTGGGGAACTTCCATTCTTGTTGATCTTATAACCAAGGAATTCAATTTCTTCTTCTCCTAATTTACATTTGTTTAGGTTGATAATTAGACCATTTTTAGATAGCCTTTCGAACAATAAGTCTAGGTGTTTTTCGTGCTCTTCCATGTTTTTGGAGGCAACCAGGATGTCGTCAATATAAGTGAATACGAATTCCAAATCTCTGGTAATATTATGAAGGTACCTTTGGAAACTCTGAGCTGCGTTAGAAAGTCCGAATTGCATTACTAGAAATTCAAATAATCCAAATGGGGTTATGATAGCGGTCTTTGGAATGTCTTCTTCTTCTACTCGTACTTGGTGGTAAGCTCTGGTTAAATCTATTTTGCTGAAGATCTTCGCATCGTGAAGTTTATGTGCGAAATCTTGTAGTTGAGGTATTGGATACTTGTCAGGTTTGGTGATTGAATTCAGTCTGCGATAATCACCGCACGGACGCCAATTTCCATCCGATTTCCTGACCATATGTAGGGCGCTGGACCAGTTGCTTTTGGATGGTCGGCAAATGCCTTGTTCGACCATATAAGAGAATTCCTTTTTAGCAATCTCCAATTGAAGTGGATTGAGTCTCCTGACTTTGGCTGTGACTGGAGGTCCCTTCGTCTGGATATGGTGAGTAACGTTGTGTTCTATGCGCTTTGGGTTCAAATCTGCGCGAGTGATATTTGGGTATTTCTCAATTATTTTGTAAAATTTTGATGTGGAATGAACCGTGGCAATATTCATTATACTGGTTTTGTAGACGATCCCTCTAGTTGACATTCCTGTAGCTTTGTCAATCAATGTTTTCCTTTTAATATCCACTAAAACGTCGTAATATTCCAAAAAATCAGCTCCTATTATGGGTTTTGTGACATCTGCGATGATAAACTTCCATTTGTGACTCCTTCGTAGTCCCAAATTCAGGTTGATTATTTTGTGCCCATAACTAGGTATTACAGTACCATTTGCTGCATAAAGTGGAGTGACGATGCTATCTGTTGAAATTATTGATTTGTCATTTCTGAAATATCTAGGTATTACTGAGATTTCAGCTCCAGTGTCTACGAGATATCTAATTCCTGTTACTAATTCTGTAATGAAGAGACGATGTTTCAACTGCGACTGGGACGTCTCGCACACCTGCCGCAATTTTAGTTTTCCTGATCGTTGAATTTACATGGTGCTATGCAGTTAAATGCTTTTGTTCCGAATTTTTGGTGTAGATGGCAAATGTCTTCTCTTCTATAATTGTTGTTTTGCTTCACGTTGTTGTTATTACTCTTTCTGTTGTCATAGTAATTTTTCTGATTCCTATTTTGGTGATTATTATTGTAGTTTTGGTATCGATTCCTGCTTGGAGAACGCGATCTTGAACGATTCCTCCAATTATTATTATGTTGAGGTCTTGACTGTGTTCTTGATTGTCTATGATCAATTTCCAATCTGACGATCTTGTCTGTCAATAGTTGAATTTGTTGCTGCATGCTGTGAAGTAAGCTGTTAGTGACTAAATCACTCTGGTGAGCTTGACTACTTGCTGATGTGGATGGTGAATTAATGGACTGAATTTCTGTTCTTTCGTTTACTTCCAAGATCCGATCGGCCGTTTGCGCGAGCACGCTGATGTCGTTTGTAATTATTGCCGAGATTATTTCCTGTACTCTATGTGGTAATCTTTCGATCCAAAGTCTTTTAAGAAGTGCATCATTCGCTAAGGTTGGTCCTGCAAGGCTCTGCATGTGACGAAGTAAATGTGAAGGCTTCCTATCACCAAGCTGTACTCCATGTAGAAGTTGAGAAAGTCTTTTCTCTTCAGATTCCTGAAGGCGGTTTAATAAGGTTTCTTTCAAATGTTGGTATTTATCCTTTGTTGGTGGGTATTGGATGACGTCAGCCACACATGAGATTGTATCGGGGTCCAGTACTCCCAAGATGTGTTGATATTTTGTTTCGTCTTTGGTGATCCTTGCAGAATTGAACTGGGCTTCCACTGTTATAAACCATAGGTAGATTTTGTCCTTCCATACTGTGGGTAATTTTATGTTCGCTGCGAAAATTTCGTTTCTTGATTCATCTGATGTTTGTTGATATGAAGCTCTGTCAAATGTATTCGTGTTGTCCTTGTTCTCCGTTGCCATGATTACAATTCAAATTAAAAGATGAGAATATTTTTTTTAAAGTTACCACTGTTCAAAGCTTGCTTGACTTTTGAAACATAAATGTGAGAAAATTTAAAATTGTTATGCTTTGAATTTTTGGAAAAGAAAAAAAAATTAATCCAATTTTGCTACTAAATGTTTTGTTTAAAATTTGATGCACTACCTATATTCTTTTTAAAATTATTAAAGTATAATTTTTTTAAAAAAAAAATGAATATCGATAAAACTTTTGTATAAATAAATAAAATTTTTGAATAACAATAAAATTTATTTGTAAAGTATTTTGTTCAAATAATTCGCGAAAAAATATTTTTACGATTATTTTTTTAAAGTTGGAATTTTCTAAGTCCCATATGTATATTATTTATGATTAAATTAATAAATGGAAATTATCGTTTTTTATTATCTGTACACATAATTGATCTTAATTTCTTGCTATATTATTAAATGGTTAGTATAATAATAAAATATTTTAATAATCGTTCTGAAAATACAGTTCATTAATATTTGCACAACATTAAAAATATATACGGAGTATTGTACTGCGCTATTTCCGTTTAGCTCAACTGCGTATAATTAAAAGGGCGGGTTTTTTGTATCTTTTTTCCACTGACAGTAGCTACTAGTATTTATTTTTGCGGCGTATATTATTTGGTGAGAATAATAATAATAATACTGCTCGCACTATGCGACGACGATTTGTCGCTAGGCGAATTCGACTATCGTCTATGTTTATATTATAAATTCAATTTTCAACAACAAAATAATTAGGTATTGTTCAAACTAAATAAAAATTTCACTTAATTTAATGTAAAATAAAAATGTTAAAATGATTATTGATGTTTTTAATCAAATAAAAATTAAATTAAGTTAGTTTTACGATTTAAATTTGAATTTAGCAATTTTTATTTCAGTAGGTATTCAAAAAAACAAATTATACTTTACTGCAACGGCTTTTTTAAATGAATTTAAAATAAGAATGACACACTAAATAGTAACAATATTACTTAGCTTGTTGAATTTTTTTTTAATCTTTTCTCTGGTTTTTGCTCCTTTTATTTCACATTTAGTTTTTCATCCAAGTTTGATTATCGTTTTGTTCCCTCTTTTTTTTTACAATAGTTACAGCTTTCAATCAAAATGATTGGGTTTTTGCTTTTTGCTCCAATTCGATGTTTCATATGAAAGAAAAAACACAAGTAATTAGTACATATAATTACGATAGTGTAATTTGTAATTTGTGAGAACACTATTTTTTACAAAAAGAAACTGATTTTATGTTACAATTGGTCACAATGAAGATTTATAAGTTATTTAAAAATTGTAAGAATAAGAATGTTAAAATGATTTCTTTCAATTTTTTTTAAAAAAACACTGATTTTTCTTTTTTAAATTGTTAAAATGTTTGTGCGAACTGCACCAAATTCACACAATATTATTTCTTTTAGAATGTTAAAATATTACAATAAAATACGATTAAAATGCGATAAAATAAAATAATAGTTGTTCATACAACAATTTTTTTAAAAAAATAAATACCATAAGGTATGACATGTACTAAATTTTAATATTACGAAGATTCATTATAAAAAAAATTAACGCTTAATCACGGGGCCTTTTGCGTTGGAAAAATTTAAATTATTGTCAAAATTTACACATACCTTTCACGGTATTTGGCTGTCCGTGATGATCCAAATCCGTCCCTGCCACCGGTTCGAGAGAATAATTACACTTATTTATTGCCCACCCAATTCTACTGTCCGCGATGTACATTTTTTTTTTTTTTTTTTTTTTTTTTTTTTTTTTTTTTTTTTTTTTTTTTTTTTTTTTTTTTTTTTTTTTTTTTTTTTTTTTTTTTTTTTTTGCGGGTGGCAGTTCTTGAGGAGAACACACTTAGGCCAATTTGGCCCTTTGTGATACCACATTGGGGTTGTCCTCCCACTCACTCATCCCCCCTGAACCAGCCTGAGCGGCTAATGAATGTCATAATGTCTGCGATATCGGCCGACGCTATGTCAATTAAATCATCATAGAAGAAACTTCCCAAGGAGCCTCTTCTAATTCTAGAGAGAGCAGGACAGTGACAGAGGAAGTGGACCACTGTCTCCTCCTCCTCCTCGTCCTGGCATGCTCTGCAGTAATCGTATGCCTCCAGCCCCAGCCTTCTGGCATGCTTTCCTATAACCCAGTGTCCCGTTAATACTGATATGACTCTGGCAAGTGAATCTCTTCTGAACGAGAGTATTTCTCTGGTTCTTCTGAGATCATATTTTGGCCATGTTTGTCTGGCAATGGAGCATGTGCTCTCCTCAGACCACCTTTGGTCAGCACAAGCAATAATTTTCTCACTGACCCGGAGTTTACATGTTGCCATGGGGACTCCAGGTCTGTGTTTGATATTGTCTAAAGATAACAGGGTACCTGCTCTGGCAAGTTCATCTGCCCTACAATTCCCCGCTATATTACTGTGACCCGGCACCCACATGATTTGTAGATTGAACCGCTCCGCTGCCCCATTTAAGATGTTGCGGCAGTTCAGGGCCACTCTTGAAGTAGTACTTACGCCTTTTAAGGCTTTAATAGCCGCTTGGCTGTCTGTGAGAATACGGACAATGCTGTTTGATACTGTATTGCCTTGTATCCATTCTACTGCTTCCTGGATTGCCAAGATCTCTGCTTGAAAAACACTACAGTGGTCCGGCAACCTGAAAGAAATATTAATATTTAATTGCTCCGAAAAGACTCCTCCGCCCACCTTACCTTCCAGTTTTGACCCATCAGTGAAAAACACTTGAGCTTCATCGTGACGGATCAGATTCCCCTTCCACATTTCCCGCGAGGGGATTTGGGTTGAGAACCTGTTCTCGAAGAAAGGCTTGGGAATGACATAGTCAATACCTTCGGATGGCTTTTTGAACTCCTTAAGAACCATGGAGTGTCCGATGTGTGTCTCCCTCCAAGGGTTGACACAATTCATTCTTATGGCAGCTTTCGTTGCCATTTGTTTTCCTAAGAGGTCAAGCGGCATCAGATGCAGGATGGTGTCAAGGGCTTTTGATGGTGTAGTTCTCAGACAGCCAGTGGTTGTCACTTCTGCTAGTCTTTGAACTTTTGCCAGCTCTTTTAGGTGCACTCCTTTTTTCAAGCTGTGCCACCATACCACCACTCCGTACATCATGACTGGCCTTATGACCGCCTTGTACATCCAGTGGGTTATCTTGGGGTGTAGTCCCCATCGTTTACCCACGATCTTTCTGCAGGTGTACAGTGCATTTGTAGCTTTCCGTACTCTTTCCTGCGTGTTGGGCTTCCAGCTCAGTTTTCTATCCAGGATCAGACCTAGGTATTTTGCTTGAGCTGAGATCTCTAATGTCACCCCTTCTAGGGTTGGCAATGTAAATGCCGGGATTACCCGTTTATTTGTAAAGAGGATCAACTCTGTTTTCTTTGGGTTCACTCCCAACCCACTATTCTTACACCACTGAGTTATCCTGTCTAGTGCCCTCTGTAAGAGAGATGAGAGTATATTGAGGATCTTACCGGACACCGCTATGGCGAGATCATCTGCATAAGCGATTACTCCGACCCCGGTGTCGTCTAACTCCATCAACAGTTTATTTAGGGCTAGATTCCATAAAAGAGGTGATAGAACGCCTCCTTGGGGTGTTCCCTTCACCGGGTATCTTTTTATCTTTGAGCCCCCAAGTTCTGAGTTTATTACTCTATTTCTCAACATATTGTCGATAAATTCTATGAGCGAAGTCTCTATCCCCAATTTCCTCAGAGACTGAGTCATTGTTTCATATTTAATGTTATTAAAGGCTCCTTCTATGTCTAGGAAGGAGACCAGTGTGTACTCTTTATACTTCATCGATTTCTCGATTCTGTGTATCAGGGTATGTAATGCTGTTTCTACAGATTTCCCTTTGCTGTACGCATGTTGAGACTCCGACCACTTTGAAGGTTCTATTTTACCCCTTATTCTGGTTTCTATGAGTCTTTTCCGCGATGTACATAAAAACGAACGGAAAAAAATAGAGCGTACTACTATGAGGAAAAAAAAAATAACTAATGACCATACCAATGTTATTTACCAATGTTATAAATGACTTTAAAGAAATGTATATGTAATTTGGAGGAATAATATGTAACAAAACAATTTTTTACTAAAATATGCTAAAAATTCAAACAAAAATACATTAAAATCGTCGTGAGTCACCAATGTTACTATTGCCGTGCAGAGGGTGTCTTTATGAGGAGCTCGACTTCTGGGATCGAACCAGTTGATCGGCTAAATACTTCTGCGTGTTCTTTAACCATGCACGACTGTAACCGACAATAGAATTGGGTATTTAAATAGACATATAAATAAGAACTCAAAGATTAAAACTTACTGGATTTATTCACAAAGTTATTAACACAATGATACTGGTATTACGCGAAGATTATAAATATTAAAACTCAATAAATTTAAACGACTACAGGAACGTGGCTGGGTCGTAACGAATTCCGGTCAGGGGAGAAGCTGGTAGGCAGGAACGAACTTGAATGCTGATAAACGGTCCGTCGCGTCTATTATAGCTGGCGTGACGTCACCGATTGTGCGCGCGCCGATTTTCCGAAATGTGATAGGTCTTGCCATACATTCAAAGAAAATATGATCACTATTCTCTTTCTGTTCACCGCATTCACATATTGGGGATTGAACAACCTGAATCCTAAATAAATGAGATGCCAAGGAGCAATGGCCAATTCTTAAGCGACAAAGTAGGGAGATGTCAATTTTAGGGAGTTTTTGACCATAAAACCATGGAATTCTTGAAATATGATCTTGCAAGGTTTTATAATGGGCTCCTTTAGTAGAGGATTGCCATTCTTCCAGCCATTTTTCTCTCACTTTTTTGCCAAGGTGTACCAACCTCTCAAGTAGGGTGTGAAGAAAACACTGGGGAGTTAATCCTAATGAACACGCTTCTCTAGCCAGCTGATCTGCCCGTTCATTACCTGGAATACCCACGTGAGATGGTATCCATCCTATTTCCAACTGATATCCATATTCTGAGGATTCAAACAGTAAACACTTAATTGTCCAAAATAAATCATCATGGGGGTCACTGATATTGTTTTTAACGAGTTTTTGTACGAGACTGAGAGAATCCGTGAAGATTACAGCTTTCTGAATAGACATTGAAAGAAATCTTGATAAAGCCTCTCTCATTTTATTTAAAGTTGTGTAAGAACTTAAATATTCTTTGTTGTATTATTTTAGTTGACACCAGACTCTAAGAATGCGACAAACAATACCGAACCACCAAAGGCAAAAACTATCAAGAAAAATCTTACCAAAACTCAATCTGAAGATATACCCGCTGAATCATTCTTTGACTTATTGTCTCGCTGTCAATCTGAGAGAATGGACGACCAAAGGGCTACTCTGTCGCAAGTCGGTAAAGAGAATCATATTCGCAAGCATCCATTGAAACAATCCAAACTTCAACGCTCTGCCAGCAATGACAACAAACACAATGTCGGGTAAGGCATGTCACCATAAATTACTCCATTACAATAGGTATGATGACTAATTATTAAAAACTCAAATGTTTTTACCACACACTGTTTCTACATAAGATAAAGGTTAAGTAGCGAAAATCAACATTTCAAAACAAATTTTGACATTCACACTGAATGAAAACGCTTTCAGTGTCATGATGCCTGCCGGTGACGTCATGCTTTTGCAAACTCGGTATTAAAAGGCATGATGACTAACTAGAGAAACTATATAATAAGTAAAAATTTATAAACAATATTATGTACCTAATTTTAATTAATACTGTGCTTATATTTAAGTGTGCATTCCAAAGTATTTTTTTATTAATTTTTTTTATTCACAATATAATATTTATATTAACAGTATAGAACGAATACAACAAATATTTTTGAAACATATGAAGTACAAATTTGGTAATAACTACAAACATGAATTGCAGACTTTACAAACAAGACGAAGGACCTCAGACTTAATGTACCTTTATGACATAATAAACTTCAATATTGACTGTACAGACCTTCTGAAAATTATTAACTTCAACATACCAAACAGACGAACAAGACACACCTCAACGTTCTTTTTAGACAAAAAAAACACTATTGCCGCTCAAAATTCGCCATTGTACCGATGCCTTACCATGTATAATAATTTGGAAAAGATCAGGTCCGTGGACATATTCGGTATGTCCAGGACTCTTTTCAGGAGCCACGTTAGACAGGAATAATATTTTTTTTTGTTACCAGTAGTGAGTACAATGCACCATGAAATCAAAGGTGGGCTGATTAAGTTACAATTACTTATGTTGCTATTCTTATTTATTATATTTGTTTAAAAAAATATTATTGTACGTTGCCCATTTTTTCAAATAAATTAAAAAAAAAAAAATAGTGTGTGTATCAGAAGATATAAAAATAAATATAATGAATTCAAAAGAAAAATAAAATATATAATAAACTTAAATTTGACTGATTTTTAAATAATATTAACTTCTTTTAGGTTAGTTCAATACTTGTGAAGAGGCATTCAATCTGCTTTTGATCCAACATTTCAATGCACAATACTTGCCTGAGATTTCCTTTATAAAAAATAACTAAAAAAACGTGTTTATGGAAATAGACAATGTGAGATCACAAACAAGACTTGTTTTAGCATATGGCATTGTTTTCGAAATATGCTCAAGACAGTCCTGAAGTTTGTGCCAGTTTGCTTGCACAGAATACATCATTCAGTTGCTGACAGCATTGCTGGTCAAAAATAGGATATGAATTTTATTATATTTTTTGTGTACAAATGGTGACTCCATAGTATTGATATCGACTATGTCATTGCAAGTTACCAAGACAAGAAACTGTAGTTAATTATGCATTGTTTTTACTTATTTGTGTTAGTGCAAGAATATTTTTCATTATTTATTTATTTGTTACAGTTCTCATAATGAGGTGATGTTGGAAATGATTGTGGACCTTCAATCTAAGCGAATAGATTCCCAAAGAGCATCTCTGAATCCGACCAAAAAGCCAGGACAGCAACTGACCAACATTCTGATTCCTCCCGTAACCAAAGAAAAGGGGAAGTCAGATGATGACTTTCTCGATATGCTCGCTAAAGTTCAGGTAGATAAATCAATGATATACATACAGATAGAATAAAATACTGAAAAAATATATAAACAAATAATTTTTTAACTATTTTATCATCAACCATTTTTATTTCAGTTCTGATCTGTGAGTCTATTAGTATCATATCTCCAGAATGTGGCATTTTGTTATTGAGTACATGTTAAATCATTTGACAGTATATGTTAGTTGCCTGATAAGCAATATAATACTCAAAATGAAAAAATTTACAAAAAAAATCATGTTTGACATTTTATGTAAATTCAATGGCATCATCACTATTGTCAATGTCCACGAAGCAAACAGATAAATTTTTATTTGCTTCTATTTAAAATTAGAAAAATGCGAGGCTGGAAAAATGAATAACAAATAATATGCATTTTGAATGTTGATTTTTTAGGGTTCCCGATTAGAAGATCAACGTTCAGAGCTTCCTGCCACATCTTGTACAGCCAATAACAAAGCTGTCACGGTACCTGATGAAGATTTCTTTTCACTCATTGTCCGTGTACAGGGAGGACGCATGGAAGATCAGAGAGCAACAGTAAGTCGTACTAAATATTTTTTCTATTTCATTTTTAGCACCCAGATTCCTATCTCAGTGATTGTGTTTAGTGGATACTTGTCTGATGCTGGGAACAAACGATGACTAACAACTTAGGAAAAAAGTTTTCTTGTCTAACTTTTTTTTAAAGTTCATGATTGTTTTAGATTAAAGACTAAGACCCGAATGCACGGTCCTGGGTACCTAAATACTAACTCCTAACCTCAGTGAAGTATTTAGTATTCTTAAGTTAGCAATTGCGTTGCAGAGACACCCCTAACTAAATACTTAATACTACGCCAAACTAAATGTCAATGGCGTAGAATTTCACATTATTGTGTATGAAGAAAAGAGATAGATAGCTTTCTATGGGCTTAGAAAGCTATCTATCTCTTTTCTGACGTTTGACGTTTAAAATGTTTTTTGCTATAACATCACAAACATATGTAACCAACTTCACACTGACAGCTCGATGTCATGATTTTTTTGAAATTCCACCGAATTTTCGGCATCTCGTATGGATCGCTGAATACTCTGTTTGGTATTCGATTTGACAAAATTACCAAATACATATTCAACGAATCCGATAAAATCACTATCCACCGAAAAAATCTCGTATTTTAGCATTAAACCACTCGAAAGAAAACCTTGAAATCCATAACTTGGGAAACACCCCCACTTTTGTGACTAGGGCAAGACAGGAGGTACTGGACATAATACTTGCAAGTACGAGCATAAGTCCTACCATGAAGAGATGGCGAGTATCAAACGAGCCCTCGCTCTCTGATCATAGAATCATAAGGTTCGATGTGGAGGGACTGTCAACCACAGTAACCTACATAAGGAACCCAAAGAAAACAGATTGGGATAAATATGACACCAATCTAAATTATAACCTTGTAACGGTCGATTCAAGGGCAAGGAATCATTTAGGATTAGAAAGAGCAGTGGACTCATTAACTGAAGCAATAATAGATGCATATGAATCTAGCTGCCCTATTAAAGAAAAAGTTAACTGTAGGGACACTCCCTGGTGGAACAATTACCTGTCACAATTGAGAACATCCGTACGTCGACTCTTTAACAGATCCAAAAATAACGGAGGGTGGCAGGCTTACAGGGAGGCATTAACCAACTACAACAAAGAAATAAGAAAAGCTAAAAGGAAGAGCTTTCGAGAGTTTTGTGAAAACATCACAGAAACTCCCATAGCAGCCAGGCTACACAAAGCAATGGCAAGAGGAAGAATACAAGGTCCCATGACTCTTAAGAAACCAGATGGCAGCTACACAGAGAATGAAGAACAAAGAGCCCTTCTACTTCTGGAAACCCACTTCCCTGGAAGTGAGCCTGTCAAGACAGAGGAACTACAGGCAATGCACTGTAGATCGAACAAAATGAATTGGGAGGTGAGTAAAACTATCTGTACACCACAGCGACTGAAATGGGCAATTGACACCTTTCAGCCATATAAATCACCCGGTACAGATGGTGTATTTCCTGCCCTACTACAAAGAGGGCCACAGGAGATGCACGCTCACCTACTAAGGATTTATAGATGTAGCCTAGCATTGGGACATATTCCCCAAGCCTGGCGGATTGCAGGAGTCATCTTCATACCAAAGAATGGTAAGAAGGACACAACCCTACCAAAGTCCTACAGACCCATCTGCCTCACATCGTTCTTACTAAAAACCTTGGAAAAGATGGTGGACAACTATATACGTAGTGAAATTCTGGACAAGGCACCTCTGCATAAGAACGAACATGCCTATAGAGCGGGCAAATCAACCGACACCGCTCTATTTGAACTGACAGAGGTAATACAGAAATCACTTGATGAAAAAGAGATAGCTCTATGCTCTTTTCTGGACATAGAGGGCGCCTTCGACAACACCTCACACAAGGCAGTTGAGGACGCTCTGGCTAGGAAAGAAGTGGACAGCACACTGTCCAGATGGATTAACAATATGCTAACAACAAGAACAGTGGCGGCAAACACTAGTGGAAAAACCATCCAGGTTGGCACCACAAGGGGATGCCCACAGGGAGGAGTACTGTCACCACTGATCTGGAGTCAAAGCAAAATCAGCTATAATGATATGTAGAAGAATTGCAGGAAAAATATGGGGATGTCACCCAAAGATCCTACTATGGATGTACACTGCAATAGTAAGACCTATCATCACCTATAGTGCAATAGTATGGTCAAGCAGAACCAAGCTTGAAACAACGAGGAAATCACTTGAGAAGTTGCAAAGGCTAGCCTGCTTATGTATAACAGGCGGTATGAGGACATGTCCGAGTGCGGCAATGAAGGTCATCCTAGACCTCACTCCACATAGTAGTGGAGGAAGTCGCAACAAAGACCTACCTCAGACTGTACAAAGAAGGGTCAATAAAGGGTGGGCATGCTGAGCTAGCTTTGCCTAATTGCACACACCTAATCGACCTACCAGGAGACAAAATGGTCAAGAAGTTCAGTCTTGAAAAGTACTTTGACATCAAGCTGAACACACGAAATGATTGGAACAACCACACCATCCAATCACTCAGGGAAAATACTATTAAATGGTATACCGATGGATCCAAAACAGAAGAGGGAACTGAAGCAGGAGTGTATGGACCAAGAACAGAATATTCTGAAGCAATAGGCAAACTCCCTAGTGTGTCTTTCAAGCGGAAGTTCATGCAATTGAGAGATGTGCTCAGTTCAACCTCGACAGAAGATACAATAAGCGGGATATTGCTATTCTATCTGACAGTCAAGCAGCCATTATGGCATTGAATGCCCCAAACATTGACTCAAAAATGGTTTGGGAATGCCTAATAAAACTCAATGAATTAGGCAAGAATAATAAGGTCTCCCTGCTCTGGGTACCAGGGCATATGGGCGTCGAAGGAAATGAGCGAGCAGATAGACTCGCCAGGAAGGGTGCGAGAGAGCATCTGATAGGACCAGAGCCATTCTGCGGCCTAGGAAATTCATATTTCCAGGCAGAAGTAAAGAGAATTACGGAGAAAGTGAGATCTAGCTACAGGATTGAACTCCCGGGGCTCAGGCAGGCTAAGGACCTGCTCGGAAATTATGACCGAAAAAGGTCCAGAACATGTTTGAGCCTCGGCAGGAAAGCCTTAAAAACTCTGGACAGGGTTCCTCACAGGTCATTGTAGACTTGGGGAACATCTGCGGAAAATAGGACTAGAAGAAGATGGCACATGCAGATTCTGTAGGGAGGGGGCGGAAACGCTACACCACCTCCTCGTGCAGTGTGATGCTGTGACACAAGTTAGAATGAGGACATTGGGCAGGCCCCAAATGGACATTGGATCCATACCCTCATTGAATCCCCTGCGGGTCCTAAACTTCCTAAGAGGGCTAGGACTCGAGGGGATGCTGTAACAGGAAACCCGGTAAACAAGTAGGGGGGAGCGCAAAAGATCCTAAGGGTCGCAGTGCATAAAAACACCCTCTAATAATAATAAATAATAACTCCTAACCTCAAAGGAGTATTTAGTATTCTGAAGTTGGCAATTGTGTTGCAGAGACATCACTAACTAAATACTACGCCAAACTTACGGTCGATGGCATAGTATTTCATATTATTGTGTACGAAGAAAAGAGATAGATAGTTTTCTTTGAGCAGACTGACGTTTAAAATGTTTTTTTTTTGTCAAATCAACATAACTCAAGCAATTTACTTCACTTGGTATGGAGTTTGATTGTTTTTTTGCTATTTACTTAACTCCAAAGAGCTTTGGGTGAATATTTCAACGAGTTCTCGATGGTAGCTATATATGATTTGTGACAATCTTTTATAGTCTTCTTAATTCTAGTTCTTAAGATATAGTCTTCTTAATTCTAGTTCTAGTTCTTAAGAGAGAAAAACAATGTTTATCTATTTCGTAGCCATATTTTTTTTAATTTTCTATAATATTTGTTTTTTCCTTTATCATATGTAAAAGGGAGGAACTGTACCATACGGGAAAATCAGGAGATTATGTATGAAGAAAATACAGATAGCTTTCTATAGGTTTATACTGAAATTTAAAATGTTTTTTTGTCATAACACAAAAACATGTAACCAAGCTCACACTGACAGTTCAATGTCACGATTTTTCTGAAATTTTATGGTATTGCCAGTTGGTAAAAATAATCTGCGCAGCCAAGTTGCCTTACATTTAGAGTAACTATTTTTCGATACTTAGGGAAGATAATGCAATGTTTGTTTCTTACAAAAGTAAGTCGTGTTATTTTAAAACCGAGTGGGTTGTGGCCAACGATAAACTCTTCACTAACAAGTATAAAGTATTCAAATTTTGTATGGAAAATATCCAGCATTTTCATGAAATGAGTTTGTTTAAATATTTTTTTATTTAAATATTTTATTATGAAAACTTTATATTTCTTCAATGCCATTTTATGAAAGTGATGGGCTTTTTACGTATTTTACGAAAATAAAATCCCGAGCTTGGGGTCACTTTGAATTATTTGACAGTTTAAAAAAAATTGAGAAGCACTATTCAGATATCCTTCAAGATCTAATGGGGTCTAAGTGAGTATTAGATATACAAATTTCCATAATTTGAATAGAATCAAATGAGTACTTTAGTCTGTAATCGATAAAGTAAAATAAACACGCCGTACACAGCACACACACAGATATATTGTGCTAAAACTTTCAGAATACAATCTCAGCATGATACTAATTGACAATCTGCATTAAAAGAATATTTAATGTTTTCAGGTTCCTTTACAAGAAAATCGTTTGAAAGAGACCAAATCACCGGCAGCCAACAAGAAATAAAGGGAACTATATAAATAAACAAAAATAATAATTTTTTAGGTGCTACAAATGTAAGTTTCAGCCTATATTAATTAATTTTGGAATGTATGTATGTATGGACAATGAAAGATTTTTTTAGCAGGGTAAAAGTTTATTTGGACAATGAAATGAATTTTGCTTGTTGATAGAAGATGTTCCATTAGTAAAAAGATTTTTACTAATGGAACATGTTAAAAATCTACACAACCGTATGTTTGGTGCATTTCCATCTGAATCATTTGTTAATATCAATTTCAATGTATCAAGCAGCTCAAATTTCTTCCAATTTACAATAATTTTATCTAAAGAGATCATTTTGTCTTCATTGTATATATTATGTTTAATTAAAAAAAAAAGATAATTCCAAGCAAATGTTTATATGCTATTTATAAAAATAAAATTAAATATTATAAAACATTGATGATTATTCTAATTTACATGGAAATAATATAAATATTCTTCAATCAACCCTCATACAGTATATAGGTAGTTCATACCTTAATGTTTATTTTCTGCAGGATTATCAATTCAGGGGGCAATCTGGTCCAACCAGCTAAGTCAAAACCCTCACGATTACCCATATCATGGATATAATTATTGTATGGAGTTATGTAATATTTTTAGATGTCATGAACTCCATATAATAATTATATCCATGATATGGGTTATCACGAGGGTTTTGATTTCGCCGGTTGGAATATATTAAGATGTTTTGCAATACAACATTGGAAAAATAATTTTGTTTTTTTTTTTGTTTATTTCACATTACAATATTACTTAATATTTTGACAATTGTTATTTTTAATGAAAGAATCGACAATGTCGTTTATATTGTAGAAATGTTAACACTGGAAATCTAGAATTTGTCGTTGCGTCTGAAGCGTATCGGGGCAAAAGCAGGTTGAACATTTGTGAAACAAAATGTTACATCCTAGAGAGACATCACAGTGGGTGGTCCTTTGAATGTAGAAAATGGTAACGCAATCTCAAATTGAATTTTGGATTTGTATTGTTGACTGAAGAACATCACCAGAAGTAAAAATGTCTTATCAGGAACCCTTTTTTTAATATTAATAAAACATTGTTAATTTAACAGCGAGTTTTTGTGTGAAATGGTAATTTTATAAAAATTATTTACAGTATGCGAAGAGAAAACTTTAAATACTATTCGTTTATGAACCACTTACATTTTATGTAATCCAACTGTCGATTTGTTCAGGAGAACTTTGTTCTCTTAACATATCGACAATGTATCAAGCCAGAATACGCGAGAATTGTATGGAGAGGTCTACTTTTTTCACGGCTTTTCCAACTTTGAAGTCAAAAAACACCAACTTAGAGGCTTCGCAGCATATATGTTCCATACACGGATTTACTCAGAATTCGGAGTAGAACATTTCGTGTGTCTGTGTGTGTGTGTCTGTGTGTGTCCGTCCCCCCTTATAACTTTTGATCCGCTCAATTCACAGAGCCCAAAATTTCAGAATATATAAACAGTTATAGGCCTACAAAACTTTTATACTCAGAATTTTGAATTTTTGTTTCAGTTAGGGGTTATCAACTTTTGAATTTTTACTTTATTTTTCCATATATCTCAGAAACCATAAAAGCTAGAACGCTGAAAATTGGTATAAACATAGAAAAATACAAAATCTCAAATTAATTTTTTCAAGAAAATTCCAGGGTTTCTCAAACATTTTTTATTAAGAAAAATATTTTTTTTATGATAAATTTATAAGTTTAACTGCCTATATTTCCAAATATTTTAAAAATATCGAAAAAAGCCGAAACACCCCAACTAGATAATTTAATTTTCTATAAAAAATATAATCGAACTTTTTTTAACAATTTTTATAAAAATTGAATTTAGTGCTTCATACAATTTGTATCGTAGTAGCCTACACACAATATATAAGAAGACTTAATTGTTTGATACTAATCTCCAAACATACATACATACCATCATGCTGTTTTCATATTCTGGGTAGGATCAAAGGACTGACCTCCATACTATCCTATATTGACATACATACCTAGGTACATGTGTTGTGTAGAAAACCAAATATCTTAAAATATTAAATAATTTGTATTTATGGGTTTATAGTTTGGTACTTATTCTTCAACTATACATACTATCGCTATCGACAGTTGGATCTCATGTGTTACATGCAACTAGTTTTTATTTCTCTGGGCTGAAAGTACTAGTTATTTGGAAGAAATAGCCATTTGATTATAAATCTCCACTTGTGCAGTGCCCAAGAAAGTGCTTCCAGTACATCAATCAAAATAGTTTTTCCAATGTTATATGTGTTTTTATAACAATATATTATATTTTTAATCTGTTATTATGTAATATAATGTTTTCAACTTCTGTGGTATAGTGGAATCCTTGGTTTGATTCCTAGCATTTTATACATTTAAATCTAATAGAACTTTATTGTGAGAATTTTGACATATTTACATACATTATAAATAAATCAACTTTAGTATTATTTTCGGCCTTCCTTGGTGATACCCGGTGGAGACACAGTTATTAATATTGTGTTTTCAGTCTGGGTCTATGAGATGATAATTGTCTTCAGAATCTGGCAACTTTGATATTGGGTGCTTGTTGAATTAATTTTTGACATAGTACTTGTTGGTGGCCCATGAAGTACTCAATTCAATACAATTATTGTTTGCTTGTAAATCTTTAGTTACATTAATAATCTACGTAGATTATTTTAATTTCATAAAAGATCAACAATTTCAAATATATTTATATAAAGGTTGATATAGGTAATAGTAATCATAATCAATGTATTTACAAAATTGATAATTCTGTATTTTAATTCAATCAGTGATGGATGATATTTATTTTTATTGTCTTTTGAATTTTTTTTTTATTAATTATACGTCCGATCTTAATTTTTTTATTACAATAAAATGTTAATATTGAAATTAGGTGCTTATTTTTTACTGTAGTTTTAGCGGGAATGAACAATTCAAATTAAAGAGACCTATCACTATATTTCATATAATAATGCGCAAAATCATTTACTTATATAAATATTCATGCTATAAGTAGGTATATGTTTTATAAATATATAAAAACATTACATTGAAGGAGTATGACATTTAATTTTCAAATTCTTTGAATATAAAGACAAAAATAATATTTAGATTTGTATAATTTTTTTTGCAAGTTATCGTTTATTTTATAATTTTACTGCATACCAACTACTTTATTTGCATTGTTATCAATGCAAATATATATTTTTGATTTTTGTGAGACCAAAAATAGTTATATTTCATTCTGAATTTACGTTTATTTAATTAAATTGGCAATTAATCTTAAATATTATAAAAAATATACATTTCAAGCAATGCAAATAATATAAGTGAAAAAACTGACAAAAGAACTAATAAATATTTTGTAATTAATGAATTTGAATTATTTGAGAAACACAAAAAGGAAACAAGAGGAATACGTACAATTTTACTGCCCATCGACAAATTAAAGACAAAGAAATGCCTCATAAAGACAACTAATTGACTACAAAATAACTATTAAAATAATTGGTGTGAGTTTAATATATAAATACAAGACAATAACTTGTAAAATTAAAATATACAATCTTCATTTAAAAAAATTCAAACAAAATGTATGAAATTGTGTATTTGTACTTATAATTTCATTATACAAGTAAGCAGGTATATAAAACACATAAATAGATTGCGAAAAAAATCATTTATTCATAGTGAAAATTGAATTTACAAATAATTACTACTAAATATGTTGTCGAAGGGTCTCTTTTACTGTCAACACATTTCTACAGTGCGTCTTTGTTTGAAGCAGGCAATTGTTATTATCATAATTTTCCTTTTTCTACTAAAACCAAAAAAGTTTTTATAATATTCGAGACAGTCATTTTATTTTAGGCAAGGGATATTCTTACGACTCAACCATAGATAAATTCTCATAATTCTTTCCATACCCATAGAAAGCACAGATAAATCAAGTTATAAAAATATTTACCTTTGTTTATACTTTGTTATAATTGTAGATCTCGATGAAAAAATGATTTATAAAATTAAGTATATGTATTAAGATGCCAATATTATTTATTTTTTCTTCAAGTTGGTTTCCATGATGCATTAATGACCATTGAAAAAATGACAAAGGTAAATATTTTTGTATTTTGATTTATCTGCGCTTTCTATGGTTATAAATTACCTAAAAACATAGACGTCGTCAGAAAAATTGTTGTGTAAATAGACACTTTTTGGCGGGAAAACACTTTTCCCGCCAATTCCGGTCGTAAAAATAGTGGCACCGTTTATTTTAAGAATATTTTATATGGGTACTAAAATATAGAATATTGTTTTATTCTAAGCAATAATATATTTTAATATGTATTATAGATTTCCATTTTAGTGTTTTATCGTTTAGATATACCTACATATATAACAATTTTACTATATTTTGTTAATTTAGTGTAAACATCATGTTTTTTATTCTGTGGATGTCATAACAATGGAATAACCTAGTCTTCACACCATTTTTGTAAACCTAACCTACAAAAGTTTGGTAAAAATATGTTGGTTAGGTTTGTTTGTAGTTATAATGACTAAATTGGTATTTTTACCAAACTTTTGTAGGTTATGTTTTAAAAGAATGGTGTGAAGACTAGGCTATCCATAACAATGCTCATCCACAGAAAAATACTAAAAGGTGTTTTCTGAATAACCTAAGAAATATTTTTATAAATCTAACATGATCTCACAAATTTGTAATTTTAAATTTTTATTGGAAAAATTAACAATCATTTTGAATTTGTTTACGCGACATCCTACGTAGGCGATTCAAAGCGAATGCGAAGCGGCACGGCGCGGCGTGAAAATAACAAACAGTCGGTAACTATGGAAGTGTCCTAAGTTACCGACCGCGAGTATTTTTCGATGCGGCGCGGCGCGATGCGAAGCAAATGCGATAAGTTGGTTTGATATTTTCGCGTGAATTGAAAGCGGTGCCATTGTTTTTTGACATGTCAGAAATAGAAATTTTAATTTCTGTCCATGAACGTCCCATATTATGGGACAAAAAATTATTATTATCGAAATTCTACAAAAATAAATGGAACTACAAGTAAACACATTTATTTATTATTGCTATTTTACAATAGGATGTTGTTCAAAACACACAAAGTTTTCTCTCGCTTGCACGAATGTCAAATTTTGATGATTCCCGGAAAGATGTAAATTCAGCCTCATTTATTAATTCAAGATCACGTAATTCTTCATACAAATTGTGATATCCCCCATAAATATGCCTCTCTAAGTACACAAATTAGTTTCACTTCTCTGCCGTACATACTTCTTGAGTATTTTATATACGTACATCCATGACAGTAGCTGGCGGCAGAGGGTACTATTCGCGCACACGTAGGACAGAGCCGCCACGTCGCACCGCATTGCATTGAATTCACTTTTTTCCGCACCGCATCGCTTCGCAATCGCGTTCGCTTTGAATCGCCTACGTAGGACTTAGCGTTAGAATAGATGATTGAATGAAGACAGTTTATCTAATAATAATCAAAATTAAACCCCCCCAAGCAAAATAAAGGATACCACTTAATGTAAAGATTATTTTTTTGTGTAGTTCATCAGACATTCCAAAGATCTTTTGCTATTGGAGCAATTTTTCCAAGAAATACCTATTTAGTGTCAATTAAATTTGATTTGTGAAGTTATTTTGTTAAATGACATTTTTCGAATTATAAAACATTCTATTACCAAATAAAAAATATTTGTTTGTATTTTGACATATTGGCTACATAATGTACAAATATTTTAATTTTGTTTCTACTGAGAAAGAATCGAAAATGATTTTACAATGAATTTTGAATAAATTTTAGGCAATAATATAATATTATGATGTGCATCGGGAGATCACGTGTAAATTCTCAAAAACCAATTATAGAACCATTTTGGAAACGGTGGCTTATTACAAGCTTAATAAATATCATTTAGTTGCAGTGGTGTAGTTACCTAATAACAGGGCCGTGCAAAGCATGAGGACCCAGCCTGACATAAGGCCCCGATAAGTACTAACTTTATTTTTTTATTAATTTTATAATGAAAATATGTTGTAAAATGGTTTACTTTTATATTTTCATGAAAAATTAAGGGGCCCTTATGTAATTTTTATAAATTTTCTAGCTATGCCACAGTAAGTGGGTGTTTATATGTGGGATGCACTGAAAGTTTCCAGAATGAATAGGAAAACAACATTGAATAGCTAAAAATTAATTTATTGTCCCAAAATATTCTCTGCTAGAGTGAATACACGTTTTCAAATGACAATATTGATTTTCAAAACATTTTTGTCACTCCTCCATAACTTAAAACTTGATTTTCATACTCTTCAACCAGCACTTGGTTGGTGAAAATAGTTGACTGCATAATTAATTATTTGAAACAAACTGTATTTTACAGAGTCAAATATTTGCAAATACTGTAATTACTTTTTGAAAAATATTTGTGTATATAGCCAATTTTGGAAACTTGCAGTGGTGGCTATGTACAATTGGCAGCATTTACATATCTATCAATTTTGTTTGCACAATTTTAAATGTGTCAAAAATTAATGTTCTGTCCGCTATGTGCCAAATTTTTATTAAATGGTAGGTGTGTATTGTATATTATGTATCTTCTCTGTCTGTGCATATATTTGTTTAGATAGTGTATGTACAACAGTTTAACAAAACATGTACATTTTTCTATAGTCATAATTCTGAAAATGTCCTATTGTGAAATGATATTGAATTGAATTCAGTATTTGATTTAATAAGCCAAAATGAGCCAAAATATTATACAGATGGTATTCTAATAATGTATTCTTTGTCATTCATATGTGACATTTATTTTTATTTAAAAAATATGTGAACAAAATCACAAACATTTACTATAATTAGCTATTTGTAAATTATGTTTGAGTTAAATTTTCTCTTTAAAACAGCAATTTATTTATTCAAATTCGTCAATAATATGAACCTTTCATAATATGTAAAGTGTATACATTGAAGTAATTAAGTTATTTTTAAATACTTGTTAAAATTTTAAATCTAGATGATTTGGTTGTGTACACTAATTGCATGTGTTTCATTGCAATTAATCTAAAATTGTCAATATTTGACAAGTACCCCTGATGTGTAAACAATCATTTCGTGGGCTTAGGGTCATAAGGGCCAAACTACACAATCTCTTTTTTAGACTTCAAGACATAAGGGTGAAACTACAAACCGGTGTTTTTGTAATTTTGCCCTTATGACAATATGCCTCCGAAATATTCTTCTACCTAGATCTGGTAAAAAAAGCATTATTGGACGGTCAAAGCCATATATTTGAAAAGTTTGCCATATATGATCCATTTGCATAAAATTAATTGTAAATAAGTATTTTCTTCAATGATTAGTTAGTACATAGAAGGTTATCCAACATTTTTAAGTTTACTGAATTAAATTAATTTGTGTTTCATGAGATCGAATTCCTTCCTTTCAATTTTATTTATAAAATATACATAATTTAAGATTTCTTTTTATGTTACCATGACTGAATGTTATCAAAATAAGTAATACTCTTCATTTTATAACCATTTTTGGATTCTTACTAAAAATATATTATATATATGTATAAGCACTTGTATTATTTTTAGTGTTGTAAGTTTAAATAGTTGTATATTCATTTATAATCATTCATTTGTATACAAATCCAATTATAAACCGAATCTCATTCTGTAAATAAAAATAATTCAATACGTTGCAGATCACATGTACGATGACATGGATGTTTTTGACTTGGCAAACTATTTTATGCTTCTGTTGTAAAATGTATCAAAACAAATTTCCAAAAGTTTTAATATGTACAGCTAAGTCTATTCGAAATAATATGTCATGTTTCAATGCATGATATCATTCAAGTACATTTTATTTTTTTTAATAATGCAATAATTATAATTGGAAATAATACAGCAGGATTGTTTTCGTATAAGTAAATTAGTATTTGAGCAGCGTACCACATTGTATAGTTAATAAACAATATTAAACACAAAATGTCATAAAAATTGATTTTATTAATAGAAATTTAAAGTGCATATACACACAGATTTTTTTTAGTCAACTATTTTGAAAATACAGTATTTATTTACAGAATAAATTTAATAGAATTCGTTGATTCCAATCAGTGTTTAAAATGTCCCTTAATAACAATAAATGTTATCAAGTACTAACTTTTAATTTTAAATACATTCCAAGGTTCAAAATTTGTTTTATGATTTCTTAGATTTTTTAATGTGATATAAGTGTTCAGAGCACAAGTTACAGAATAAAATTAATATATTATTTATGTAATCAATCATAGCTTTAAGAGTGATTTGGATCATATGTTCATTTAAATGAATTCCCCCGTGTTAAAATATGAATATATATTTTTTTTCTAAAACTTTGGTTTTCTAGTTAATTCACAATATAGAAATAAATGAAACACTAGAAAAAATTATCTTTGGATTAGAATATCTTAGTTTAAATAAAAAATAACGAAGAAAAGCTCTATATTATATGTAAATCGTGGTGTGATAATATTAAGAAAGAAAAACAACAGATACATGCATACAAAAAATGCAAAAGCATTTGTTTCATTTTTATAAATGACACTGATATTTGTTTATCAGTGTACAAAAATGTGAATGTAATCGAGTTAATTTATTAATACTTCTCATTGTGAAAAAATATTGTTTGATTTTATTTATATTAGTAAAAATAAATTTGAAAAAAAAAACTAAACAAGGTTCAGATGACAAAAAGTAAAATATTTTTTTTACATTTGTCTGTTAGTGTCATTTATAATGAACAGTAATGCTAAGTGGTATTTTTATCTGCTTTATTTGATATGGAATTTAACCAAAAGTTATCAATGATAATAATTGTACTCTTATATTTTTAAAATAATTTTATGTAGGTACATATTGAAAATCCAAATAAAAAAAAATCTTTGAGATTGTTATCAAATTTTATTTTTTCTGAACCTACGTACTGCAGACATTAATCTAGAAAACCATAGTTTATTGGAATTTATAATCATATTGGTTTAGGGTGTAAAAAAATACAAATAAATATTTGTCTTGTTATGTATAATAAAAAAAATATGTTGATGTATGAGAGCCTAGAACAATATTTGTACCACAGGCCAAGACTTATTAAAAATATATGTTAAGTTAAAATCTTGTTTTAAATTAATAAATCCATATTATTCAAATTAATGTTCATTCATTTCAACAACTCCTCTATTTTTTGGTTCGATATAAGAAAATTGCTAGTGATTACTCAATGACATCATGAACTTATAAGTGAATATGAAATAGTAAGTTCAAGAAACAAGAATGATGTTCAACCAAGAAACAAGTGCATGTAATAAATACTAGTTGCATGAGATCCAGCTGTCAATGGCGATGGTATGTATAATTGAAGAATATGTACCAAACTATAAACACAAAGCACAAATTATTAAGATGATTCTATATAAAACATGTAGGTATGTATGTCAGGATAGGATAGTATGGAGGTGAGTCCTTTTTTCCTACCCAGAATATGAAAACAGCATGATGGTAGGTATGTATGTTTGGAGATTAAGTATCAAATTATTCAGTTCCCTTAGATATTATGTAGTGTATAGGTACTTCCATACAAATTGTATGAAACAATGTCGTCACTAAATTCAATTATTATATTAATTGTTCAAAAAGTTTGAGAAGAACTATTAAAATGCATATATTTTTTATAAAAAAATTAAAATGTCTGGTTGTGGGGTTTCAACGTTTTTCGATATTTTTTAAAATTTGGTAAAAAAAATTAAATAAGCAGAAAAAAATTATCAAGAAAAAAATATTTTCTCAACAAAACATGTTTGAGAAACTCTGGAACTATTTAAAAAAAAAATTGTCTATACTTATACCGATTTTCAGCGTTCTATCTTTTATGGTTTTTGAGATATATGAAAATATTAAGCAAAAAATCATAGGTTAACCCCAGACTGAAACAAAAATTCAAAAAACTGAGTATTAAATTTTTGTAGCCCTATATAACTTTCCATATATTCTGTAATTTTGGGCTCTGTACATTGAGCGGATCAAAAATTATAAGGGGGACAGACAGACACTAAATTTTCTACTCCAAATTCTGAGTAAATCCATTTAAGGAACATAGTATGCTGCGAAGCCTCCAAGTTGGTGTTTTTTGACTTCAAAGTTGGAAAAACCGTGAAAAATATAGACCTGGCATACAAATCTCGCTTATCTTGGCTTGATACTTTGTCGATATGTTAAGAGAAATAATTTCTCTTGAACAAATCGACACTTGGAGAAATTATTTTTTCCTGCTAGGAACTTCATTGATGTCATAAAACTGTTTTCAAATATATGCCAAGATTTACTCAAAAGTAATTCTGAATTAACGATTAAATGAAGTATTTGGACCCATGAAGGGACAAAATACTCTATTTTTGGGACCACACCAGGGCGGCAAGTCTGGTTCAATCGGCGAAATCAAAACCCTCGTGATTACCCATATAGTGGATAAAATTATTATAATATGGAGTTCTACAATATCTTTAGATGTCATAGAACTCCATACGATAATTATATCCATGATATGGGTAATCACTAGGGTTTTGATTTCGCCGGTCGAACCAGACTTGCCCCCCAGGGTGGCGGTCCAACCGGCGAAATCAAACCCCTCGTGATTACCCATGTCATGGATAATGACATTATCCGTAGGTTATATCCTCTTTGAATGACATGACATCTAAAGATATTATAGAACTCCATATAATAATTATATCCATGATATGGGTAATCGTAGCCGTAAAATAATAAATAGGTATGTATGTAGTAATTTCTTATAAAAAAATAATTGCAGTAAAAATGTACTGTATTTATTATAATATACTCCAGTCAACAAATTCCCAAAAAAGGCGTAGAGTTCATGGTGGGGTAAAAATTTTTGACTTTAAAAATTGGTTTGGGGTCCTTTGGAGGTAACCATCCCAAATGAACCCGACCTTGAGAGGTGAGCTGAAGGAGGGAAAAAATATCTTGAAATATTCAATAATTTGGATTTAAGGGTTTATAGTTTGGTACGTATTCTTCAACTATACATACTATCGCAACTGTTTCTTAAAAAAATGAGATACTTAGGTTATCTATATTTATACAAATTTTCATGTTCTACCTTCTATGGTTTTTGAGATAGGTATGTGGAAATATAACAAACGTTAATATCCCCTGACTGCAGTAAAAATTCAGAATTCTGAGTTAAAAGTTCTATAGGATATATTAGGATTCAGTCTAGTACTTCGGAACAGTTCTACACCCATAATGGTCTCAGACAGGGTGACGCACTGGCCTGTCTATTATTTAATATAGCGCTTGAAAAAACTATAAGGGACGCCAGAATAGAAACATCCGGAACGATCTTCAGAAAGTCATGTCAAATATTAGCATACGCAGACGACATAGACATATCGCAAGAACACTCCGCGATGTGAAGGCTGGTTTCGCTGACCTAGAAGAGGCAGCAAATAATATAGGACTGGAGATAAATGCCTCTAAAACGAAATATATGCTGGCAACTAGAGGTGCCCAACCACACCATCCCCCAGGAACTTCGGTAAGAGCAGGTACCCACAGCATCGAGTGTGTAGACACATTTACTTACTTAGGTTCGGTCGTAACGAGTGGTAATAAAACCAGTGTTGAAATCAAGAAAAGACTTGCATTGGCTAACAAGTGTTACTTTGGACTACAGAGGCACTTTAGATCACGTGTACTGTCAAGCACTAAAATCCTCGTCTATAACACTCTTACGACCTGTACTGACATACGGCTCGGAGTGTTGGGTTCTTGCTAAAAAGGATATGGATGCATTACTGGTCTTCGAAAGAAAAATTTTGAGAAAAATTTTCGGTCCCCTCTGCGATCAAGGCACGTGGAGAATCAGGTTCAACCACGAACTACAGAGCCTATTCAAGGAAACAAATATCGTCCAAACTATAAAAATAGGGAGGCTCCGCTGGTTAGGACACGTGCATCGCATGGAAGATGACCACACACCAAAAAGAATCCTCACAAGTCCGGAGGGTAGAAGGGGTGTGGGAAGGCCGAAACTGCGATGGATGGATGGAGTTGAGAGGGACCTTCAAATAGCCGGTGTGCGGAATTGGAGAGAAAAGGCCATGGATAGGGTGCAATGGAGACGATTCCTTGAGGAGGCCAAGGCCCATCCTGGGCTGTGGAGCCACTGATGATGATGATGTGGAAATATAACAAACGTTGATATCCCTTGACTGCAGTAAAAATTCAGAATTCTGAGTTAAAAGTTCTATAGGCCTAAAATTTTCTATATTTTATGAAATTTTGGGCTGTGTACATCAAGCGGATCAAAGGTTATAAGGGGACAGACACATGTTCTACTCTGAATTAATAATTAGTTAATCCATGTATAGAATTGTAAAACCCGGCAGCGTATTAACGTTTCCGTGTTGATTAGGAAGCAAGTAGGTACTGCCTCCAATTAGGCACTAGTTTGTTGCGCTAATTCACTTAAAAACTCGTGTTGAATTCAAGGCACGTGTCCTCCAAAATGCACACGGTTTATTAGATTATTATTTAGAATCGATAATTAATTCAGTCTTTTCATTCCCTACAATCTCTTCATTCCCTTCCGTCGCTATTCAATCACTTCCATCCCTTTTCAGTTCCTTTTTATATACATTGGTATACTGAGACTAAGTATTATTTTTTTTAAAGAATATGTCCTTGTAACAAGAATACTTACATATTTTTTTTTTTATTATTAATACCAAAAATAAAAAAATTACAAAATAAGTACAAGTAAAAATACATCAGTTAAATTACACTTAAAATTATTTCAAATATATGGGTTGGTTTGTACCACCTCACTAGGCCAGGCCTGTGAATATATACATCTTCATTATATTCCCTAGCTTGTGCTATAGGTGAACGAAATCGGCAATGGCAGGATTCGAACACGCGACCACTGGATTACTAGCCCAGTGCGCTAACCGCTCTGCCATCGACCCATGTATATTATTTAGTTTTGTAATTATTTATATGTTTATTAGTTATTTATTTTGGATTGTAGACCTAGCCATAAAAATCTCGCGGATCTTGACTTGAAACTATGACGATCTGAAGAGAAATAAATTCTCTTGAACAAAGCAACAGTAGGTGTATCAACTATATCTGTTGGTGTATCGAATTTATTAATAGGCATTTCATTATTCTGAGATAATAAATTGTGTACAGATTTTGCTCTCGTACTAGTGTATTCAACATATTTTCCTACTTCAGCATCCAAATAACAAGTTTTTTGTTTTAATATTACGCAGCTTTGCTATAATAGAGCGTGTTGTGTTAGTTGCCCGAAAATTTTATACAAATTATAATGTAGTTTGAATTTTAGTTACGATAGTACCGATGTTTTTTTGTTCTTGAGACAGACTTACGTACCTATACATTTACTAATTATTGTAAACAAAAAACAAATTCTAACACTTCCTTATTCCAAAATTTGTGTTTATATCTACCTAGTGTTTAAACCCAGAAAAGCAAAATATGTATGAGAAATACTTTTAAATAAATTTCTCCTCTGCCGGGAAACTAACCTGGAACGCCAGCAAAAAAAAATCTTCTTGTTTCTGAAAAAAGTACCTACTACAAAAATGCAAATTTTAAAGAATTAGCGAGACAAAACAGTAAACACGTTCATATTAAATAAGGGTAATATAATTTAAAAATCGTATTACTTCTTCCTTTTGTTTTTATTGCCCCTCTGTGCCGATTTATCCAGGATCGGGCCTCTTTGTACTTATGCGTCAGAATCTTCGGTCCTAGATTGTCACAACGGGAACACTCTAATTTAATTATAATTAAAAATAATCTACGTAATAAGTTTAGTTTGCATTCAATTTAACTTTTTGATCCAATCTATTTTATATTTTATTAACATCCGTTAATTTGTAATAATTTAATTATTTAATTTATGACACAATAAAAATATAAGATGACTAATAACAGATGGAGTAACTAGATGGAGTAGTAGTACATCTCAATGTTTTTTAACAAATTTAGAAAAAAAAATAATAGTGATATCGTTACATCAAAATAGATAATATATCTACAGGGACTCTAGTATTACACCTACTTAAAAGCTACATACAATCATACAAACCATCAAGCCGTTTATCTGTTTGGGGTAGGAAAAATGACTGAACTCCACACTATCACACTATTACAAAATATCTTTAATTATTCAATAAATTGGATTTACTTTCGTACGTATTCTTCAACTATATGTACGTACATTCTATCGCCATCGACAGTTACATCGCATGTGTTACGTGCACTTAGTTTATTCAATGTTATAATTAACCCAACTGTCGATTTGTTTAAAATAATTTATTTCTTTTAATAATTCGACAAGTTTAATGTTAGCCCCGTGTGAGAGAATTGTATATTAATTATACTTTATGCGTGGTTGTTCCAACTATGAAATAAAAGAAAATCAAATTAGAGCTTTCGCAGCATCTTCTACTTCGTCAGTCCTTCTTCGTCCAGTAATGGACATAGACCTCCCCGCCAGAGAACTTAGGATTGTGTGGAGGTCAATCCTTTTTTCCTACCCCGAATATGTATACAGCTGAATGGTATGTATTTATGGAGACTAAATATCAAACTATTGATTCCCCGTAGATATTGCGTATACTGCCATACAAATTGTATGAAACTACGTCGTCACTAAATTGAATTTTTGCAAATATTGTTTATAAATGTTAATTTTTCGATATTTTAAAAAAATGGAAATAAAGGCAGTTATACACAAATTTGTCATGAACAATTGTTTTTCTTAATTAAAAAAGTTTTAAAAAACCCTGGAACTTTTTCTAAAAACGTGTTTTTAGATATTGTATTTGTCTATATTAATGCAAATTTTCAGTGTTCTAGCTTTTATGGTTTTTGGGATATATGGAAATATAACATATGTTGATAACAAATTATGAGTATAAAAGTTTCGTAGGCCTAAAATTTTCTATATTTTATGAAATTTTGGGCTCTGTGCACCAAGCGGATCAAAAGTTATAAGTTATAGTTATGTGGTATGAATTTTAAGTTAATCCATATATAATATAACATCAGCTTCGAAGCCTCTAGGCCATGTTTCTCGAACAAAGATTAAAATAAAAGTATAGTTGATAAACTTTTGATTGTTTCATTGAAAACTAATGCCTTTTAACGGCGAATTGAAAATTATTTTAACTATACTATTACTGATACTTTTGTTGAAACAACTCAGCCCAAGTTGATGTTTATTGGCTTCAAAGTTGGAAAAACCATGAAAAATTCAGACCTGGCCATACGAAATCTCCCGGATCTTGGCTTGAAACTTTTTCGATCTGTTAAAAACAAATTCTCTTGAACAAATCGACGGTTGGATTATGAAACATCTGTTTGTAAACACAAACAAAGAGTTTCACAGTCATAAGTCATTACCGGGAGAACGAAAGCATCAAATACTTTCTTTTTAAGATAATTGGCCTACTTTTGAAAAATACACAATAAAAAAATATGAAAAATACACAATAAAGGCAGATGACATTTAAATCACAGTACGCCATAAGGATATAAATTTCTCCATATTATCTATACAATAAATATTAAATAATTTGAAGCAATTATTTTGCTTTTTATAGCATAATGCCACAATTTTGCTTCCTTGATATTTACAGCGGATTCTTTTCTCAGACAATACTGGCAAGCGTCTGACTTGGTCTAACTGTCATCGGAGGAACATATTGAGCTGGACCCTTATACTGTTCAGTGCTACGGTGCATAGTATACTTTATACCCAACTTACCAAACACCCAACCCCAGTTGTGTGTCCTGTTTGTCCTTTACCTTTCAAACTCTCTTGTACTATAATCAGGCATTGGACTATGCAAGGTTCAAAAAGTGGCAAAACATACGAACTAACCATCATTTTTCCACATTGCCCATGTACTGCTCCGAGTATCCAAAAATTTGTTTAGACAGTTCTTTATTTGTTGGAAGACAACGTTTATTTATTGTTAAAAGACTACATACTTTGTAAGTATAAACCAACAATTCCAAAGTCACCATGAAAAAAAATCTAGGCCATTTATGGTAGGTACTTATGTTATGGTACTATGGTGGTGTCTTTTGCCTTTTTCAACGACTAATTTTCACTAGTAAAATTAAAATTACAAATTACTTTGTTTACACCACTAATGAGTATTTATAGTTTACTAGTTGCGGAGCTGACCCGCTCCCTCATCAGAACAAACTAATACTAAAACTTAAAACTATGTAAAGAATGTGTGTAGTGTTATTGCAGTTGGGGGGAGGAGTTATAAGTGCGTGTGGGTGGTAGTGGAAAGATGTTGAACAGGGGCGTCCGGTTTAAATTTATTTGATTATTAATAATTGCTTCTTTTTTATTTATCGATTTTTGTATCTCCAAAGCCTCCAAGTTATCAAGTCTTGGACCCTCCTTATTTATATGTAAGATTTTAACCCCCGTTTCTTTGTCAAATGAATGGCTACTGTTTATTAAGTGATTAGCGAACTCGACACCTCTTTGTCTTTAATTCTTATTTCAAAGTTTCGGCCAGTTTTACCAATGTAAAAGGCCGGAAAATCACTACAATTCAATTTATACACACCAGAATTACTCAATATTTTGTTTTTATCTTTGTTGTTACCCAAGAATCTACCCACATTATTATTTGTATAATACGCCGGTTTTATGTCTGACGGTAAATATTTAGCTATCAAGGAGTTTAAAGTATCATTAATGTGTAACATTCACACAAAACCACACAAAAGTAAAGCTACGACGTACCTATAAAGATTAATTTTCATTTTAAGATTAGGAAATTGTGCTAGATCTAAGTGTAAAGGATTTCCCCAAAACAATAATTGATGTCAAACAGACACACACAGAAAATAGAATAGAATATTTTGTGCCTAGTACTTATTCTTTATGATTTTTGAAAATACTGGATATCAAGTTTTTGAATTAAAACTTGGGAGAATTACTCTGAATTTGATGTTGCAAAGAAAAAAATGAGCAGCTGATGCGGATACTTTTGAACTTTGTGTCGTCTTAATAGAGGAATATAAAATATTGATGAAAACCGGTGGGAGACGCAATATTAATTTGGGTTTTCTAGTACAAAAATAAATATCTTGATACAATAAAATCAAATGAAAAATCACTTAAATCCTGATTATAAATAATTTTCATTATCCTTACTCGTAATGTAAACATTGATTTTGAATAAAAATGTTTTTTTTATAAATAATTACTAATTTATTTTATTAAAATAAAACCTTGGTAGCGATCCCTAAATGTTTAAAAAAATAAGTAGGTATATTGAAATAGTTTCTTAGATAAGAAAACCAAATCGATGAGATGGTGACCCGTCAATAATGTGTATGAGACATAAAGTTTGTCGAAAAGTTAACTTTATGCTTAGGTATGAAAACGTCTTAGGCTTTGTAATAAATTGTGTGTTTTCTATTTTGCGTCAGTGTAAACTTGTTACATTTTGAATACTTAGTATAATGTTCAATGTAGGTTAGAACATTTCTGTCATATTTCCGGTACTTGTACGGGCGGAACAATTTGTGGGAAATGTTGAATTTCCACTGAACCAACTGAATTCAGATCAAGGTCACCACCAAGCAGGTAGCTAATATTGCGCAAGCTCAGTGCATAGTGCAAGGGGTGAGAATCGATGGTTCAACTTTCAATAAGCGTATATTTTGATGAATACCAATTAATTGTATATTTTGTTGATTTTTTTATTTATTTAGTTTTTTTTTATTAAACTTTATAAAGACTTCCATGTTTCGCAGAGCCCTTGGAATTACCTCTTTCCACTAAACGGCGCTATAAAAAAATGATTATTATATATTTTTTTTATTTTTAGATTTATTTATTGAGAATTTCACTTTACATATGTGTACAATAAATAAATATTTTTTTGTAAGAACATAAATAGATTACAAATAATAAAAAAATGTAATAAAAATACAATGGAAAATAGAGCTTAAATCTGATATCAACTATAATTAATTCTGTTTGTGATCAAACGAAGAAATTAAATGAACCAGAAAGCTGAAAAAATTTGTTATTGAACTTTCTAACAAATTACTGTAGCATAAACATTCTCAGTTCTTACATTTACTCAAAATCAAAATATTACCAATAAACCTTTTCAATAACGATTTTTTTAGACATAATAATATATTTTCTCAATTGATGCTGTTTTACGTTTTTTGAATGTTACAATTAAAAAGTTGACAGATAACAGAAATTGAATTTTTCAAGATGGAGACGTCAGAAGTAAGAATAATAGAAGAGTGTGTGAATCGATTCATGGACGAGAATGAAGCGAGAAATGTACAGAGGATTCTGGCGTTGACATTTTAGTAAGTTTATCAATAAAATATATTTTCCAAGGAGAAAAGAGGTGGAATGAGAAGAAAATATAATTATATATCGACATTTTATGTGAAGCAAATGTCAAAATATCACTAGGTAATATTTACACTCTTATTTGCAAGATATTGCTGTTTGCGAGAAATTGCCTAATTGCCATGAGGCCCGCCAGTGTAGAGCTATCGACAAACATCTCGAATAATCTATTTTGTTGCACAGAGCACAAATTTTGGGTGTTACGAAAAGAAGTACACTTAGTATGTAGTGGAGAGCTTAGTGTTGGCCACAACCCACTCGATTTTTTTATATTTTAGAGTAATAAATTATACCTAATCTTGATCTCATAAAACGGTAGGTACTCTATGTATTACCTTGCTTCGATATAAGGTACATTTTTCTACTCTCTCAGAATATTCGAGTTATATTTTCTTCATTTTATGAAGTTGTTCAATATGTGACATAAAATGCTTCATATTATGATAACAAATATTTTGAATTTTTTTTTTGCATTGTAATCATAAAAATAATAACAAATGTAAAACGTCCCCCAAATAAGCAACTATTTCAGCCCCCCTAGACAACATGCCATTACAGCTAAGCGTTATATCGCTAAGCGTTAGTAAATGTATGGAATTGGTGGCTGTCACGTGACGTCACAGCCACCAATTCCATACACTTACTATCGCTTAGCGATATAACGCTTAGCTTAAATGGCATGTTGTCTAGGGGGGGCCAGGCCAGAAATGCAAGAATTGCATGAGAATTGTTTGTTTAATATTTTTTTACCTCTTCTAAAATTCGAACCTATAACATCGCCTAAGAAGTCGAATAACGAAGTGTGATATAAATACATGGTTAAATGCAGCATACCAATAAAATATTTTATGGCGGCAGTTTAGCATATGAATATGTACATAGGTATAATAAATATTAGGCAAAGGTTTCCAAGACGTTTCATTGTTGTACATAAATTGTTCATTTGAAATGTATGAAAATTTAATACTTAACATATTTGTGTACGATGACGTCCTGCGCAAGTGACATAGATTTCAGGAACCGGGTGTGCACTATTTTGTATTTGATATTTTGCATCTCCACAAATAACCGACAGTTAGTAGGCGCGTTCTTCCTATCACAAGTGATCGGATCATTCGCGCATTCATTTCAGTCTAATCCACGACCCGACGATTTGTATTACACTCGCAATTATATTAGGGAAAATCTCAAAATGCATACGTTATCTGTCAATGTTATGACACAGAGTGATTAGACAAGTGAACAGTTTTTCTTATATTTGTGTTTGATGTTGTTGGAGCCATATGGAGGAACAAATTGGCCCCCAGCGTTCCGAATCACCTATCAGGTAATGAATAAATACCTTTATTACAAACACCAGTCCCTTTGTTTACATCCAACTATAACCTCAATTTTCATGACATATTTTTCACTGGAACAGTGACATAAATTTTCCAACCGACATAATTCACTAAAGCGAGAAATTTCCTTTTCATTTTCATTCTTCAGAAAACAATCTCGTGATGGTGCATCTCAAAATTGCGCGAAGAGTTTATATTTACATACAATAAAAATCAATAAACGCCCGGTGGCCAAGAGTATTAGTAGGTTAGTCGGGATATCTTTAAGTACCTATAACAACTCTATAACCAAAATAAATAACGAGTAGGCCATACAGTCTCATCTCCGGTACATTGGGTTCAGAAACTACTATGATATTATTTATCAAATTGAATTAACATTCTCTTTAATTATAATTGCTATTAAATTTGTCAATTTTCTCAATTCGATTGTGAATTCCAAACATCATATTTCTTGTACATTTCAATAGTTTCATATTAACTAACCAATACGATTTTCTGTGCCTGACATTTTCAATCGAATAAGGTACGATATCGAAAGATGCAGTTTCAACAAATTTATTTGCCTATATTGTTTTTATTTATTTATATCATAAAAAAAACGATTTAGATATTTTTAATTAGGTATTATTAAGTATATATCGACGTAGGTATAAGTATAAAATCATAGGATTTGCTTGACCTACTTTTGGATGCACTTCTCTCTTGGGAAAATGATATAAAATCTAAAATTCGACTGGCAATAAAGCATGTATGTAAACTATACACTAACTAAATTATTGCCTAAAACATTTAGTAGTACATCGTTTTTCTTATTTGTCATTTTTATTTATTGAAATCGAATAGTAATTGTACATATTTATTATTTGACGAGATTCTTACACGGTATACTGCTATGGGAACGAATAGACATTCCTTTAAGGATACCTACGTAAAATGCGTTAGTGAAAATTCGATTGAAATAAATTTAATCAAAAACGCTTCGTAGTCTTTTTTTAATTACGTGTCCTATATCTAAATATATATTAGATGGTCATAATCCACGGGTAACGGAGTATCAGAGTTCGATTCCGGAGAGGGAGCCTGAGAAACGGTTGATGTATTTTATAGTAATTGTGACATTTACAAATGTTTTGTTATAGTTATGAAATGATGTCATAATAGTTTATAACAACTGGTACATTTAATTAATATACTTCAGTCGATCTTCGTGGTATTGGGTTCGAATCCCGGTTGTGATAAACTAAAGTTTTTCAGTCTCACGTAAAACCCTAGACCAAGAAAGAATGTACTACTGACCAAGACGTAAAGGAATTTTGCTCATCACTAATAATTTCAAAATAGTTGATTTCATCGGTGAAAATATTCAAAGTGCTCTCACGTATTGAATTTAATTATATTGGTTGTTTTAATAATGTGTATGATAGAGAAATAGACTCATTTAGGGATTAATAATAATTCATTCAGGGATTGTCAACCTTCGAAAACGAAAAAAAGTGTTCATTGACTTATTAGGAATTTATAGTAGGGCAAATAGTAAATTTTGAAAATTTTAACCCCAGAACCCTATTATAAAAAGATAAAAATGAACACTTTCTTGCACCCTGCGCAAGTGGCTAGTTTATTGCCAAGTGGCAATTTCTTCCACTTAACCAGTGTTTCCAGCACTGAGAAGCAATATTTGCGTGAAAAATAAATTTTTAATAATTTTATTCTCTGCTGGGAATCGAACCCAGGACGTCCAAACAGAAACCAAATGGCTTACTAACTGTGCCACGGCGGTCGGCTAAATACGTCTTTGAAATAAAAAAATAGTTTTTAAAACTTTATAAGACTTTCCATAAATTAGAGGCCCTGTTCTTATTTAATTTTTAAATTTGTTTGTTTATTTATTTAATTATTTATTTATACTATTTATTTTTTATTATGTATATTTATTTTATAATTCATTAATAATGAAGGTATCTCTTTATTTATAAATTTATGTGTTTTTTTCTTATTTTAAAATATATTTATTTATATTATCTATTTATTTATTGATCCTTTTGTATATAACATAAACAATATTATTGTACATTGAGGGCTTATTGTCATTAGGCAATCGCTTCCAACCAACCATATTACAAAATATGACAAAATTATATTTGTACATCAACAAAAGAACTATAACGAAGTAACAAAAAAAATACATTTCACTAAAATAAATTGGAAAAAACACATTTTTTTTTTACTTTATAATATAAGGCCTACAAAGTAGATTTTTACTTTAAACGAATTGTTCTTTTATTTTTAATTTACATACTATTCTCACTATTACAAAACATAAACGATTTTCTTTTTTATCCCGAAAAAGTATTATTTATTACAGATATGGTTTATACAATATTTGTTCGTGTTACAGACGTTTTTTGGCTTGCGGAGAGTTTAGTGTAGGCCACATCCTAATATTTTTTTAACGATGGATTGAATAAATAATCGCGATTACATGAAGAAACAAATAATGCATTTAGAATATGTCGATCATAGCGCCTTAATGGCATGTCATTTGGTCTGCAGCTGGCGTCTTGTGCTCGATTCCCAGTAAAGGAGAAATTTTTGGAGGAATAAATCACGCGTTAATTTCTGGCTCTTGATCTTACCCAGTTTTAGTCTTGCATTCTCAGATGTGTTATTGGATTTGCATACTCTTGTTGATTTTCACCAAAAAATTCCATTATTTTCCTAATATAATTAATACATAATAATGAATTAAAAAAAATTACATCAGTTAATAGTAAAATTTCGGCAGTAGTTACTTGATTGATTACTTTTACAGTAGTTACTTGATTGCTTACTTTTACAGTTGTTACTTGATTTTTATTTACACATTAGTTATTTGATTGCTAATTTTCACAGTAGTTACTTAATTGCTTACTTTTTCAGTATTTACTTGACTGCTTGCTTTCACAGTAGTTACTTGTTTGCTTACTTTCACAGTAGGCGGTTGATTCCTTACTTTTTAACTAAAAATAATTGGTTTATGATTTTATACAAGACCTCGAGACTATAAAGTATACTCTGAAAAGAATCTCGGTCGTGCACTCTTGGTCTTTGTCTCAATAAGTATCAACAAATGCAGTCATGGTTGCATGGTGTTGAATTTTAGGCAAAACCAAGAACGCAATACTTGAAAGACATTTGCTCAACACTACGTATGATGTGAATAGTTATTTTTTTGTTGTTGTAATAATATGATGTAAATAATGGAAAATAAATTATTGTATTTCGAATTTTTCAACGCGCCAATGATATAGAAAAGGCTTTTCTGTCAAATTAACATATCTCTTCTGTCAAATTAACATATCTCTTCTGTCAAATTAACATATCTCTATTGTAAAAAAACACATCATTTCGAGCCTTGTGCATTGTGTATTTCTAGCATCATCAGTTATCAACGTGACTTATTTTCTATATCAATATACATACAACACGGTTTCTGAATGGATATTATCATTAAATTTCATCTTATCTTGGGACTGTCTATTCTTATACTCCTCATTCCACTACTAGGTCAGTTCTTGAATAGCCGCATCCACAGGTCGCATGTCTTACATATATAGGTAGGTACGTAAAACATACCCCAGTCAGCAATTTTAATGAATTTCATATGGTACATTTTTCTCTTCTAAATATCTTTATATATATATATATAATTCTTCCGTACGTGTGTATGTCACTGAACTCCTCCTAAACGGCTAAACTGATATTGATGAAACTTTTTATGTGTGTTTATGCGAGGGACTGAATGGTTTAGATTAAAAAAAAGGAATTTTATACATTAATATAATAAAATAATAATAAAAATATCAATCGTTATGAATATTTTCGGAATATGCATATTGAATACTGGCAACATTGCTTTCGATATGTCATAATATTATGCAATGTTGGTTATGCCATTAAAACTTGATGTTTTTCTCAATGCTCGCGCTGTCTTAATGTTGTCTTTTTTAGGTGAATCGAGACCGATATATGGGTATACACGCATATGTCGTGCTTCCTTTTATAAGGTAATCCACACTCGCACACCTGTCGCTGTGGGCATATGCCGTGATAGCGTGTGGTATTTTTATGTTTGTTAAACCAGATAATAATGGGCATGTCAATGTTCGTGCAGGACAACGTCTGTCGGGTCCGCTAGTGATTTATATATTTCATTAGTGGATCGTACAAACCACACGCTATTTCTCTTTATTATTTCTAGCGCAACTTTTATTTATTTATTTATTTAATATTGCTTCTCGGGCAACTAACAGGTACTATGTCTAATATTTATTTAACGCGAACCCAATAACAAGTTGCCACATTCTGGAGACTTACGATATTAATCGTCTCACAGATCCAGACTGAAAACACAATTGAAAACTGTGTCTTCATCGGGAATCGAACCCGGGACATTTGGATCAGTAGTCAGATACCCAACCAACTGAGCCAAGAAGGCCGACTTTCGCGCTTAAAGCAGCCCATTAACGATCGTGTCATTCGGCGTCGCTCCATATGGACCGGCTCCACATTTCATCACACTCACGGGCGCGCCATCGAGCCATCAAAATTAGTGTACGCAAGCGGTCGACGCTTTCTTTAATTTTTTAATTTTCAAGTAAAAATGAGTTATAATTCTGATGATGAATTTTATACAACAGCTATAGTGGTTTTTTTATATATAAAAATAAAAAATAAAGAGAAAATGTTGTATTTTCGCATTCACGAGAGTGTCAAACAGCTCGGCGCAATGTACCGCTGGTTTTCACACTCACGAGCATGCCGTACCGACAAGATGTGACGCGCCGTTTGTCGCGGCACTATGGAGTTTCGATCGTTTGGAATTCCATTTTGGTGTGTCAGGCCATTTGTGTGTCAGGTTTTGACATTCACGAGCGCATTTTGGAGTGAATGCAAGCCATTTGGAAGGATGGCACGATCGTGAATGGGGGCCTTTAGTAATAAGTAATATACATGTCATATTTAGTGCATTTTTGTTTATTATTTATTTACTATCATAGCATTTATAGTAAACATACAACACACATAGCATGCAATCTGACTATAGACAACAACCCAATCGAACAGGTTAATACCTTTAGATACCTAGGAATTGACATAACAGAAGATGCTGACCTCTGCGAAGAAATTCAGAGCCAAGTCAATAAGGCAGCTGCAGTCTCTGGCGCCCTAAAATCCATTATTTGAAAAATGAGGATATGGCCATTAAAAGCAAAGTGAGAATCTACAAAGCATGCGTAAGACCAGTGATGACATATGGTAGAGAGGCACGAGCAGACACAGTCAGAAGCAAACAAATGTTGAGGACTTCAGAAATGAGGACATTGAGAGCTATTGCAGGCAAAACCCTGAGAGACCGAGTGAGGAACTCCAGAATAAGGGAAGTATGTGAGATTGACGATATCATCAGATGGAGTAGGCAGCGGAGGAGGGACTGGTATGGTCATGTCCAAAGGATGGACAGCACCAGACTTCCTCATATCGTGCTACACAATCAGCCTCACGGAACCCGCCCTCGTGGTAGACCGCCAAAAAGATGGAGGAATAGCTGGGGGTCCACCTCGCAGGAAGAGCAGGCCTCTTAAAAAACAGACCTGAAAGTCTATTCAAAAGGAGAAGAAGAAGAAGATACATAATTAGTACCGACTAATTACAAATATTGTACATTTAATCAGCTTTCGTTTAAATGAAATCCCTGAGATTAAAGTGTAATACTAAATACGATGTATGACAGGGTACGAAATAAGGATTCAATGAAACAATGTAAGATGAAGAAGGATATAATTAATGGAATGAAAGATAAATATTGAGATGTTTTGGCCACTTGATAAGAATGAATGAAGATCGCCTGATGACGAAAATACACAAAGCTGAGAGGAATGAAGTGAGAAGAAGGAAACCTGTAAAAGAATGGCACGACCATGACTTGCACCGTGAGTCAAAACTGATGTGCAAATAATAATAATAATAGTTACTTTTATTTAGACGTAAAAAATAAAAAATTAATACATCTAGTGTAAAAAAAAAGTACATAATTTTTTTTTGATACGATAATAAATTATGATACAGAGTATGACACTCAATTATTAAAACATGTAAAAGTATGGAGAACATTAATATTTTTTAACTATGTGTTCAGCACCTAGCCTACGAAAGGTGGCAAGACTTGTGGTTTCTTTTATGTTTGGTGGCAAACTATTAAATATTTTGAGACCTTTATGGTATAAACAATTTTGTGTACTTGTTAATCTCGTTTTTGGAAGTCTAAAATCCTGACATCCTCTCGTAGGGTAAGTGTAACATTGGCATTGAATAATATATTTTTCTGCATATATTTTGGAAGGATATTATTTTTTATTTTGAAAATCAATGTTAATTTGTTGTATATAATTGTCATTAATTTTAGTTTATTTAACATAAGGTTAAATACTACTTATATTTTGGAGATATGAGAGTTTAAAGATTTCACATTGCTTGGAAAAATTGGGTTTATACCATGTTTTATTCATTAAACATACAAAAATATCTATATCTCTTAAATATACATTTTCTGTGGTTTTACACTTGGAGGAGTTAATATGGTTTTACATTTTCGGGGTAAAAAAAAACATGTTGATATTTTACAGTTATTTCACTATTAAAATTTTCATTTTTATTAAATCTGGTACAGGTGCAAGTAATAGAAATGGATTTTGACCGTACTTAAATAATTTGTTAGAACTTAATATTTAATTTATTTATGCACAAATATAAAATATTATATTTTTATTGAAAAACATTTTTTTAACATCTCAGTAGAGTCGAAGTTGGGATATTGTAGAAGAACCAGGAAATCGAGGCACCTGCAGGGCTTACGACCTGTCATCGGCTGGTTTATGTGATCACTTTTTGAGCTTGCGCAACGTTCATCAATTATGCCTTCTTAATGAGTTCCCTTATCAATGTAATTTTTCTATATATTTGAATAGTGTGTAACAATTTACCTGAAAATAAGGGACTATGCTATTGCCATCTATGGAGTAACGGAAAACCCTTTTTGTAACGCCATCTTTTGAGAAATTAAGAAATTATTTTATTTGTTAACAATGAAATGTTAAAAAAATGTTTGTCAATTAAAATATCATTTGACTCCCGAAAGGGGAAAAAATTCAATGTTTGCGTATATGTTGGTAATTAAAAAAAAATCGATTAAAATATTATATTTTTTTCGTTATGGTGCAGGAGACTCATTGTAAAAGCGATTGCAAGACTTTTATAAAATTTATGATTAATTTCTGGTATCATTCTATACATACCATCACGGCATATCCCACAATGTGGAGTAACCAGCGACGGGCGTGCGGGTGTGCATTTTCAAAAGGAAACACGACACATGCTTGTAAACCCACCAATCCAGCCTCGTCTCACCTAAAATGGCACTAGATTCAGAATGGGTGGTGAACCTCATTACTGAACTATGTGAAATATTACATATTTTGCCTGTTGAATTTTCGATTTTCCGGCTCTTAAGGGGCACCCGAAAACTATGGTTATTGAAAGGAATATTCTAAGCCGGTGCCTCACTCTTAACGTACATGATATAACCGCCTTGGCACAGTTTGTAAGCCGTTTGGCTTCTGTGCGGGCGTCCTAGGTTCGATTCCCAACAGAGGAGAAATTTATTTACATTCATTTCTCACGCAAATATTGCGTCTCTGGGCTGGAAACACTGGTTAGTTGGAAGAAATTGCCATACGGCAATAAACTCGCCACTTGCGAAGGGTAAAAGGAAGTGTTCATTATTATTATTAGGTATATTCCATGACTCACTTTTTGCACGGAGTACTCCATCTAGTATATTAAATGAAGAATCTATGGTTATTCCCAATAAAAAAACGTGCAACGAAAATTTTTCAGTTATCTTTTGGTTTTTACTATGAAATATGAAAAATTCCGCGTAGAAAGATAATTTCAGTTTTATTTTGCTTATTTCAGTTTTATTTTGTGATACTGTCCGTATTCTATTCCTTTTTTTTCATTGCAATGTTTAAAAATGAAATCCCTAATTTTTTTTTTTTTTTAGAATAAATGTTTTTCTGATTTTTGACAAATATTACTCGCGGGCCGAACTGAACTGCATTTGGCGGGCGGAGTTTATAGTCTAAATAGATCTAGACATTCCAACTTTTATATCTGTATGCTGTATAGCTTGCAGATATTAAGGCGTAAACGTATGTCAAGCGATATCCTATGATGTTAACTTTTGAATATTGCAAAATTATTAAAAATCTAAAATAGATAAAATGTATTTTTTTTATTCCTTTTATTCTGATTAGTGATTCCAATGATAGATGGCAAGATTCGTGAACCCTATATGAATTAAAAATAGTTACATATAATAAATTATATTAAAATAGAAAATATGAAAACAAATTCGGAAAATCTCCCCTATAATAAGGAAGCAATGTGCTATAGTAACGTTAAGTCATCAAAAAAATGCGCCAATACGGTATATAATTAGTCACTACAATTATTATGCATATATATTTAGTTACGTTGACACTCATATGGGTACAATAAAAAAGAAATTTATTTTAACTTATTTTATAAGTGATTGACTTTTTTATTTAGACAATATCTGATGAAAATGTTTATTTTTTTTTCAGTGTGAAAAATGAGCCCGAATCATCGCCAGAGGACAGCTTTCTGAAGGGTGAGTGATTGATATAAAATCTTCTCCTTTTTCCGTCCGCTTCTAAGCATTAGCCCTCTCCATCCCTAATGTAATACTGTTTTGGAAGTAAGAAGAACAAACCTTAAAAAAAAAAACAATTTGACTACGATGGCGAATCATAATTTTGAATCTGATTAAAATTTAATACAGTAAAATTACATTGCTCTATACATATAAATATAAATACCTTCAAATGATTTTAATAGGAAATGCTTTTTAAATAATGTTTTTGTTTATTTATTTTTGCGAAATTTATTTAAGCATATTTTAATATTATTTTTTATTTTTGTATTTCTTCTCGAGCAACTAACAGGCACTATATCAAATATTAATTTAAGACGCACCCAATAACAAGTTGCCATATTCTGGAGACTTACGATATTAATCGTCTCACAGATCCACAGACTGTAAACTGTAAACACAATGAAAAGCTGTGTCTCTACCGGGAATCGAACCCGGGACCTTTCGCTCGCTAGTCAGATTAATAGTAAAAAAATAACTTACAAATCTAAATCATTTTTTGATTTCTATTAATTTACATTTTTTTCGTAGAAATAACATGGTTTTTTTTTAAATGTCACCCGTTTACTGAAAAATTACACCGCTTATTATAAAAAAAAATAACTCCGATTTTATGAATATGACACTACTTTTCGTTCTTCTACAAAAATATCACCCTTAGTAAAATAACGAAAATAATAAAACCGCTGTTCGCTTTTATACAAAAAAACACCCCTTTAATAAAAATAAATCGAATGATAACACCGCTTTTCTACAAAAATAACCCCTTTTCCAAAAAAATAACGCGAATGATAACACCGCTTTTCTACAAAAATAACCCCTTTTCAAAAAAAATAACGCGAATGATAACACCGCTTTTATACAAAAATAACACCTCTTTTACAAAAAAAAAAAATAGCCCGAATAATTCGGTAGGGCTACTCATGGAGTTGATTAACATAAGATTGAGATCAAGTTCAGACTTCACAAATCTTTGAGTTTAAAATTAATAAATTGATTATATTACTTTAAACAAACATTAATTACAATACTCCGTATTCAGTAACTATTGTAACTAAAATAGGAACATACTCAAATTGTAGATTTTAGATTTACGGTCTTATTTCAACGTTATAAAATATAAACTTGGACTAAATGGAATAGGAACGTACCGATTTTGGCCGGAACGTTCTTAAAAAGTTACTGAATTAGACATATTTTGAATTATTATGATATTATCATAATTATTCATAATACGTCTAATTCAATAACTTTTAAGAACGTTCCAGCCAAAATAGGTACGTTCCTATTCCATTTTGTCCAAGTTTATATTTTATAACGTTGAAATAAGACCGTAAATCTAAAATTGTAAATTTAGTTCCAATAGTTACTGAGGTAATATCAAACTAAACATTGATCTTAAAAGTAAAATATGATTCAATGTAGACAAAGATTAAGATTTCATTATGATAGAGTTGTTATAATATACATTTTTAAGGTTAAGACAAGGTAAGAACGTATAAATAACGTGTTGTGGCAGACCACATCTAAATGTAAATTTGGACCTATTCTTTCTTCTTCTCTCTTAACCACTGTCCTTGTGTTCTTATTTCAAATCATATCCACTTAATTGGGATATAGCAAACTATATTTATTGGTAACCCCTCTGGTTACCACCTATATTTAATAGTAACCCCTCTGGTTACTAAACACGCTTGATTGGCAACCCATCTGGTTACTAGTCAGCTAAAGTGTCATGGGTAGCCCCCGAGTTTCCATCCAGCTCACAATTCTCACAAAAAGAAAACAATATTGGTTATTACTACGAGTGCTGGACATCCAATTATGGATGCACACAAAATTACATGAGCTCTCATTCAATCACATACACAAGTTACACAAGTACATAAATTAGAAATAATTCGGCTACAAAAGTTAAGTAAAAATGAAAAAGAAAAAAAAAATAGTTACACAATTCAAGATTAAAAAAAGTTACACAATTCAAGAAAAAAAAGTTATAGAAGTTACATAAGTAGAAGCAAAAAAAAACAGGCACATAAGAAGTCAAAAAAGTCATAAAAGTTAGAGAAAAGACAAAATAGCGTACATAAACAGCACTGAGATCTTCCTTAAAACAACACGCGCGAGTTAACTTTTTTTTAAAAACAGTGAGCGAATCCGCAAACACGTCAAGATCAGGACACTCCCTTGTCATATCGTTATACTGTCTACACATTCTGGGTATGGGACTGTAATACATGAAGCTGGTCCGAAGTATATTAATGTGAAAGGTATTGGCGAATCTCAGCGATCTTCTAGGAATATTCAGTTGTATGTCTTGTAAAAGTCTTGACTCCATGGTACCATTAACAATTTTGTGAAGAACAGTAAGGTCGTGTATTTGTCTTCTTGTCTCGAGTCTAGTTATTTTGAAATACTTCAACCTTTCGTTGCAGGTCTTCAAATTGCTACTCAACCCTGTTCGATATGTTATGACTCTAGAGTTCTCTAATTATGAGGGAATTTTGCGACTATGTGAAATGGTTTAGGTGATCACTACAAGAGACGTTGCAAGTATAGGTACTAGAAAATAAAAAATTCGAATAAGAATATATGATATTATATGTTATATTATGTTGTTCGCGTTATACTTTGTGAAATATTTTATAATCCAAGATTGGGAACAGATCTGTAAGCACTAAGCATCTTAGTACAAGACAGAGTGATGCACCGTTAAACAACTAATTATAATACGAGTATCGTGTGAAAGATATTCTTGGGGGAGTCGTGTCATTGCGAATAGTTATTAAACATTCACTCTTCTCAACATAATAATAATAATGTTTCAAGATATTTTTTAACATCATAATAGAGACGAAGTTGGAATATTATAGGAAAACCAGGAACTCAAGGCACCTACATGGCCTATCATCGGCTGGTTTACGTGATCAATTTATGCGCTTGTGCAACGTTCACCAATTATGCCATCTGGGGGGCTACTCATGACACGTTGTTAATACGTTCTTAGCTTGCCTTAATCTTAAAAATGTATAAATCAGTACTCGATCATAATCCAATATTGATCTTTCTCTACATTTAATCATGAAAATTTGTTAATTTCAACATTTAGTATGAAATTGTTACATAAATTCTTCTTCTTCTTTTTCTTCCGATGGCTCTACAGCCCATATCGAACCTTGGCCAACATCAATCCTCGCCTCAAACTCCTCCTGTCTACTGCTGCTGTCTTCCAGTCTGCTACTTGCAGTAAATAAATTAAGGTTATTATTCAATTAATTTAATCTCAAAGATTGCTAAAATCTGAAGCTGATCTTAATTTTACTTTAATCAACTTCGTTAATACCCCTGCTTATTAAGTAACCTATCATTCCAATTTTGAAAGAACTATATATTTTAATTATGAAAATAAGCTGACAACCGTCGTCGCCATCTATGATGTGACGAAAAAACTTTTTTGTAACGCCATCTATTGATATATTTGTTTATAAACAATTAAAGCAATAGTCCTTATGCACGAGGTGACGATGCTTTCGTACAGATGTCACCCCTGAACCGCGCCAAAATAATAAGTTCTATTATAAGTTATGGTTTGCGATGATCTGTTAGCCACCGGCTTGGAATAGTGCCTTCATTATTTTTTATTTTCAAAGTTTTCCGGTGCTCCGTAAGAGCCGGGAAATTGATAATTCAAGAAACGAAATTACACCTCACATAGTTCAGAAATGAGGTTCACCATCCAATCTTAATGTAGTGCCTTTTTGTCGGTGAGACGAGACTTGTGGTGTGTCGTGTTTTCTTTTATGATTCAATACGCACCCGCACACCTGTCGCTAGTTACTCCACATTGTGGGATATGCGTCGACGGAGCGGATGAATGTTGGATTTACCTACTGGTAGCAAATGTTTCCGCATAACCTATTTCACAAAAACTTTGGCCACTACAAACAAAAAAAAATACGTCGTACAGTTTAAATTGCATCGTAGCTTAGGCCAATAAAGTTCCTCGTACAGTTTTAAATGCATTGTTTCTTATGCCAATAAAATTCCTCATACAGTTTAAATGCATTGTAGCTTAGGCCAATAATGTTCCTCGTACAGGTTAAATGCATTGTTTCTTAGGCCAATAAAATTCCTCATACAATTTAAATTCATTGTAGCTTAGGCCAATAAAGTTCCTTGTACAGTTTAAATGCATTGTAGCCACGGAATAGTGATTGTAGTTTAGGCCAATAAAGTTCCTCATACAGTTTAAATGCATTGAATAACCTGTAAATGCCGCAGTGCAATGTGCCATCCCATGAAATAATGATAAATAAAATAAAAAAATCAAGAAATTACGTATAAAATAAAATAATTCTTACACAAACTATTTAAACCAATTTCGTTCACCTATACAATATGCATTTATGCGTAGTTTAGGACATGTATGAGGATGTATAGTGTACTTGTTTCAAGAACACATTTATTATTTTCTTAAAAAAACATACCTACTATTTGTAAGCGTTTGAATTGAGCTGTCTATGGAATGTTTCTTTTTTCTAGCGTGTGATTGATGGGTAATTTTATATTCATTCACTCTGTAATTAAATGTATTTGTTTTTCTTGTAAAATAGTGCAATCTTGTTTTATGTAGGTACCAACTCACAAAAAGAATAAAAATAACAATCATGACCTCTCTGAAAACTATATGTGACTGGATGGAAAACAAGAATAATATACAAATTTCGAATGTAAAATGAAAGACATTGTAATATATGATAATAAGAGAGATTGGATTCTTAAGACATTGTATATAATTTATGAAAGTAAGACGTTTTAATAAGAAATTATAATAAGACATTGTATATAATGCGAGTATTTGAGAATAAGAGATATTGGTCTCTTTTCTGAAACTTGCTTTGTAAGACAAATGTCGATCGTTCGACAAAGCAATGCTGAAAATATAATAGTGAAATAAAAGTTCAACATCGAAATTGTGCCAAGGATGTATAAATAAAGTTATGAACGATGCAAACTTTAGAATTCATAATAATAGAAGAATATAAAGCGATGTAAATTAAGGCTCTTGTTTACATCTATGACCTTGAGCAAACGAGATGTATACAAATATTCAAACTTATTATCTTCTTATTTATGAAACGCTTATAAATATTTACTAATATTATTTCACGAACAACTAGCAAGTTCTATGATAAATATTAATTTAACAAGCACCCAATAACAAGTTGCCACATTCTAGAAACTTGTGATATTTATCGTACCTATCACAGATCCAGACTGAAATCGCGATTGAAAACTGTGTCTCCACCGGGAATCGAATCTGGGACCTTTCGCTCGGGAGTCAGATGTCTAACCAACTGAGCCACGATCTTTATTAACAAGTATTTATTTATTCATCTATTTAATATTGCTTCTCGGGCAACTAAGAGGAACTATGTCAAATATTAATTTAACACGCACCCAATAACAAGTTGCCACATTCTGGAGACTTATATTAATCCTCTCACAGGTCCTGACTGAAAACACAATTAAAAACTGTGTCTTCACCGGGAATCGAACCCGGGACCTTTACTATATCTGTGACATACAATATTTTTTCGTGAAATAGTAAAAATGGTAATTCAAAAATAAAAAAAGGAAAATTTAGATTTTTTGTATAGTAAGAAAGTAACTCAAAAATAAAAAATGTAAAATTTTGATATTTTTATAGTAAGAAAAGTTATTTGAAAATAAAAAAAGTAGAACATAGTTTTTTTTTGTGTAGTACGAAAAGCAATTCAAAAATAAGAAAACATAATTTAATTTTTTTTTTGTATTGTAAGAAAAGTAATTAAAAAAGTAAAAAAAAAACGCCTATTGATTTTCATAATATATTATCGTTCGACTAAAATAAAAACCTACTTACGGTTTTGCAATAAAAAAGGGTTTTATCAAAATTAATTTTAAAAGAAAACTATTTAGCAAATACAAATTTCAAAATACTCAGTCGATAATAATAATGTTAAAAATAAAATATTCTTTATTTCAGAGGCGTATCTTTTGAGAGTTCTGGAGAATGATTTTCAAAATTTACAATTTGTCCTACTATATTTATGAGTATTCATAAAGCGAGAATTTTATGAATACTCATAAATATTCATAATTATTATAACTAATAATCCTCTTGCAATAATCCCAGAAAAAAAAAATTAGGTATAAGGTAAATTGTTTGAGTAAATTATATTATTTTGATGCAATAAACAGTGATTTTGTATATTTTCATTCATTCATACCATCACGGTATATACCATAATTCGGGGTTACCAGCCACAGGTGTGCGGATGTGAATAACCTTATAATACAACACACGACACGTGCGTGTATCCCACACAGCAGTCTCGTATAACCTGAAAGGCAAAATTCATAATGGGTAGTGAACCTGTAATGTGTTAGCTATATATCATAAAGTAAAAATTGCCATCTTAAAAGACGAACATGATAATATTAATCAATTAAATTATTTCTAATTTCTCGACTGCTAATACGTGATGGAATTCCATTATCAATATTATAAAATTACTTAAAAAAAATAAGTAAAAACACAATTTTTTAACTTTATTTCACTAATTTAAAGTGTTGACCACTGACGCGTTTCGCTCAAAGAGCATCTACTGAATGCTAGCAAACCTTTTTTTTTTACTAAATATTATACTTGGAAATATGAGATTATTTATAAAAATTGTCAGTATAAATATAAAAACATGGAACAAAATTATTAAAGAAGATACATACAATTATAAATACAATTTATAAATATAAAAACATAAATTGTATTTATAATTGTATGTATCTTCTTTAATAATTTTGTTTCATGTTTTTATATTTGTACTGACAATTTTTATAAAGAATCTCATATTTCCATGTATAATATTTAGTAAAAAAAAGGTTTGCTAGCAATGATTTTATGTATATAAATAAATGGTCCACTAATTCAAAAGTACCATTCAGTAGATGCTCTTTGAGCGAAACGCGTCAATGGTCAACATTTTAAATTAGTGGAATAAATTTAAAAAAATGTGTTTTTACTTATTTTTTTTAAGTAATTTTATAATATTAATCAATTAAAAGTAATCTCACGTAGAAAAAACCTTCGACAGTTAAACTAATACTTAAAGAAATATATTTTTCCTGTGTACAATAATGCATATGGCATGAGAACATGGGAATATCTCCTGCCAAAAATACTAAATGATATGGATGATGAGCTCTTGCATATAGGTATACACTACATGCCCAAAATATTTTACCCACTTGAAATGGTACATGATGAGGTCCGATGATGACAGTTATGTGCTCTAAGAGCATGCTCTTTGAGTTGCTCGGCTGACGTAGGTTGGAACCTGCATGGCTTCATCATATTATGTATATTAAAATTAACAAATACTGAACTCTTCAACCTCAGATAAACCCTGAGAGTTTCGATGGTTGATAATGTGTTATATTAAAAATGATATATATAAAAAAACCTATTCAAGAACTTTATAATATGGTATTGGAATTCAAAAACCAATTATTAGATTATTGCACCATGACAATGACTGCATCTAAATGGAAAATATAATATACAACATTGTAGATGGGTCGGTGGCAGAGCGGTTAGCGCGCTGGGCTAGTAATCCAGTGGTCGCAAGTTCGAATCCTGCCTCGACCGATTTCGTTCACCTAAGCACAAGCATTTATTTGCTTATTTTAGGGAACGTAGTAAGATGTACATATGTAATGAATAATTATCATGTTTTATTTTGTTTATTTTATATTCACCTACTCATGTCACCCAGTACTTACTTATTATTTTAAACCATTTCATGCATTCCATATTTAAAATATTTTTTTTGTTTCGACATTTTCATTTTTATGATTCAAAGTATCCGTAAGGTATTATATACTCTTTGATTCAATGTTTTTATGTCATTTTTCATTATCTGTGTTTTTTCATAAGTGATTCTTTGGTAAAAATAATTGTAAAGATAATTTGAAATAAAAACAATTAATGTCGTTTCTCAACAACAACTGAGCAACACATTGTTTCATTTTAAAATACTTGTTTAACAAGGACATATTCATTTTTATTAAAAAAAAATAACATTTTATTTAAATTCTCAACGAACAAATCTTGATGATATAATATTTAAACACAATATTTTTTACATAATGAGATTTAATATTTATGCTTTTTAATCATTGAATTATATGTACGTAGTACATATAAATCAATGTTTTTAATCGATTTCTCAACACGCATCATAGTGAGTTTTGTCACAAACGATGAGTTTAATATCCATCTGTACAATGTACATAAATTTTGCATTGAACTACTACGTACGTAGTACAATTCAATGACATTTTTTCACTACAATGTTTGATTTTAATTAAAAAAAAACATCGATCGGTATGAAAAATTGAAAAAGTAACATGCTGTGTAATGAAACAAATAAAATAATGTGTTGTTATAATAATAAAATAATATTTAGTCACAGCTTCGCGTCACGTATCATTTAAGGTTTTTACAATTTGACAGATGCGTTATAGACAATAACCATAGAAAAACGTAAAATATATCTATAGTTGAAGATTACGTAACTGACGTTTCATTTTGCACTGAAATACGCGAATGAAATTTAATCTTCCCTAAATTTTTAACTTGGATTACTAAAGCCAACGATTTAAGGGCCAACTGATATCTCGGGCCTATATGTTGTACGCATGTTCTCACTAAAGGTCTCGACTGTATCACCTCCCGTTAACTTGGAATAGCTCAGTGATTTTTTGTCTACCAATCACTGAAAATAAAATATCACTAATAGACCTTTGTGCAAATACGATTCTAATATATATAAGAATGATTCATATATACTAGTTGCATGTAACACATGAGATCCAACTGTCGATGGCGATAGTATGCATAATCAAAGAATACGTACCAAACTATAAACAACACAAATTAATAAATATTTGAAGATTTTCTATATAAAACTTGTAGGTATGATTGTCAGGATGGGATAGTATGGAAGTCAGTCTGTTTTTCCTACACAGAATATGAAAACAGTATGATGGTATGTATGTATGTTTGGAGATCTAAGTATCAAACTATTAAGTCTTCTTACATATTGTGTATAGGCGACTACCATATAAATTGTATGAAGTGATGTCGTCACTAAATTCAATTTTTATAAAAGTTGTTAAAAAAAATTGAGATGTGCTAATACAATGTTTGTATTTTTTATATAAAATTAAATTATCTAGTTGGGGTGTTTCGGCTTTTTTCGATATTTTAAAAAAAATTGGAAATATAGGCAGTTAAACTCATAAATTTATCATAAAAAAAATATTTTTCTTAATGAAAAATGTTTGAGAAACCCTGGAATTTTTTTAAAAAAACTTATTTGAGATTTTGTATTTGTCTATGTTTATACCAATTTTCAGCGCTCTAGCTTTTACGGTTTCTGAGATATATGGAAAAATAAATCAAAATTTCAAATGTTGATAACCCCTGACTGAAACAAAAATTCACAATTCTGAGTATAAAAGTTTTGTGGGCCTATAACTGTTTATATATTCTGAAATTTTGGGCTCTGTGAATTGAGCGGATCAAAAGTTATAAGGGGGGACAGACAGACACACAGACAGACACACACACAGACAGACACACACACAGACACACACACACAAAACCTACATAAAATGTTCTACTCCGAATTCTGAGTAAATCCATGTATAGGAACATATATGCTGCGAGGCCTCTAGTTGGTGTTATTAGCTTGCAAAAAGTCCACTACACCATACAAAATTTTCCTTCGTACACGCATCTTGGCTTAATAATGTCGATTCATTAAGAGAATTGAATTGTCATGAACGAATCGACAGTTGGATAATGTCGATTCATTAAGAGAATTGAATTCTCATGAACGAATCGACAGTTGGATAAGAATACAAATAAAATATTAAAATATATTTACACCGTGTCACCGTGTGCTGGGAGGGATGAAAATATGCACGCGCAGAACACTAAAAACGCTCTCCTGAACAAATTGAATTTTGCAGATACGACTGTTAGTCAGGAGAGGGACGATATACATATTTTGCCTTATTGTGTGTTTGATTTGAAAGTAAATTTATTATTTATCGCCCTATAAACAATACAACACAACAATTTTACAATAATTATAAAACCTTAAAATGTACCAATTAATGGAATAGGATTAAAATCACATAATTGAAAATATAATTATATTTTCCTGAATTTAAAGTTTTAATGTCTCATTGTTTGACCGGGCATCTGAATAAATGCCGAGTTAAAATGTGGGTAAATCCATTTTATTACAACAACAAAAAAATGGATTTAGACACCCACCCACTCATATTTTGATTTAACTAATCCCGATTATAATAAGGATTTGTGAAACATTCCTTTCATATACCTAGGTAGATCTGTATTATTCATTTTTCTATGATTTGAATGATTTTGATTTTACAAATTGATGTAAGTGAAAATTACATCTTAATAGTCACACATTGATATTTCTGTTATTTATCAAATCGATTCAAATGAAATTTTCTGTGTTTATCTAAAAGATTGTCTGGATTTTAGAAATATACACCAACACATTCTAAGATATTTCATAAATTATAGAAAAATAGTGTTTTTTTAGAGGTTATTGCCCGTATCACATGTTTACACGAACCGAATGATCAAAAAAGGAATAGGAACAATCGAGTAATCTTGTTACTCAATTTTGTTCTAAAGATGTGTTCTACCATATGAAAGAATAAAGTGCGCGTTTTTTGGTCTCCTATAAAAAAATGTTGACCCTTAATCTGGTGTATAATCGGATAGTATTTAACTGGCACGGACACATGTTCTAATGCCTGATTTTTTTAAAATTCAATCTCCTTATGAAGAGTTTTTCATATTTTATGCATCTTTCACAATCATTTTTTCGACGGGTATCATGTAGAGAGTGCACACTGTGAGTTTCGTCGTGTTGTGTTTGCATGTATGGCGTACGCCGTACGGATTATCCTTTTTGTCACTACAGCCCGAACTATAAGTCCGATCGGCTTCATATTAACATCGTATGTGTAAAGTGCATAGACCTAGAGTTGATTAGTTTTCCATAGAGAACTTTTATTTTCTTCTCTATGAATTCATCATTTTCGTTGATTTTTTTTGTGTCCTCTGCAGCCCAAACTATAAGTCTGATTGACTTCATATTGATATCATATTATATGTAAAGTCTATAAACTTAGAGCTGATTAGTTTTCCATAGATATAAGTTGATTTCTTCTGTATGATTTTGATCTGTCCAAATTTAATAATTCAAAATGCTCACACGGTCTAAAAAATCAAAATATTTTTATTCTGTTTGAAATTTTGGTACAATAAAAATACATCCATCAAAAATGCATTCAAGAATTGTCAAAATTTAAAGAAAAAATCTTTGGTCTGCCATATCAATGTGAAATAAATTTCATATTTGTATAAAAATGTATATAACAGAAGTAAAATAGCTTCTGTATGGGAAAATTGAGTGATCAACTTCATATTGATGTTGTATGTATGTGTCTCTATAGATAACTGTATTTTATTACTCTTCACTTCTATATTCCTCAAGGGGTAGGCAGTGAGAACCGAACACCGCATTCTTCTATCTTGACATATACATCGCTTCATCAACATTGATACACTGTCTCGTACATGCTCATCTTGCTAGTAATGCAATTTAACTTAAAATTTCTCAACAGGTATCATGTAGAAAATGCATAATAAGAGTTTCGTGACAATGTTTTTGTGTGTATGGTGTATTGTGAAAACTTTTGTCCTCTGGGAATATTTTATTTGTTTAAGAATCTAATAGAAATTTACTTCCAAAAAATGCATTTAGAGACTGTCAACCTTTCAAGAAGAAAAAACGAACACTAAGTATGGTGCGGAGAGTTTAGTTTTGGCTGCAACCCACTCTTTTAATATCATTTCTATCCATCCTATCATATCGTGTCACTTAAGGGAAAGACAATAATGTGTGACTATGATGGTATAAATTTCACTTAAATTTCGGAATGAAAAAAATTTCAATTTCGCCTAAACTTTGAAGGGCTGTAAAATCAAAACCATACAGATTTTATAATAATTAATAAAACAGATCTTTACCTAGCTATATGAAAGTGTTAAACTCATCAAGTTTCATCAAAATCTGATTCGGTGGATTCCATGGCCTGGTTGAATAGACACTTGCATATTTACCCAAAAATGGATTTACCTCCTGTCAAATATGGATTTACCTCTTCAGAACAGGTTTTCCTAGTGAGACGGGGAACGAAAAATATATTGTAATTCATGTATTTTTGTTTAATAAACGTCGGGTTGCCGGCACTGTAACTGAAACTGCCTATTCACAGTACCTACCTACAGAAGTTTAAAAAAAGCCTTTGTTTTCAAATACAATCATCTAGATTCTAGACTATGGAATCTCGATCCACAACAATATTTTTAAGAATAATAAATATACTAGGTGCACGTAACACATGAGATCCAATTGTCGATAGCGATAGTATGTAGAGTTGAAGAATAAGAATCAAACTATAAACCCATAAATCCAAATTATTGAATATTTTACGATATTTAGTTATCTATACAACACATGTAGGTATGTATGTCAAGATAGGACAGTATGGAGGTCAATCCTCTTTTCCTACCCGGAATATGTATCCGGAATATGTACCCGGAATATCTAACTATTAAGTCTTCTTACATATTGTGTATAGGCGACTGTCATACAAATTGTATGAAGCGATGTCGTCACTAAATTCAATTTTTAATATGTTATTGAAAATATCCAGACAATAAAACACGACGTTCGATTCTCTCTGCCTACCCTGTGAGTGATATTGTGCTATGGTATGGAACATTCCTTGCATCAGAGTTGCGAATACATGGAATTCAAAGTGATCTGCATCCAAATTGCGTGTAATGAGAAACCGTTTTATGAAAAACAATGCATAGCAGTATATAAATATTACATATATTGGTAAATCATATTCTACGAAACATTATTTCATGTTTATATGACAATCGTTTCGCTTTCGCGTTTTGGCTTTTTAAACTGATAAACATTGAATTATAAATAAAACAATATGTTTTAAGACTACCTATGATGGCATGGGGTGTCTGTTGAATTATATTGGTGGAGGGTGGAGTTTACAGTATTTTTGATTGGTCTTTATTTGTAGTGGGTGGCACGATAAAGAGCAATGGTAGTTAATTGAAATAAAAATGGAATTCTACCAAATATTTTTTTATTATTTAATTAAATTTATAATACGTATATAAATAAAAAAAAACAATTAAAAATATATAGAAAAAGATACACAGTAAGTAAAAACATATTTCCCTTTACCAGAGTACAATCACTCGTGTGTAAAGGAGACATTTAAAAGCAAAAGTTTTAAGTGTCTTTTTCTTTTGTTTGTTTGTTTAATGGTACTATTTGTTGACTTGTATATAGTGAGCCTACAGTTGGGATTGTTAGATTATTGTTGCAGTTTTCACTTCAGGTACCCAACTGTGGGTGACTGCTTGTATTTAATTGTATTTTGTAAATTTACGTTTCTTTTTTATTCAACTTTTTTTTTAAATGTCTTTATTATTTTTATGTTAATTTATCGACCTCAATACAGGCCAGCCCTAGTGAGGTCGAAAAAATGTATTATTTTTGTTACCTGTAAAGATAAATAAATACCTGTAAAATACATAAAATATTATAGTGCATATTTATTATCTATACAAAAAGAAGTTAATATACTTTAAAAATCAGTCAAAAATTTTATAATTTTATTTTATTTTTCTTTTGAATCCATTATATTCATATCGTGGACTGACATGGTCAGTAACACTGAACAATAATTATCGCCAAATATCTTGAACGAGCTTCCAGTTGCGCAGAGCGCAAATTTGTGTCTTTTTGCTTCGTTGGTTTACGTGCAAATCGCCCCTCTTTGTTAAAAAATCAAGTTATTTGGCGACACCTACACTACATGGAGCCAACACCAAAAGATAATTATTCACCAATATTAAGCTCCGTAAAGTATTGTACTTCGGCCATATTCTGAGAGGTGAAAAGTATGTATGACATCCTCATGTCATGGTCGTCATGAAGGGGAAGATTTAGGGTCGTAGAGGGGCCGGAAAAAGCAGCTTTCCTGGCTGCAAAACATCAGCGAATGGACCGGTATAAGAACTGTGGAGGAGCTGTTTCGCACTGCACAGGACAGGGGGGCCTTCACTTTGGTGGTCGTCAACGTCGGGGAGACCTGATATGACACAACGAGAAGAAGAAGATATTCATTTTCCAGTCTCAAATCTGTTTCAAGTTGATTGAACCACACCACCCCATTCTACGTGTAGTAGTGTTGTGCAAAACTTGTATGTTGTTAACGGGGTACACAATTGACCCACTATATTTTGTCTATCGCTCGCCATAAAAATGTAAGTTAATTAATCTTTATATATTCTTCTTCTTCTTTGTTTTTGTAGATCTTGAGATCTGTTTAAGCCGCTTATTTGGTTTTCTCCTATAATGTGGATTCCTAACCATCACGCCATTCTCATTGAGGTCTTCCGATTGGTTTCCTTCCGTCTGGGTTCTATTTACGTGTCCATTCCAGTATCGTCTGCTATGTCTACCCAATTTTACGATGTCTTCCTTATGAAACATAAATTTATTCCTTATACATGTACCTACTACAGAAATACATAGATGGTGTACATAGCGTCGGTTTAGGAGGGCGACTACTGCCAACTTACATATTTTTTCAATTTGAAATTGCATCATTACTACAAAACGAATCATCTTGAAAAAAATAACATAGTTAGTTTGGATATTAATAAAGAAAAATACCTATACCTTTACTTTTTAATTATGTTCTGTTTATATTCTTGTAGGAAAATAATAAGCATACCCTGATTTTAGACATTTATCTTTAATTTCTAAAAAAAATATTATATAAGCTATAGAGCAATATATTTTTTTTTTATAAATTAAAGAAGAACAAAATATCTGGGGGGCAGGTCTGGTTTGACCGGCGAAATCAAAACCCCAGTGATTACCCATATCATGGATATAATTATCGTATGGAGTTCTATGACATATAAAGATATTGTAGAACGCCATATAATAATTATATCCATGATATGGGTAATCACGAGGGTTTTGATTTCGCCAATTGAACCAGACTTGTCCCCCTGTAAAAATATGATGTGACGTTGCATTAATGCATCAGGTTAAATAAATAAACCAAAAAAAACTTTTATTTTGCAATGGCGCTGAATAGAAAATAAAAGTTTTTTTAGTTTATGTACTAAACCTGAAGCATTAATGCAACTTCGCATCATCTTTTTCTAGATATTTTTGTCTTCTTTCGCTTTAGCGCTTTTGTCCCGTTTCTATCGGGGTATATTTTTGTCTTCTTTAATTTAAAAAAAAATATATTGAACTACGCCTTATATGTAGTTTATTAAAAATATAAGATAAACGTTGAAAATCGGGATATGCCATTATTTTTCTACAAGAATTTATACAGAATATTATCAAAAAGTTATGTATATTTTTTTTTATTAATACCCAAACTATGTAAATTATTTTTTTCAAAACGATTTCATTAGAAATAATGATAGTTTATCAAATTGAAAAATAGGTACGTTCGCAGCAGTCGCCCCCTTAACAGTAGATTTTTAAATATTTGCAGTGTTAGTATTAGTGGCTTTGTTTCAGTTTTAGAAAATGCTAAAATGTACTTACTATAAATGTTCCTGATTTGTTCGATAGATATTTTGTTTAACTAGTCGTTGTACTGATTTGGTTCCCAGATGATTACAATAATTATTTACGGTCTTATCGATAATTTCACTCGTGATGATATTGAACGACAAAATGACAGTTGGTGCAGACGAGAGTAGTATGATAGGGAATGTATAAGAATGTATGTTGAAAAGAGAGGGACAGAAGATTTCAATAACTCAGACATACCTACATAGTATCCAATAAAAATATTTTTTTTGTTCTTGGTTTCATAATATTAGGTATCTCACTACTCATCCAAGGGTCCGGGGTTCGATTTCTGGTGGAGACACAGTTTTTAATTGTGTTTTCAATCTGGATCTGTGAGACGATAAATATCGTAAGTCTCCATAATGTGGAAACTTGTTATTGGGTGCGTGTTAAATAATTATTTGACATAGCACCTGTTAGTTGCCGGAGAAGCTACATAAAATAAATAAATAAATAAAATAATCACCAACATGTACTTATTTACTTACGAGCAATTGAACACAAGTGAGTTTATTGTATCGAGAAAATCTCTTCCATCGATCCCAAGCAACGTTGAACCGCAAGTAAATTAAATATTATACTTATAATAATGTATATGATTCGTAAAAAAAATCGAAAACAATAAAAGGCTTAATGTTATCACGTAAACCAGTCGATAGCAGGTCGTATTCCCTGTGGTTCCCCTAAGTATTTATTTGCCAACTTTGTCTCTATTGAGATATAATATGTGAAGTTTGTTAATTAAGAAGGCATTAAAAGACCCAACAAGAATATCTTTCAAGGATTATTATACATACATACATACATACCATCACGCCATGTCCCTCACGGGGTAGGTAGAGAGAACTGAACGCCACTTACTTCTATCTTGACATACATTCATCGCCTCGTCAACATTCATACATCGTCTTATACATACAGGATTATTATATAAATATTATTTATTTTCTATGGCGGAAAAAAACATAGCTCTCCATAAAAAAGCTTTTTATAAGTATATATTTGTATTATTGTTACTTTTAATGTCTCGTAACTTTTTTGTTGGTATTTTGATCTTTTATATAAGTTGTTATTCGACTAAGAATTTTGATTTTTTTTTCACTCTTGTTCTCTTTTTTAATTTTTTTTTCTTGCTTTATAGTTTTCTATATTTTTTTTTTAAAATATTTTTTTGCAACGAAAAATGTTTGTTTATTTAAGACTTTGGTTTATAGATTATGTGTTCTGTGGTTTTGTACTCTTTTATGTAAATGTTTTTTTTTTACCGTTAAATAAATAAATAAATATTTTTCTTGACATGAACATTTTCAATTCGACCAATAAATTGTATATCATATTCAACACTACATATATCTCCATTGTATTATGTATGTAGGTATGTAGATTTCTTTATTAATACGCAACACGGATGTATGTAGATTGACAAGCTCACGTAATTCAAGTGCATTATTGAGAATTTCGTGTTAAGTTATGAATTTAAATAAAAAGGTAAGTATGTATGTATGTTTGTTTGATGTGTAACGTTGTACAATTTCTGTTAATGAACCAGGCGGGTACCAACTTGGATATACATAATAATATGTAGGTATGTGTGTGTATGATAAAGAAGGGTGATGGTTGGTCGATGTTGGTGTTAAATAGACGATGAGAATATTTGTGGAGAGAGTGAGATAAAGCGAGAGAAAGACTAATGTAGGTATGTGTATGTTAGTATAGTGGTTCTGTAGGTTGGTACATATACATAGAGTTAGTGGTCCTCCGGACTCCTGAGGTACGATGGTTAATAGTTAGGTTAGGTACCCTGTAGTGTTCAGATGTTGTCCGCCGCGAGAGTAGCGCGACGATCGTCGAGAAGGTCAGTGACTGTCGAGTTGGTTACCTGAGAGCTGGGAGCTATCCAGTATCGAGTCAGTCGGCAGCCGCGCGCGGCGCAGGTGAGCGCTCAGTGTCCGCAACTCATGGGGCCCCGCCCCCGGCCCGATGGACGTATACGAGGAGAGCCCCGCGCACCCGCCGCCTCGACCCCGCGCCCCGACGCCCGAAGTCTCCTTTGCCGCGGGTTCCGACTTCAATCTCTCCTTCTTCGACAGTCCCGAGAGCGAGGAGCTGCCGTCGCAGCCCACAGGTACATAACTACCTACAATCTGCTCTCCCCATAACATGACCATCCACACACATCTTCCGGGTTTATTAAAACAGCGCGCATTGTGTCTGCCTGCATTTGGTACATGACATTAGCCCTCCATACGCGGAAAAACATCCCTCTCGGTTAATGGCTGGTCTGGTCTATTATTGTACATACAATCGTGATCGTGGTTAATGTTGAATATTTGGCCCGCTTTACTGAGACCAAAGTGTATCTTGTTGCTGCTTCCGCCCAGCTCCCGGTAAACTAACATACATATCATCAACCAACCAGCCAACCAACCCACCTATGTATGTATGTACTTATATATATTATTATTATCTTACATCTACATCTAGTATCGACAGTAGGTAAGTATAAGTACATATGTAGGTGTACCTACATCGGACTGACCGATACAACTATTTATGCCGGGAATCTTCCCCACTCTACACACTACACACCGTATCCATCCAGGACGAATATTAAATTTATGTTAAACAAAACCTTTGAAATTCAGATCCCAGTAAATCCGCGGAGACGAGAGATACATACATACATACATACCTAACACAAACACACACAGTTCGTTCAAAAATTTTATTTCCCGCTTCGAATACAAGTTGAAGTGATGGCCAAGTTACATTATTATTATTATTATATGGTACTCTGCTTACGGATAAAGGTACCCAACCCCTGCATCATCGAGGTAATGGATTTTTTATGTACCTATTTTATATGTCAAGTGGACGAAGAATCATAAGTGACCAACAAATGCTAAGATAGTTTAATGATTGCAACGTTATAATATATCATCCCTTTGATAGGTTCACTTCTGATTGCATCCGCTTTGTGTTGTCGACAAAAAGAAATGTCGATCGGGCATGAAAGAGGTAGGTATATAACAGTACTTACTATTCATCTTGTATGGTGTGGTTCTCACAATAAACCGGCTACAATCAACGGACTCGAAACCGAGTCGTTTGTTTACTTTTAATAATCGTCAAAGTGTTCGTGTAGGTATAGCGAGGAAAAGTAAGATGGACGTCTCTTTCTGTTATGTTATGTTATACCTACATAATAACAATATTACCAAGTTAGTGTATTAGTGTTCCGCGTGTAGTGATGTAATAGTGGTGATGATACGCCCGCCTGTGCGAATCGCCCGCGGCTCCAGGTTCAATGCTCGCGCTGGGCCATTCACCCCGCAGCTCTATGTAGCTGTCACGCAAGATTCCTGCCGCTAAACACCTCACTTACTATGTACTAAAACAAGAAACTGATCACCTTTTCTACCATTATACATTGACTTCCTTCTTCGTCCATTTCTTCGTTCTCTCAATATTACATCATATCGGCCTATTAGGTATATACTCTTAGCTTCAAGTTTCTAACTATTTAGAAATGTATAAATACCTGTATAGAAGGTACTTTTGTACAAAGCATTTAATTCCTCTCGAGATTCCATTGTATACAAAACCGTTACTTTATTTTGATCAATGTTTAACAAGAACACATTACAATATTAATCTTGGTGTTTACAACCGCGACGAAGTATTTACATGTTATGCCACGCGATTACATTTATTATTTTACAAGTGGGACAATATTATTTTACTTTACGGCTTTTTGCCAAAAAACACTAATTGCTTTACACAAAAACAACATTTATTATAAAGAGAAAAACATCAGAAATGCAAAACAGATGAGTTATCATTATAATAACATAAAAAAGAAAGAAAAACTCTTGATAATATTGAATTATAAATTAAATTTAGGCAGATTCATTTAGTTCAATGAACGATATTAATACATGAAAAGATGTTTGTATAGAATATTAATACCAAAAATATATGGCATATAAAAGTTAGCCCATGAGTTTGAACGTATTCCATAAAAATACTATTATTTAATATTTGAGTAAGATCATAGGGTGTTTTGAATTTAGATGTTTAGGTGAACAAGCCTACAATAATTATTTTAGCATATTATTCAACAGTTTTTTTTAACTAATACACTATGTGATATTTTACAAAACGCTTTTGTATATTATTTAGGTATTATAACCTATCCAAATGTAAACTTTAAATATATTTTATATCTGATGTTGTGTGTTGTAAAACGCTAGGGACCATCGCATATTCAAAATGCACCGAGACACATTTCTCTTTAACCGTTATTCGGTTTGACTAAGTTGGGTATATTATTATATCTACATTATGATGTATGTATCTACCCATTGTAGAAATAATAATAATAATCATTTTAAAACTGGATTGCGTATTTCATCGCAAATACAACTAAAGCCTTTCACAAGACAGATTAAAGTTTGTTAACCCGGCTTACCTACTTGAAACTTATTATTACGAAACAACAGGATAAATATAATAAGAGTACCAATATATTATAAGAAATATTCTTCAGGAGAACAAATACTATTGACTAAGAATTAATTGAAAAAATATATTTATTTTAATAATCGGAAAAAACTGGCTGAGAGTCAATAGGTATAATAAACAATTTAAAGGAAAAAAATACAATTACTTATCACAATAGAAAAAAATATAGTGTGAATCAAATATGCTATAGGAGATACATATTAGTAAGTAAAAGATATTAATTGCGTGTGTTTTATTTATTTATAATAGGTATCAATATTTAATTATTATTATAAAACAACACAATATATGTTACTTAATATCAATTGACTTAAAAATATAACTAAAGTCAATGAATTATTTATGAACAAAGAATAAAAATGGCTGAGATTCAATCGGTTGGCAAAACAATAAGTCATAGAATTTTCTTGGATTTTTGATATTATTTATATATATATTACAAAAATAGGATAGAAACGATCGAAAATTATTTATTTATTTGGTTTATTTGGGACAATAACAGCATCATTAACTAATATGAATATAAAACAATGAATAATAAATCAAGGCCAAAAAACTGTCCACAAAGTACATATTTACAGTTGATTCTGAAAAAATATTAATATTTTATACCTATTAAAAACTAAAAAAAATGAAACTACATTATTAATGAAACTACAGGGATGTAATTAACAAGATTCAATAGGTATATAAAATATACAAACTTATTTTATATAAGAATAATATTTATGAAATAACATTATGCAAACTGCATAAAATGAATGAATACAAGAAATAAAGTGATGTTTTTGTATAGATAATTGATATTTAAAAAATAAATACTTACAAAAAAAACAATAAATTAAATAAACAACTAGGTACATATGATTCATTTCTCTGATAAAAAACAATAGATGAGAAATGGTGCGAAGAATTTTGTTTTGTTTTATGGTATATAATTTATCCAGAATCATCAAATATAAGAAATATAATAATAATAATAATATTAATTTATTATACAAAAATAATTTTTGGACATATTAGCCGTAGGCAATTTATACCACTCAACCACACTAGTAAATACACATGTAGCAAGAATAAATACTTAAAAATTAATAAACATTTACCATAAAATAAAAGTAAGAAAAAATACCAGATTTAATATAAATATATATTTAGAAAAAGGATAGGATGAGAATGATAAAGGAATTAGAACGTGTGACTTTGTTTAGATACGAATATAATTATATATATTTCCCATGTTAAATACTTATTTAGTATACCTAATACGTTGATTGCTTAGGAAGTAAAAAATAATAATAAGCCAAAGCCACGATCCTGAGATAGCTGAGTACTTTTCAGATTCTGGGTTCGATAACCGGTGTATCAAAAGTTTTTCATTGTGATTTCAAGCAGACTTTATAAAACGATAATCGGCAGTTAACATAATGCGTCAATTTGTTATTGAATCGATCTATAATTTATTTTTAAGTTATTGTAGGTATACAATAATATTATCTCAAAGAAAAATTCACTTATCTTTCAAGCCACGGGTGTCCACTTCGATCTGCTGAACGTACTTTACTATCTATCCCTATTCATAGTTCTGAATTTTTTAGCTCTTAATTTGAAGTACATTCAGCTAGACTATGGAATAGTCTAAATCCTGATACTACGTCGTCTATCTCACTAAAATCTTACATCTTCAAGAAAAGGCTAAAGCAAAAATATTCATCTGACAACACCTGATTACATCTTCCTCTCCTCTTCCTCTCCTAATCCTTTAGTTTGCTATCATTTCTATGAATCGTTCTTATATGCAATTTTCTTTTTTATTCTTTTACTTTTCTTATGTTATTTTTATTTATTTTGTAATATGATTACTTTATTGCCATAGTACACACTGTTTTGTATATTTAACATTTACTCTAGTGGGTCGAAAGAAATTTCCATAAGGCAATGTACTAATTATATGTACAGTGTACTAAGTATATGTACAGTAAGATTTAGATAAATAAAAAAATAAATAAACACTTGTTTGAGCTCTGTTTAATTATTGGAAAGCATATTTTATTTATTAAAATAATATTAAATACACAATATTACAATATTTACAGATTACACGATGATTAATACTGTACGAATCAACATCAAAAAGAGAATTTCTCGCGTTTTAAAGTGACTAACATTTCACTATAATAAACAAATGTCAATTCCTTCCAATAAATCGTTGTTTCCAGCGCAGAGAAGCATGAATTGCTTAAGAAATGAATGTTAAGGGGCAGGGTAAGGCAATGTAGGCAGGTCAAATGCAAACTTTGTTAACTATTGTATAAGAATGAACGTCCTTATAGATTACAATCGTTTGCGCCCAAGTTAGTGTATTTGAATCGAACGTTACATAAAATACTATGTTTTATTTGATTTTACAAAAAATTGAGAACATTTTGTGAAAACGTATCGAGCCAATGTTTAGATTTATAAAATACCTATCATTTAAAAAAAACATTAATGTTTCTAAGCCTTATAAGTTTTGAGTTATGGATTAAAAATCTGAGAAAACAGGTATTATTAAAAAAAAATATTACGAAAAAAGTACACAATACGAAAGAAACCTCGTGTGAGGTTTTACAACCTCGTGTGAGGTTTAGTCATGTGCCACGGGACCTGTCTAATGACGAATTTTTAGAGATAGTTGCAGAGAATACAAAAGAGCATGCCATTAAAACTGCAGTATTCAGTCATCTAACAGGACCTACAGTTGGCCCGACTTGCGATAGAGTTTTTTCAGTACCTGCTGCCGTTCGCCATAGCCTCATCAATTTAGGAAAGGTGTATGTGGACTGGAATGTCTGTCGTGTTACAGATTTTCTTCCAGTCAGTATTTGTGGCCGTTGTCGAATGTACGGCCATGGTTCAAAAACTTGCAAAGAACCCGTCAGATGCTCACATTGTGCTTCAACGGAACACGTTTACGTGTCATGTCCGAATAGAGCCAATCAACCCACATGCGCTGTTTGTAAGTTGTTTAACAAACCAGCAGTACACCGATCAGGCACTAATGACTGTCCAGCTTATCAAGCAACAGTCAGCAGAGCTTTACTCAATATTGACTATGGCGTGTAATGCTTCTGTTAAATTTGGTCAGCTTAATCTTGGCCGTGGACAATCGGCCTCAGCCGAACTCAGTCAGTCTGCTCATCGCATGAACATTGATGTTTGTCTTATCCAAGAGCCGTACTCTCGAGATGGAATTGTGCCATCATTTGGTCCGGGTGTTCGAGTTGCTATGGCTTCGAGCTGTACCTCAACGAACCCTCCGATGAGCTGTTTAGCTATTTACAATCCCAACATTAACTTCATATGCCTGGATCACTTATCTTCTAGTCACTTGGTTGTAGTCCAGATTTCTTCTCCAAGTGATTCGTTTTATATTATTTCGATATATTTTCAGTTTAGTGAATCTGAATTTCGTTTTCTGGATCAACTGGATATTATATTGGGTCAACTCGGCAACGCATCATTAATTATTGGAGGTGATTTTAATGCCGAATCTATTCTATGGTGTAACACTACCACTTTCGGGTCCAGGAAATTCACCAGAGGTGTAAGCTGCGAAGATTTTATCTCTCGCCATAATTTGAGTGTGTTGAACAATCCTTTCAGTCCACCTACCTTCTCCAACCACATGGGTACAAGTCATATAGATGTCACTTTAGCTACACCTCAGATTAACCACAGAATATGGAATTGGTCTGTTGACGAGGATGCCTCGTGTAGTGACCATAACCTTATCACGTTTCAGATTATTTCCAATGTACCCCCAATTCCTTTAGCGAAACCTTTGCTTAGAAGATTCCGGACAAGGTGTGACAGATGGCGTTGGTTAGACTTTGACCGCTACTTTGAATGCTCGCTGGATCGTTTATCTTGTAGATCTTGTACTACTGCGGAAATGGCCTCATCTTTTACGCAGAGTATAATTTATTGTGCCGAGAAGGCGATCGGCAGATCTTCTTCTAGTCATATGTCTCCTAATGAATGGTGGCATCCTGGCTTAGACATCTTTAAACGAACTTCGACTCGAGCTCACCGCGCATTGAGAGCGGCCCGTCGTCGAGGAAGTTCAAATGACTTTGTAACTGTACTTCAATGTGAGTATAGACGCTCAAATAATATCTACAAACGCGAGATTTCTCGTGCCAAGTCTGATGCATGGCGCCGTTTGGTATCTGAGGTTTCAACCACAGATCCTTGGGGTGCTGTGTTTAGATATGCATCAATGAAAAAATATCCAAATGCGTCAGTCTCGTGTATCCGTGATCCACGAACTGGAATTATCACAATAGACTCTGACTCGACGACAAGCACGCTACTTGACATACTTATTTCTTCTGATGACATTTCATCTGATACTCCTCTTCATTCACAAATACGCAATAACCAATCCGATATCCCGCAAACTCCCATATCGACCTTCGCCAATTTCGATGAGCTCGATTTTATAATCAAGAATCTTCACCAAAACAAATCTCCTGGCATTGACCGCATTGACGCAGCTCTCGTACAAAGGTGCTGGCACATAGCTCGCCACGAGATTATCTTATTGTACAACAATTGCTTGCGAGAAGGCTACTTTCCGGATTGTTGGAAAACAGGTTTAATGACTGTTATTCCCAAGCGTAGTGACCTGGATCCTTCTGACCCAAAATCATATAGACCGATTACTTTACTACCTATTTTGGGTAAGGTCTTAGAAAAGCTTATATGTCGACGCTTAGAAGATCATCTTTCCAGTACCCACCCACTGTCCGATCGTCAGTTCGGTTTTCGCGCTGGGAAATCAACGGTTGATGCTATCTTGGCTATATCTGATATTGTTAGAAGCTCTGATAGTAAATATGTTATCTCTATATCTCTTGATATTGCGGGAGCATTCGACAATGCCTGGTGGCCTCTAATTTTAAAAAAACTTCGAGACCGTAAGGTTCCTAGCAACATATATACATTAGTGAAGAGCTATTTTACTAATAGACATGTGGCCATGCCCGGGGGACAAGATTTGCACTGGCGACCAATTAGCATCGGGTGCCCTCAGGGTTCTGTTCTGGGTCCACTGTTATGGAACATCTTGTTCGACGAACTTCTATCACTTTCAACGCCTACGGGCTGCAGTATTTTGGCATATGCCGATGATGCTACAATCCTTATTCAAGGTAACACCCGAGCACTTATTGAGCGCGCAGCTACTCAGTTACTTTCTTCTGTTGCAGATTGGGGTATAAGTCATAGACTCAATTTCGCACCTAAGAAGACGTATGGGTTAGTGTTAAAAGGCATAATGAAAAGTCCTCCCTCAATCAAATTTATCAATACGCGTGTAATATTTAAGGATAGGGTCAAAGTTTTGGGTGTTATACTAGATAGAGGCCTAACTTTCCAATACCATGTTCGTGCTGTATCCGATAGTGCAAAAATAGCCTTCCAAAAGATTTCACGTCTTGCTCGAGCTAGTTGGGGCCTTAAATTTCCAGTAGCAAGACTGTTTTACAACGCTACCTTTCTGAGTATTATGTGTTATGCCGCTCCTTGTTGGGCTCATCGTTGTGAAACCCAATACATTAGACGTCTGCTGCTTTCTGGACAGCGCTTCGCTCTAATAGCTTTAGCAAAGGCTTACAGAACCTGCGCTACCGACACACTTTCTATTCTCACAGGTATGGCTCCCCTTGATCTGGAAACACAGCGACGAGCTTCAATTCACAACCTGTATAGAGGTCGAAGCTCAATTTTGGGTGGTGTTTCTCTCCCACCTGTAAATTTACCCACAGTTCGTGGAGAGATTGAGAACTTGGCCCGGAGTTCTCTTTTAGATGCTTGGCAACGTCGCTGGTCTTCTTCTTCCGTGGGCAGACTGACATTTTTATTTCTTCCTGATGTGAGGACTCGAATTTTTTCCTCGTGGATTGTTCCCGATTATTGGACCACGCAATTCCTTACTGGACACGGCAGTTTCAAAAGTTATCTCTTTCGTTTTCACTTATCCGATTCGTCCTCATGTCAGCTTTGTGATAACCCTGAACAGACTTCTGAGCATATCCTATGGGAATGCACTAACTTCTCCGTGTCAACATTCCGACGAGAACTCTACGACGATGTCCGAGGGAATTTCTTTGGACCCATTGGACATGCGGACCTTGTAGCCACGAAGAGCAACTTTAGGGCTTTCAAGACTTTCTGTCTTAAATTCGGTGCACTATTATCTTCACTATCACTGAGCAGTGAGCCAGTTGTTTCAACATGATTAGCTCTCTTTGGCACATTAAGTGCAGTGTCTGCAAGGTTTTAGAGTTCTCCGGACTCTTCGTATGTTCTTTATGTGTTCTTTCAGAGTTTTGCAAGGGGCCGTTATTAGTCCCCATAAGCAGAACGGGTGGTGGTGGGGGAAGAACAATACGAAAGAAAATCTATCGGACCAATGTATAGAAAAATAATGAGAGAATAATATTTATTTTTTTGAAGACATAACTTTTAAGAGTACGGCGTAATGAGCATCCAAAAAGTACCTTGGAGCCTATCCCGTAACCTAAATAGATATTCTCATAACTATGAATTGAACCCAAGATAGGTAAAGAAATAAAGGACTCAACACAGCTGCGCCGCGCCGATCATTCTTAATACGTTCTTAATAGCTTGCCTTAATCTTAAAAATGTATAAATCAGTACTCGGTCATAATCCAATATTGATCTTTCTCTACATTTAATCATGAAATTTTTTTGTTATATAAGTTTAGTATGAAATTGTCACGAATTATTGTGTAAATTTATAATATTATTTAATTAATTTAACCTCAAAGATTGTTGAAGTCTGAAGTTAATCTTATTTTTACTGTAATCAACTTCAAGAGTAGCCCTGCAGTACCTACCAAAAAGAATTATTTGTCTGTAGTTATTGGATAATTATTTACGTGTAAGAAACTATACTTTTGAGTTGTGGATTAGTAACAATTAAGTACTGCAAATAAAAACACCCAATTATTATTACTATATACATATAACACATGAGATCCAACTGTCGATAGCGATAGTATTTATAATGTATAGTTGACGAATACGTACCAAATCCAAAATTCAAATTATTGAATATAATACATTAGATATTTTGTATACTATACAAAACATGTATGTGTGTATGTAAGGATAGGATAGTATGGAGGTCAGTCCTTTTTCTTACCCAGAATATGTAAAGGGGTGATGGTATGTGCGTATGTTTGGAGATTAAGTATCAAACTATTGAGAGCTCCCATAAATATTGTGTATTGTGTATACTGCTATACAAATTGTATGAAACGATATCGTCATACATTCAATTTTTACAAAAACGGTTAAAAAAAATTGAGATTTATTACTAAAATATAAATATTTTTTTATAGAAAATTAAATAATCTAGTTGGGGTGTTTCGGCGTGTTTCGATATCTAAAAAAATGGAAATTTAGGCTGTTTAACACAAATTTATTATAAAATAATGTTTTCTTAGTAAAAAAAAATTCGAGAAACTCTGGAACTTTAAAAAAAAAATAAGTTATTTTGTATTTGCCTTTATTTATACCAATTTTTAGCGTTCTAAATTTTATGGTTTATAAGATATATGAAAAAATACAGCAAAAATTTAAAAGTTGATAACCCCTGACTGAAACAAAAAATCGAAATTCTGAGTAAAACAGTTTTTAAGGCTTAAAATTTTATACACGTTCTGTAATTTAAGCCTCTGTGAATCAAGCGGATCAAAATCAATAAGGGGGGACACGCACACACACTAAATGTTCTACTCCGAATTCTGAGTAAATCCATGCATGGAATCCATACATGCTGCGAAGCCTATAAGTTGGTGTTTTTTGACTTGACGAAGTTGAAAAAACAATGAAAAATATAGACTTTGCATATAAATCTCTCGAATCTGCGCTTAATAATGTCGATTCATTAAGATAAATTTCTAAACACAAGCTTCTAGCTTAAATTAGGAAAGGAAATATTAATATTTTGATAAATGTAACTAAGTATGTGTAATCGTATGTATTGTATTAATAAATAAATAAATAAAAAAAAAAATCTCTTGAACGAATCGACAGATAGATTACCATTATACACTTCCTAAAAAAGAATTAGCAGATTAATGCGTAAATTGTTTAATAGATCAAAATACAATACAACAAACGCACGATCAAGCTTTCAATTGGGAATAATTCACCCATCCAGATACTTAACATAGCAAAGTATTATAAGAAGGATTTGTAATAGAACCATGTATGACCGGGTAAGAAATGAGGACATAAGAAAAGAATGTAAGATGAAGAAAGATGTCATTACTAGAATGAAAGTGAACACATTGAGATGGTTTGGTCACATGGGGAGAATGAATGAAGAGCGCCTGACGAAGAAAATATACAGAGCGGAAAGGAATGGAATGAGAGGTCGGGGACGCCCAAGAAAGGGATGGCACGACCATGTGAACGAAATTTTGAAAGACGGAAATGTTAGAAGTGTGAGCAATAGACGAGCATGTATGAGACGATGCATGAATGTGGACGAAGCGAGGGATGCGTGCCAGGATAGAAAAATGTGGCGTTGGGTTCTCTCTGCCTACCCCGCAAGAGACATGGCGTGATGGTATGTATGTAGGATTAGACACTGAGGAGGTCGCTATATTATCTATGAATCCTAATGATTCCTGATTATTAATATTTAAAAAATCGTAGTCGATGAAACACGTGAATATATTTTGAGTTGATCGCGACATTTTTGAGGTTATATATTTATTCCCAAGAGAGCTTCTCTGATACCAAAATACCTACGAAAACCGAACTGAGCATTGTCATAGTCTGTTTCGAATTTGTCTCTAATGCGGGCATGAATAACACGCAGGAAGATCCTCAATGCATGACTCATGAGGCTACTCAATCTATAGTCATAACAATTCTCGGTACGACATTTCTTTGGAAGTGTAACAAACGTTGATTTAAGCCAATCTTCCGGGATAATACCAGAGTCATGAATCTTGTTAAAAACTTTAAGCAAAATATCAACATTTGAGTCATTCAATAATTTTAGTACTTCCATTGGAATATCGTCTGGTCCGGGGGATATTTTTCGCACTCTAAGATTTTAATTGCACATAGAATCTCGGGTTTTAATATTGAAGCTCCATCTGCACTTGTATTGTACTGTGTTTATTATTGGCTGGTAAATCGCTTTGAAAACCCTTTGGATATATGTAGCACTCCCATTCCTTGAACAATAAGTCATCATCAAGTATAGGTTTGTTTATATTAGTATACAGAATGCGCATATGTGCCTTATTATATTTGTGCATTCCTGCTATATCTTAGACCTTTCTATGCATAATAAAGTGGTCATGTTTAGTGCTTAAGGCTTCCAGTTCCGCACAGCTTTAAACGATCCAACGTTCTTTAGCTAATTTTATTTCATTCCTTATTTCTCATTGTTAAGCTTTGTATTCACAATGGACATTCTAACGCATTATTCGTTTTTCCATCCAATCAAGAATATGGTCAGTCATCCAGTTTTTCTTTTTGAAACAGGTATTTGCTTTCAAACGATCATTACATATTTCATTAATGACTTTCTTAAGTTTTGCCACTGAGTGTTAACATAACTGGTTGTGTTATTTTGTAATATTGTTAGCTTTCATTTAAATCCTTCTCAACTTAATGCCTAATATTAGCATTATGTAGTCAGTTTCTATCATAACACTGTCTCAGATGTGTCTCTTTATTTTTCTTCAGTTTATTGTTTATTGAAACAATCAAGGGGTTATGATCAGACCCTATGTCAGCTCCAGGGTATCCTACACGTTTAATACAGTTTCTGAAACGCTGACTGGCTAAGAAAAATCGATCTAGTTTTTATTGGGTAGGTACATGGTTTTCTGATTGTGGAGATTTCCAAGTGTTCAAACTTTTATTAGGTAATTTTAACCATGTATTGGCAATATTATACCCTCTCTGTAAAGGTACTGATAAATTAATCATTTTATTTAAACTAGGTACACAAACAACGAATGGACAATATATAGATATAGATCCCAGCAAACTTCTTAATCCTCTACGCCATAGAGGGGGGCGGTTTGCATATATACCAACTGAGCAAAAAGGCACATATTTCATATATGTTGTTTGTGATAAGTTGTTATGCGATAACTATTCACAAAAAAATCACGCTCAGCATCAATTATACATATAATATGTATTCATTGAATTATTATAATATAAATACTCTATGCTTTACCAGCTGTACCTAATTAAAAATAGGAGGCATTTTGTCACAAAGAATATGGATAAAATAAATTAAAACAATCTACGCTTGTTTTAATAGATCATTTGTGTCAGTACCTATGTAACTTTTATTGAAAAGTCTGATTATTTCATGACTATATATACTTAAAATAAAAGAGTCGAACAATATATACCTAAAACTAAGAATACTCCTCATCAAGATCTTTGTATTATGGAGTAGCTTGATGTATGACTGCGAGACATGGTGCCTATCCGAAAGAGATAAAAGGAGACTGGATCATGGAGGCTTTTGAGATGTGGTCCTATAGAAGAATATTAGGAATTTCCTGGAGAGACCACATAACGAATGAGGAGGTTCTCCAAAGAATCAAAGAAGGAAGGCACCTGCTCAGGACATTGTCCGAAAAGCGTGCAAGATGGAACGGCCATGTAATACGACAAGAGGGCCTCTAAGGGCTTATGGCATAATGGAGGGTATGACCGAGGGGACAAGCTCTAGGGGACGCCTACGACGAGAGTATCTGGATGACTTGCTTTTAGACGTGCGCTGCTCATCATTATGTTGATTTCAAAAGAGCCGCACAAGACAGGGAAGAATGGATGAATATAATTAAAGAATTTGCTGCAAACCAATCCCAGGATTGAAACCAGAGAAGAAGAAGATATATTTATATTAAAAATTGTGCTATTTGTAATCCAGTAATTGCAGATTGATTCGATACAAAATGTATGGTTGCTGGAAGGGAAGATGTGACAGAAAAGATTGTTCTGGATGACACCACAATAAACAATAATGCAAAGATCGGGCAGCAAAATATCTTAACTTGGTTACTCAGAAGCAGAAATAATAAGTAGAGTTCAAAAGGCAGGCGTTGCCTTTAACAAATAATCTATGATATTTAAACCTCCTAACATTGACGCCAATGTTAAGAACAACTTGATTAAAACTCTTGTCTGGAATGTGCTGCTGTATAAGGTAAAACATGGACTATCGGCCAGAGAGAAGCCCATGGCTAGGATCCCTTGGTCAAACCACATTTCAAACGACGTTGTACTGAACAGAGTCGAAGAAACGAGACATCTACTAAAGAGGGTTGCCCAGCAAAAATCCAACTGGAAGGCCATAACATAAGGCATTCGGGTTTGCTTGTTACTATCGCCGAAGGAAAGACTGAAGGCAAAAAATATAGAAGGCGCCCAAAAGACAGTTATTTGAACCAGGAGATAAGTGAGGCTAGCGGACAACAGAGATATGTGAAGAGGTGGAGTGCTTGGTGAAAACCAATCTTAATATTGTAACCATGAAGATAAAGAAAATATAGCATATATTTTTAGCTGACAATTTTAACTCATTAATTTTTTCGTATATGACTGTTCTAATTTTGACAGCTCTTCGTTGAAAATCTATTTTCCCTATTAATCATTAACTATCAACCATCTTCATAGATAATGTTTATTAAATAAATAAATCTAATATTTCTTTTATAAAAAAAACGTTTTTCCTTTAGATAGTTGATGCGACTAATACAGTCCATAACCTACGATTAGTTGATTTTATCAGAATTGTCTATTGAAATAACCAAATTTCTAGCTTGGCTATTATGAATCCAATTATTATTATTGACGAACAGCTCCATTTTGTTTCTGTATGGAAATACCCACCATTGGTCTATATATAATTCATTGTCAAATCTTCTTCTTATCTTTTTTGCGGTTTATCCAGGATAAGGCCTTCTTGTACGTATGCGCCAGGGTCTTCTGTCCTGGGTTGTCAAAACGGGAATAGTCTGAGCCGCCAGCTGCTTCTCAATACTGGACCACCATGTTGCTGTGGGTCTGCCTCTACCCCTAGGTCTAGCTGGATTGTTGAGCGCTTTCTTTACCGACTAATCTTCATCTCTGCGCATCACGTGACCATACCATCTCATCCTGCTTTCTTTTAGCTTCTCAGTTAACGGTGATACTTTGAATGACCCTCTAACATACTCATTGCGGGTTCTGTCTATCTATGTTAAACCAGCTGTCCAGCGCAGCATTTCGGTTGATGCAACTGTTGCTCAATTGTTTTGATTGTCAAGTACAACAAATTATATCAATCAATTTAATTTGTCAAATACTACAAATTATATTATTTATCTCTACAAAAACTGACATAGGCGGCCTATTTCTGTATTTAGATGGATTACTTTATCATTGCACAACCCTTCCTTCCCCTTAGCGCTTTTGTGTCGTTTCTATCGGGGTACGCTTTATCATTGCACAATAAATTTTAATATTGATGAATTTGCTTCATAATGCCATTCTTCGGTCATGCACGGTGTCATGATTATTTGTTTGAACTTTTGAATAATACTAAATTACTTTACATATCCGGGTGTTTTTCGGTATTGAAAGGATTGGTTGACTTTTGGTCGTTTCCAAGAGGCGCCAAATTACTTTGTTCACTAAGTCAGGTGTTTTTATTTATTCTTTCCTACATTATGCAATCCTTCGTTGAGACTCATTGTGAATAATTAAAATAGTGTTTTATTCCTTGTAGGTATTTAAATTTGCCTGTCCAGTTACTGTACACTTCACTATGAAGTATTTCAAATAAACATTTTATGTATGTAAGATATTATCATTTACCTTAAAACACATAATTATACATTAATTTGGCTTCAAAGAAGCAATTTCAATAAATAAATAAATATTATACTCGTTAAAATCCAATATATAACAGAAATATAGAGGTAGGTACCTAACTATCACAAGGTTCCGCTACGTGACCAGTTACTATATCATAATATAGGTAATATTACACTGTGACATGTTACTGACCAAAATATTGTATTAAACGATTTCTTAAGATTTAAAAGATCCCAACGCGTGGTAAGTTAATAGCTAAAACCTTTTTATCTACATACACACATTTTTTTGTAGTTGATACATTTTTTCTTGGGACATGAATACGATCTTTAATTGAAAATAATTTTTAATGATTTAAATATTTCTAAGAAGTATAATGACGTGACGTGATGTACCTTCAAGCTCCTGATAGGGATTTTGACGTTGAGTTAGTTAATTAATCAAAAAGAAAATATTACACCCATGAAATGATGTACCTACAGTAATATAAATGATAAAAATATTACAAAAAATGGACGTATGACAACATTTGCATAAATATTGGTCTTGAATATTCTAGAAAAAATATTTTGTAGTTTGTAATTCTGTGTTGATTTATGGATGCATTGGATGGGGAGGTATGACTTCTTGATCAGCATTTGAAAACACAAAAATCAAAAGTAATAAAAGAATGATAATGTAAGTGTGTGTGTGTGTGTGTGTCAGTAAATGTAGTGAAAATGTAGAAATATTACATGAAAAAATAATATAGATGGGTCGATGGCAGAGCCGTTAACGCGCTGGACTAGTAATCCAGTGGTCCCGAGTTCGAATCCTGCCTCGACCGATTTCTATAGCACAAGCATTTATGCTTATATTAGAGAACTTAGAAAGATACATATTCATTAAAAAAAATACTAAAAATTTTCATACTAAATGTTCAACAATAGAGCAAACTGTCAAAAAGTGTACTATTTGCGCGCAAATATTTGCTTACATAAAAATTAGATATACGTATTTATACGAATGAAATATATTTTAGTATAACTTATGTAGCATTTTATTGAAAAACATGGTGATTATTTTGTATAATAATGTTAAATCTTTTTTTTAAAGTAAGCGGTTTGTATATACAACGCCGCCATTTTGGAAATTTCAAGAAAATTATTGAAATTCCGTACCAATGAAAAAGTATTTTTGAATAAAACTTTTAAAAACATGGGATAATCTAATAATTCAATGATACACATGAAGTGTAAGCCAGTTTTAAGATATTTATAGTAAAAGTCTATTAATTATATTATTATTATAAAGATACAGGCATAATAAAATTGTATAATTTCTAATATATATTTTTCTGAAATTTTATGGTTTTCGTTTTAATGGTTTCGAACAATCCAAAGTAGGGAGGTACCTTACTTATCCGAAAATTACATCGAATACTATACCAATAAAATAATGTAATTTTTCAACAAACAAACAATATTTTTTTATCGGTAAATTCTCCGACACAAATGTCATTCGGATTTGTTGACAATTTTCCATGGAAAATGCAAATACAAAAATATTTTGTTTCGGCTTGGTAATCGCATGTTAGGCTCGTACATGAATTATTCAATAAAAATTTATTATGATGCAGGCTATATAGTTGATAGTATATTTTGATAATAATTTCCCCAGTACCCTCAAAAGATACGTCTTTGAAATAAAGAACATTTAATATTTACATCTTTATTCTATTGCATGAGTTTTTTGAAATTTGATATTGCTTTATACTTTTATTATAAAATTAGTTTTATTAAAACCCTTTTTTAATTTACTAAAAAACTACAAATTATATGAAGAAGACATTTACTTCAATCGAAAGAGAATATGAAAATCTACGGGCTGAGTTATCTTAATATTATAATATTTTTATTACTATTCTTGCTATTTCTAAAAAACCTCTAAATTTTACCTTTTTTTCACGAAAAAATGTTGTACCTATATCACATATTAAGTGATATACAATATTGCTTCGTGTTTCTTACATTAGATGGTAATTTACCGTTCATTTTTATGTACATCAGTATATCCAGGTTATATAAGAGCCTTAAGCTTATTGTTGTTTCGTATTGTATTGTATACCGTTTTGTTGTATTATATTTAGTTTTGATTGTCGCCTTCGAGGATGATGGTGTAAACATCGAAAGCGCTCAGGATAAAAATTATTACTCATTGTTTGTGGGTTGAAACTGTGTAAAATTTAAACTCGTAATGTAATGTTGTAATTTTTAAACTCGTAACAATTTCAATAAAAATTATTAAAAATGAATTTAAAATATAGCCCATACTCGATACTAGGATTATACATATCTTAAATCTTTCAGCTGTTTTCGCGTGATTGAGTAACAAACATCTAAACATCCAATTTATGATATTATTGAGATACTTCCAATAAGATGGATCGATGGCAGAGTGGTTAGCGCGCTGGGCTAGTAATCCAGTGGTCGCGAGTTCGAATCCTGCCTCGACCGATTTCGTTCACCTATAGCACAAGCATTTATATGCTTATTTTAGGGAACGTAGGAAGATGTATATGTACTTCTTTAACAAGGACATATTCATTTTTAAAAAAATAACTATATTCAAATGTTGAGAATCAGCATGAGGTAATGGTTAGTTCCGAAACCGGTAAAAAAAATCATCTGAAAATTTTCCAGCTTCATTGAAATAATATCTCTATAAAAAAATTAATTTATCAAAAGATAAGTTATAATTGACAACACCATCCGCTACTGGTATGTGTAGTTCAGGATTATCTTTAAAAATATTATTGCTTTCTTCAATATCATATCTCGAGTTCATCGGACTTTCAAATTCATACATTGGTGTCCGTCTCTCATTAAAATGTACAACAATTTACATACGTGGTCCCGGTTTTCTTCGATAAATTCGTGCATTGAATTTAACGACCAAAAATATTGTATACTATTCATTAGGTTCCTACAAATTAATAACAAAATAATGAGACATTAAGCTTTCTTTGAAATAGCGCTAGTGAAAATTGATATTCGTTATGATTATAGATACCTATTATAAATTTATTTGGTAGAATTCCATTGTATATTAATTTAGTTACCGTTTTGATGAATGTTATCGACAACTGTTTTGTCCTGCGAGAATGTCTTCTTTACCAAAGGTATGACGAAGGTTATATTTGATCACATACCTACTATTAATTATTTTTCATCTTTTGAGTATTTTTTAGTCTTTTGATGCAAAAAAGCATGTCGAATCAATTAAATATATTTATAATTTAATATTTTTCTAGCATATGTATCCAACAGTTGATTTGTTCAAGATAATTTATTTCTCTTAACAGATCGACAAAGTTTCATATCAAGATCCGCGAGATTTCATGGATTTTCCTACATTGAAGTCAAAAAACAACAACTTAGAGACTTCGCAGCAGATATTTTATATATATGGATAAATTCGGAGCAGAACATTTAGTGTGTCTGTGTGTCCCTTATAACTTTTGATCCGCATGATGCACACTGAAAATAGAACGCTGAAATGTTATATAAATAAATACAAATACAATATCTCCAACTTGTTTTTTATGAAAAAAAATTAGGGTTTTTCAAACTTATATTATTAAAAAAACAATTTGTGTTTTTAACTGCCTATATGTCCAAATTTTTTTAAAAATATTCAAAAAAGCTGAGACTCCTCAAGTAATTGATTTAAGGGTTTATAGTTTGGTGCGTATTCTTCAACTATACATACTATTGCAATCGACTGTTGGATCTCATGTATTACATGCAACTAGTTATATGAAAAATGTAGTAATATAGCTTCTGTATGGGAAAATTGGGTAATCGACTACATATTGTAAGTGTTTCTATAGAAAATTGTATTTTTTATTCTCCAATATTATGAATGTCATTGTATGCATCTACATATTATCACTCCATCTTCCTCACGGGGTAGGTAGAGAGAAACAAACAACCACATTATTCTATCTTGACACACATCCATCGCCTCGTCAACATTCGTGCATGGTTTCATACATGCTCTTCTTTTGTTAAAGCATTTCTTTTTCGTTAATTTCTCAACAGGCATCATGTAGAGAGCACCATAATATGAGTTTCGTGACAATGTCATTGTGTGTACGGTGTATTATGAAAACTTTTGTACTCTGGGAAACTAATAAATATTTATTTAGGAATCTAATAGATATAAATGTACTTCATAAAAATGCATTTAGGGATTCTCGACCTTTCAAAGAGAAAAAAAATGTACACTTTCTATGCAGTGGAGAGTTTAGTGTTGGCCACAACCCACTCACTTATTTAATGATTTGTACAGATATATCTGAAAAAAAAACTTCATCATAAATACAAAATAAGAAAAACGATTCCCTAATTTTAAGAAATGTCTTGTTTTAACGTATAACAAAGCCAAATCCATTCATACCTACACAACAACGATTTTTACATGTTATTTACTGACTTATTTGTAAATGCTCTTACATATAAGCGTATGCGTAGAATTATAACAGATAAATTGGTAATGACAAAAAAACAAGAAAAACTATAATATTGCCATTTTGCAACAATCACGCCAAATTCGCAGGGTGAAAGTTGCGATATTAATATTATTTTATTCACGCGGCAACCGGTGAAATAAAAACTAAACAACGCAGGAGTTATTGAATATGTACGAATATCGCACTACATATTTTGAATCTGTGTATGTAATAAAATTGGTTCGAGTTCTACAATGTATTTCTTGGTACAACTCCTGATAGAACTCAGATTATAGGATCATGCTGAAAATCAGCTGCTGGGCGACTTGTCTTTATGCAACATAGCTGATCATGGTCCTTTTGAGTCAGAAAGGTTGTTTTTCTTTGCATTTGTTGATATATTTCTATGTATTTGTATGTAAACTTCTTTTTGTCTCAATAAATTCTTAATTATTTATTTATTATATGATAAACGATATTACTGTAACAACATTTTAACCCTATTGGGTTTCGATTTGATCTGCAAGTTTTGATATTCTTGTATGTATGTTTTTGTTGAAATTGGAATAGATTTGGTTTGATAATTTCTTTGGTTTGATAATTTCTTTGGTTTGATATTTGGTTTGATAATAGGTTTGGTTTGATAATTTCCTGCCAAAATTAGTAAATCAATGCGTGAATTGTAAATTATATACAAGCTCTAAATAAAATGCAACAAACGCACAGATAAAGCTTTCGATTGGGAATAATTCACCCATCCAGATACTTAACATAATACATATATTATTAGGCTCTGAGGAGGTCGCTACCGATTCCCGATTATTAACATTTAAAACGTCTTGAACTATCCTACGTGTATTACTTATATAGATCACGTCGGGGTCACCAATTATAGAGGTATATAAGTTGGGAGGAAACTGTATATTTAATTAGATTATTAATAAGATATCAGAAAAGGTTGCGAGTTTAAATTACGTGTAAGTAATTGCTCCCCGAATACTGGGGTCGGGATAAAATAATATATTTAGTGAACACTGTGCTTGAACGCCTGGCTGACGAGCGAATAACGATTCGCCGCGTTGATTGATCGAAATACGATGCGCTGTCTCTCGGTCGTCTTCGGCAATCCTCGTGAGAAGCGAGATCGTCCGAGCGAGATGGCATATTTGATGGGGAGGTACATCCTCGCCACACTTATTACCGATTTTCTTTCGATAGATCTAAAATGTCTTTTATTATTATTTTGAATGAATTCTATTGGTTTTCGACATGGTTCAAGTCACGATTTTTGTTTTAAGGACTCCAAATAATATGTATTTGCAGATGTGTTTGCAGTAAATATAAAGTGTTTCTGATACATTATAATTTTAACGAAATTCTTTGTATATTTTCAGATCAACAACAGTATGCGGCTGTAGATAGTGCCAGTCCAAGTTCCGGTGTTAAAACATTTGTGCCGTGTAAAGTGTGTGGAGACAAAGCCTCTGGATATCACTACGGTGTTACTTCGTGTGAGGGTTGTAAGGTGAGCACTCTTCTGTTTTATTAATAATACTTCCTTCTTAATTTTTAGTGGTCGTAGGCCTCACTCTTGAGGTTCGCGAACATTATGTAGCACACATACTACAAGTACACATACTTACTCTCTTTATCCATTCCTTCCAATCTGAAGCCAGGTGGACAAGCTCTTGGAGTGTAGGTACCATCAGACCCGAGATACACAGACTGACTGCTTGAAGAATTCGGGATCAATTGCTTCAATACCCCCCATTCAGTAACTATTGAAACTAAAATAGGAACGTACTAAAATTATAGATTTTTGATTTACGGTCTTATTTCAGCGTTTTAAAACATCAACTTGGATTAAATGGAATAGGAACGTACCTATATTGGCCGGAATGTTCTTAAAAAGTTACTGAATTAGACGTATTTTGAATAATTATGAAAATGATCATTAGTAGGTACGTTCCTTAATTTGTCCTTTCTTAAAACAGGAATTATTCCTAGTTAGATAGACATAGGTAAAGTGATGGAATGATGCCAATCAGGGAGCACCCATGGTTTTTTATTATTATTGTGTATCATGTTTTTTGTTTTGTATATTTTTTTGTTTGTTTTTATATAAATAATGAGTGGTCTCTGTGGTGTATTGTTTCTGTAAGTTTTCTTTTCTTATGATAAATAAATATATTATTATTACATTCCTATTTTAGTAACAATAGTTACTGAATAGGAGGTAATCTTGTCTTAAATTCCAATACAAAATTATCGTTTACTCTACACAGAGCGCTTTAAGCAGTCGTGTTGCAGTTGAACCGACTGCTCTAAGTAAACAGCTCCTCCAATTTATCGACTCCAGTCTATTCTCTGATGCTTTTCAGCCATGACATATGCATTCTACCCACACCGCGACTACCCTCATTTTTTTCATTCATTATGAGTTGCAGCAGACCGTATTATTTTATCTATACTATTTATGTTGATATGTTATAAAAATATAAAAATACTTGGTTATAGTTCTATTGTATTTATTGGATTATTCACGCGTTTCGTGCAAAGCACATCGTCAGAATAATGTGCTTTGCACGAAACGCGTCAATAATCCAATAAATACAATAGAACTATAACCAAGTATTTTTATATTTTTATAACATATCAACGTACAATGGAGTTCTATCAAGAATTGTCGATCGACAAACTAAACTTAGTATACTATTTATTAATTTGCTGACTTTTAAAACCATTTATTTATCATGATTTCTATATTTTATTTAGTTATAAACTCTTATAGGCTCGTGGGCAAGTTATTTGAATATCTGACTTTTGAACCCAATATCCCAGCTTCTTTTTTCGACGAAAAACAGTTTTTCGCAGTGTTTTTATGAGTCTGGACTTGTGAGACGATCAATAAAAACAGTCTGCAATCTTCTTCTTCTTCTGCAATCTTAGCCTTGTCCCACTTAAGGTAGGGTCGGCTCTCCTAATCATTCGGCGCCAGGATGATCTGTCCTGTATCAGCAGGGCTGGTATTTGGACTTTATTCATTGGAAGACCACAGGCTAGATGGTCGGATGACCCACACTCCTTCCCATTCTAGGTTATGACAAGACTAAATTAAATAAATATTTATAATAAAGCAGAACGCAAAAATGGGAAAATGACAAAAAAACGATTGAATATAATAACAGTTGATAGCAATGATAGATAAACAAAAGGATAAGGAGAGAATGAAGTAATCGGGTATTATCTGATAGATAATATTCATGCTTTAGCCTTTTTTTGAATATGTTTGGTGAGATTTTTTCATGTGTGTCATTCAAAATCTAGCAAAAATCTCCAATATACGGCAAAATACTTTTTATAGGGTGCATATATAATTAATATTTGACATAATACTAAGTAGAAGGATCGGTGGTATGCGAGCTGGCTTAGTAATCCAGTGACGCCGAGCTCGAACCCCACCCTACCTCCACCGATTCCGTTGTCAATCACAAAGATTTATGCTTAATTTAGAGATTGTATGAAGATTTATATTATATACTTGTTTAACAGAGACAAATTTATTTTATTAAGTTCCGTTATGTTGCTTAAGAAGTACAAATAAAAAATAAAAGAAAGAATCTGTACGATTATGTACAGGGCAACTCATGAAGTTCATTAATATTTGATTCAGACTTTTAAATTTATTACATGAATTAAAAACAACAAAACCAATTGTAACACCAACTACTAAAGTACGGCTTTAACAGCGAAAATACCATATATGTGTAAAATAGATAGTAAGAAAAACTAAATATGGGCTATAAGTCAATATCAATTAAGCAAATAAATAGATACATACGAACTACAATATATATTATGATAGGAAGTTTAGGATATGACAATGGATCGGAATGGGAAAATTAGGAAAAGAAAATCAATCAAAACATTCCCGGTATAGTTAGTTCGAACAACAGGCACATTGAATAAACCGTCCTAATTTTTCCTAATAAATTAGTAGTATCAACGCGATTATTCAAAATGCTATAGAGACATCATGTCTCTAATTGTATGTGTCTTCTATTTAGTGGGTTAAGGATATTTTACACAGCGAGCAGGGTAGTCAGTAATCTTGTAGATTAAAAATAAATAATTAATTATATTAACTTATACAAAAATCAATGACAAAATCTGACTAAACTTGGATCTTAACATTTGTTTCTTATTATTAAAAGTAGATTGATATTAGATTACGATCAAGTAGGTAGTAATTTATACAGTTGTATGATAAAGTCAAGATAATAAATAACGTATTAAGATTGTGTCATGAGTAGGTATTCACTCAGCATTATTAAGTACCAACTTACACGACGAGATAAAGCATACATTTGTGGAACAATTTACATATCCCTTGAGGGGCCTTTGGTTGGCAACTGCTTGTGTCACTCTTCCTGATTACTTGAAACTTATTACTGAAGTGCACACGACAATTTCATTTAATCAAAACACATTGGTTAAAGGATAGGTACCTGCACGTCTGCTTTTATTATTGGATTGCTGTGGGTGGTTCAGAATACAATTTACTTTCAATCATATTATTGCGTTTGATGCATTCAGAAGATACACATACCTATACGTATGTACTTATAAAGAAAAATATTGGAATTTCTATGTGGTTTGTATGCGGTATTTTATTAGACATTTACGATAGAATGCGAATATATTTTTTCAGATAATCCAACGAAGTTCGTAATAATCCAACTGTCGATTTGTTCAAGAGAATATTATTTTCTTAACATAACAAGTATCAAGTCAAGATACGCGAGATTTGTATGCAGGGTCTAAATTTTTCACGGTTTTTCCAAATTTGAATTAAAAAACCACCAACTCAGAGGCTTCGCAGCATATATGTTCTATATAATATGGATTTACTCAAAATTCGGAGTAGAACATTTAGTGTGTTTGTGTGTGTGTCTGAGTGTCTGTCCGTCCCTTATAACTTTTGATCCGCTCAATTTACAGAGCCCAAAATTTCAGAATATATATTTAATATTTATTTATTTATTTAATATTGCTTCTCGGGCAACTAACAGGTACTATGTCAAATATCAATTTAACACGCACCCAATAACAAGTTGCCACATTCTGGAGACTATCGATATTTATTTACGATATATCACAGATCCAGACTGAAAACACAATTAAAAACTGTGTCTCCACCGGGAATCGAACCCGGGACCTTCGGAGCAGCAGTCTGATACCAAACCAACTGAGCCACGAAGGCCGAATAATTGAAGAATATAAAATATACTCTTCAATTATAAGTATAATTGAAGAATACGTACCAAATTATAAACACACAAACACAAATTAATGAATATTTTAAGACATTTTGTTTTCTTTACAATACATATAAGTATGTATGCAAGGATAGGATTGTATGAAGGTCAGTCATTTTTTCTTACCCAGAATATGAAAACAGCATGATGGTTCCTATGCATGTACATATGTATGTTTGGAGATTACGTATCTATTGAGTCCCCGTAGATATTGTGTAGTGTACAATTAACACTAACCTTTTTTATGATAAATTTATGTGTTTATATGCCTATATTTTCAAAGTATTAAAAGTATCGAAAAAAGCCGAAACAAATAACTAGAAAATTTTATTTTCTACAAAAAATATCAACATTATAGTAGTACAACTCAATTTTTTTTAACAATTTTTATAATAATTGAATTTAGTGACGACATCGTTTAATGAAATTTGTAATGCAGTAAAATCTAGACAATATCTCTCTCAATAGTTTGATATCTACTTAATCTAAAAACATACATCATGCTGTTTACATATTCTGGATAGGAAAAACAGACTGACCTTCATACTATCCTCTCCTGACATGCATACCTACACGTTTTTATATAGAAAACAAAGTATCTTAAATTTGTTTTTATAGTTTGGTACGTATTCTTCAATTATGCATATTATCGCCATCGACAGTTGGATCTCATGTGTTGCATGCAACTAGTTATTATAAATTAAATTTAAAAGATATATTTATATGAATAAAATTATACCCAGTTATAATATTAATAATCCCCAATCGATTAATGGACGAGTAGGTGTGTAAAATACCCCGCTGTCCGGGGGTAAGGGGCTATGTGAGCAAGTCTACTACAAATCGAGATCCGATATTCCACCAGTTAATATAAAGACAGTCACTTACTTGAGACGTATCTATCTATATTCGCAGGAACAGCTCCGACGTTCAATATCCTTGCTCACAGGGGGCAGTATCGACAATCGTAACCTATTGTTTTTTTTGTTTATTTCCATAATAGTATACAATATAACAATAACAAAAATATTTTAATGAAATTTACTACCTCATTAGGCAAATCCTGTTCTGAGGTAATACTAACAATGATTATGTTATACATTTTTGCTGCATAATTTTTCGATAAGGTAATAAATTATAATAAATTTTAAATAAGACTTAATAATTTTTAAATAAGGTATTAAATTGTATGTTAAATTTGATTTTTCTGTACTGTAATACTTTGATGTTTGTAATTGATATGATTTTATCGCACATATTTTTGTTTATAACGGCTTTGTTTCGTAGAGCAACATTAGACAGAATATAAAAGGCCCATCTTAAAATGTCATTGAAGAAACATCAAGTTTTCATAGTGACTTTTGTTCATTATGTAATATAATAATCAAAAATAATTTAAGAAACTCATTTCATAAAAATGCTGAAAAATATCCATGCAAAATTTTACTGTTTTGCTAAAAAAAAATTGTGACTTGGTAGTGAGGATTATAGCGTTGGCCACAACCCACTCGTTTTATTATTTTATTGAAGCTTAAATCAATTGATAACTTTGTTTCTCTGTGTGAACTATTTTATACTGTTTGTGCGATGTCTATTATTTTATTTAAATTTTTTTCTCTATTATTTTTAGTATTGTAACACTGTATTGTATAGCTTGTGCCCTACATTGTTAAAATAATAATAATTTATTATTCAACATAAGAATAACATATGTTTCCCCTCACAAAAGTGCAAGCACTCGTGTGTGAAGGAGACATTTGAATATGTAGGTACAAAGTGAAAAAAATAAAGTCTACAGAACTAATATTTATACAAAATGAAGTGTTAGCAAAATGAATATTATTTTTATTTTATTTTGTGTTGATTCTCGGGCATCTAACAGGTACTATATCAAATATTAATTTCACACGCACCCAATAACAAGTTCTGGAGACTTACGATATTTATCGTCTCATTTTGGTACTTTCGGAGAAATGACGACTGTCCCAAATCACCTAGGTCTCCCCTACCTATATAAAAAAACCAGAATAAATTAAAATGTTAACGATGACAAAATAAAAATACCTAAGTTTTCGTTTTGTCATCGTGGATTTTAGAATTATTGACCTATGAGAAATAAAGTGAATAACATCATCATCATCAGCCATTGCGCTACAGCACGGTGTGTGCCTTGGCCTCCTCAAGCAACTGCCTCCATCACGCCCTGTCGACAGCAAGTCTCCTCCAATTTGTCTGTCCGATCGCTCTTATATCTCCCTCGATGTCGTCCAGCAATCTCATCCTAGGTCTCCCTCTGCTTCTTCTTCCTTCAGGCCAGGTGTCCAATACTTTCTTTGGGACCCGGCTATCCTCCATTCTACAAACGCGTCCGAGCCAACGTAGACGTTGTATTTTGATGTATTGGACAACGTTTGGTTCGCCATACATTATTTCTAGCTCATGGTTAAAACGGATCCTCCAAGATCCTACTTCACAGGTAGGGCCAAATATTTTACGAAGTATTTTCCTTTCGAACACCAACAATACACTTTCGTTCTTCTTGGTCAATGTCCAACATTCTGATGCATATGTCATGACCGGTCTAAGAAGAGTTTTGTAAATGAGGGTTTTTGTTTTACGAGAGATGAGTCATGACCTTAAGTGCTTTAGCAGTCCATAATAGCATCTATTTGCCGCAGCAAGTCTTGCCCTTATTTCCGCACTGGTGTTGTTGTCCGCTGTAAGAAGAGATCCCAGGTATGTGAATGATTCAACGGCTTCTAGCTGGTGGGTTCCCACTGATATTGATAAAAAATAAAAACCTAAAATAAATCACGGTTTTATAAAAATCAAAATTAGTATTAGTAGTATAAAAACCTGTCTTAGGGTGGCTGAAATGAAGACCCTTCGCTCCATTGCTGGAAGAACCAACAAGGCTGCATCAGAAATGAATCAATCTGGGGGAGAAGTCTGGTCAACAGGCGGAATCAAAACCATCCGTGTTTACCCATATAATGGATATAATTATCACATGGAGTTCTATAAGATATCATAGAACTCCATAAGATAATTATGTCCATGATGTCGGCCTTCGTGGCTCAGTTGGTTAGGTATCTGACTGCTGATCCAAGGGTCCCGGGTTCGATTCTCGATGAAGACATAGTTTTTAATTGTGTTTTCAATCTGGATCTTTGAGATGATAAATATCGAATGTGGCAACTTTTTATTGGGTGCGTGTTAAATTAATATTTCACAAATCATCCAAAAGGATGCAATGCCATGAAAAAAAGAAAAAAAAATAAATAAATTAATATTTGACATAACACATGTTGGTCGCCCGAGAAGCTACATAAAATCGGCGGCAGATTAAATGTTTCGGCGGCCTTTGCAAACTGATTCGACATTGACAAAACAAAATCATGAACATTAATTAGAAACAAAGCTATTGAAAATATTTTTCGATTCTTGTACGTTCACAATTAGGGATTGCAATCCAGCAACGTTTTATATCCAACAGGATTTTAGAGGGTTTTCTTAAAAATTGCTGGATCCGCGCCGGTCCAGAAATTTTTGATTTTTTTTAATAAAAACTAAAATTTTCTTATAAAAATATAGGACAAAGTAGTATTTACAAGTATATTTAAGTATTGAAAATAGTATGAAAATACAGATCTTTATTTTGGTCGAATAAAATTATTTTATTGATTAATGTTTTTATACATTAAGAAAAAAAAAATCTCCTTGACAATATTTTTTTTTAATTATGATAAATTTCCAAATGTCTCACTTGGATACTCCTATTATAACTTTTTTTTACAAAAAAATAAGGATTCTATGTAAGAGTTGTTAAAATCCTGCGTGGAATCTTAATGTTTTAATAAAACATTCATTCATTCATACCATCACGGCATATCCCACAATGTAGGGTAACCAGCGTAAGGTGTGCGGGTATGCATTGCCTTATAAAAGGGAGCACAATATATCTGTGTATACCCACACACCAGTCTCGTTTCACCTAAAAAGGCACTATATTCAGAATGGGTGGTGAACCTCGTTGCTGAACTATGTGAGATGCTATTGTTGCCTGTTGTATTTTCGATTACCCAGCTCTTAAGGGACACTCGAAAACAAAAATAGAAAAGAGTGGAAGCACTTTTCTAAGCCGGTGGCTCACAGCTAATAAAACAACGTAGTATTTTACACCTCTCTGTTTTCCTTAGCTTTTATACCACATGGTGGTGAGGTCAGCTCTCCTTTCTGCGCTCCTACACTTCTTTCTATCCTGAGCATCGTCCTCAGATGCATTCCATGCCTGCCTGCATATCCTCCGCCACCAAGCTCTTCCGTCGTCTATTGAGATGCTCTTTCGGTCTTTTGCCGAAAACTCCATAGCCTAGTGCGGTGTTACATACGTTTTCTTCGAATATGTCCGAACCACCTCAGCCTACTTTCCATCAGCTTAACGGAGACATCGCGTACGCCCTGGCTACCGCTCACATAATACCTATTCATTACGGATTTTATCTCGCCTTGTGACGCCGCACATCCACCTAAGCATCTTAATCTCGGCTGTTTACACTGACTGAACTTGCCTACGAGTGACGGCCCAAGTCTCGCTACCATATGTCAGCACCGGTCTGATCATTGTCTTGTAGACATGGCCTTTCATCTTCACTGGCATTCGCCTATCACAGATAACACCTGTCACTTCTCTCAACTTAAGCCATGCTGCGGCAATACGATGCTGGATGTTAATTTCCAAGGTCATTATTTGGAAAATTAATTTATTGCGGATCCGCAGCGCTGGATCCAGCAAGCCGAAAAATGTGCTGGATCCAACTGAATTGCTGGATGCGGATCCAGCAATTGCAATTCCTATTCACAATATACAATCAAATAGCGAGATTTTTTCTATTTAATAATATGTACGTGTGTAACTATTTATATATATTTTTTTATTTTTCAGGGTTTTTTCCGACGAAGTATACAGAAGCAGATAGAATACCGGTGTTTACGAGACGGAAAATGTTTGGTCATTCGACTTAACAGAAACAGATGTCAATTTTGTAGGTTCAAGAAGTGTTTAGCAGTCGGAATGAGTCGAGATTGTAAGTCACTTTTTATATTTATTTAGTTCAATTACATGTTGATAGTATACACATATAGCGCATGAGCTAATGACTGAAAACATGATTATATTAAAACCGCTTAATGCACTATGAAGTTACGTGTCAGTAAGGGTAACTATCGCGTGCGTTAACAAGTGTTTATACGTGATTTAAATTATCGGATGGACCCATTTTTTTTTTGCATTTTAAGAACAAACCTAACTAGAATTAAAAAACAAACTATCACGAATATTAACTTTGATTTAAAGCACTTTTTAATTAAGCATATAAAAGATTTCTCTGGGACACATAGTTATGGAGTAATTGAAAAATTCTGTAAATAAAGTATATTTTTAATACTTTTTTTAGGAGAAATCATTCTGAATTCCATAATTGAATGACGAACATTCACTATATAAATGTTGAAAATACTTAATGGTATTTTTTAACACACTCTTTAACATATTAAAAAAAATATTTCAAATTGGGGTGTATATGCCCACGTAATACATCCTTTATACCATTTATCAAGCATAACTCATTCATCGAATATTTTTTTTATTATTGCATATGCGCAAACATTGGATTTTTTTCCCTGTCGGGAGTCAAAGATATTTTTAACAGATTTTTAATTATCTCAATAGAGACGAAGTTGGAATATTTACTGTAGGAGAACCGGGAAATCAAGGCACCTACAGGGCTTACGACCTGTCATCGGCTGGTTTACGTGATCACTTTATGCGCTTGCGCAACGTTCACCAATTATGCCTTTTTAATGAGATTCCTATCAATTCAATTTTGAAAGTTCTATATATTGTAATACTGAAATTTTTTTCGCTTGAGAATAAGGAATTTTTACTACAGCCATCTATGTTGCTCTCATTATTTACAAAAAACCAATTCTCTCAATAAATGGCGTTACAACAAAAATAAATAAAAATAATAAGAATGTTGCTCTCATTATTTACAAAAAACCAATTCTCTCAATAAATGGCGTTACAACAAAAATAAATAAAAATAATAAGAATGTTGTTCATAATTTCACACATAGATGGCTGTAGTAAAAATTCCTTATTCTCAAGCGAAAAGAATTTCAGTATTACAATATATAGAACTTTCAAAATTGAATTGATAGGGATCTCATTAAAAAGGCATAATTGGTGAACGTTGCGCAAGTGCATAAAGTGATCACGTAAACCAGCCGATGACAGGTCGTAAGCCCTGTAGGTGCCTTGATTTCCCGGTTCTCCTGCAGTAAATATTCCAACTTCGTCACTATTGAGATAATTAAAAATCTTTTAAAAAATAACTCATTCAGTTTTTCTTTTACATTTTTAGTTTCAGTAGGTACTTATAATTTGTCTTTTATAATGTACATGAGCTAAGGAGTATTTTTTGGTTAATACGTGTATAAAATTTTTGTTTAATATAGCTGTATGTTTACCGAAATATATAAAATAAAATGAAAATAATATTACGGCATTATCCCACAATGTGGGGTAACCAGTGACGGGTGTCCGGATGAGCATTGCCTTACAAAAGGAAGCACGACACGTGCGTTTACACCCACACATATATCTCGGCTCACCTCAAAATACAACATTCAGAATTGGTGGTGAACCTTATTGCTAAACTATGTCAGATGTTTATTTATTTATTCATTAAGGAATACAAATAGTTACAGAATATAAATGTGTGTATAACTAATAACAAATATATTAAGTCATCATTTATCTGCAACCTTACAGTATTCACAATGTAGTTTGCAGAGTAACAAAATAACAAATAAAAGGCCATAAATGATAAAGCAAGTAAAAAAATGTTATTTTGCCTGTTGGTTTTTTTGAAAACCCAGACATACGGGACACCAGAAACGATGATAATAGAAAAAAGTGGAGGCACTATTCTAAGCCGGTGCCTTGATAAAAAAATAAATTATAATCGGTCATGAGTGATATAAAATTAATTGTTTCAAAAATCATTACCGTTTAAAAAAAATATTTTATAACTAAATATTTTTCTGGTTTTTTGTCAACAGCAGTTAGATATGGACGTGTACCGAAGAGGTCTCGCGAGCGTGGTCCAGAGGAAGGTCCCTCTAGAGATAATGTTGGCAATGAAGAAGCCTGTGAGTTGGCCAGGTCAGTGGCAAATGCATACCGCTCCAACTGTGCACTACCCATGTTAGAGAGGCGTCCCTTGCCATCGCCAGAGCCAATTATACAGGTAATTGAATAAATGTATTGATCAATATCAAACAGTCTTATTATTTGCAGTCTGACTACAAGTTTAGCCATAAATTGTAAGTAGGACCGCAAATGTCTAAATAAACTTATACAATATCGGCCTTACTTATTATTTTCAACTTATAATCCAACTTTCCTGTTTCAGAAATGCAATAAACTGGATAAACGTTGAATTATATAATAGTCAAGTTTCAAATAGTCAGTAAAGCCCTGAGGTACCTACAACAAAAATATAAATATCCAAATAGAATTATACAATATCGGTCTTACTTATTATTTTCAACTTGACTATAATCCGACTTACTAGTTTCAGCAATGCAATAAACTGGGTAAACGTTGGATTATAGTTATGTTGCAAATAGTTAATAAAGCCCTGCGGTACCTACAGCAAAAATATAAATGCCTGAACAGACTTATACAACATCGGTCTTACTTATTATTTTCAACTTGACTATAATCTGACTTTCCAGTTTCAGCAATGCAATAAATTGGGTAAACTTTGGATTATAATAGTCAATTTTCAAATAGTTAATTAAGCCCTACGGTATAACAAATATATATTTTTTAGTCAAAAATACGAAAGAAAAAACTTCACGTGTGTGTGTGTAAATCAAACTCATATGGATCTATTATGGACGAGTCAATTGTGATATAACTTATCACAAAAAAATGTGATACCCTATAATTATTTATCATATGATTAGCGATTCACATTTTTTCATAACAAGTCATATCACAAATCGCTCATACTATAACCCATTCACAAAATATATCAACTTTTATTTCACAAAATTGCTCTTTCGACAAATAATTTGAAAAGGTTGATTTTTTTTTTGTTTGTCGTCCCTGGTTCTTGTATTCTTACTGCTTTTTCGATGTCATTTACCTTCCTCTTATTTCGTATAATTTTTAATTGAACATGGTGCTAATACATCCTTCTAGCACTGATATTTTTCTGAATTGCTTATTTTGTATTTTTTTCCTCTTTATTCATTCTCTTGTACGTTTTTTTTTTTATTTTGACACTCTGCGATCTGTTGTACCACGCTGTTTTGTAATATTTTATTTCGATTTTTATGACCATAATAATAATGTAATATGTACTTTTTCTGTAACGATAAACCCAAGTTTTCTGTTTAGAATCTATGGGGGATAAAATACAATAAACAATGTCATTCAACATTTATGAAGACAAGTTTTTGTTGGATATTTTAAGGAGTCATCTCCGTCCACGTCATCAGCGTCGTCAACATCTGAAGGTATGGAGTTGCAGCGCATCTGGCTGTGGCAACAATTGGCATCACGCGCCACCCCGTGTGTCCCTCGTGTTGTGGAATTTGCTAAGAGAGTTCCCGGTTTCCCGGAGCTCAGTCAAGATGACCAGCTGATCCTCATCAAGGTAAGATGCAGCATCCGTGTTTGAACCAATGGCCAACTGCGAATTGTATTTTTAAATTGATTGACACCAAATAATGCGAATAAGACATGTTGCTCCATCTCTTAGCACAAGCATTGAACGTTTTTTTGTGAAAGAAAAATATAACTGTGACTAATATTAGAATTGTAATTATACATGTTATATGTATTGAAGTAATAAAAAAGGAGAAGTGTGTAAGCTTTAGCGAAATCTGCGGTTGTATCATTTACAAAACAAAATTCTTTTGCGCACATCATGTGCACATTAAAAACAAATAAATAATTCCTATGATTATTATCAAAATATTTTGTTGGTTTTAAATAATATAACATGAGTATAAATACAAACGAAATTCTAGCATTGCGTTTTAACAAATCTAATTGATAACATGTCAATGTGGCGATTTTTTGTCAATGATCAAAAATTTAATATTTCCTTGAATAAATAATTAAATATCGATTGATATTTAAATGCACAGCGCAAATTACTGCAGTTTAATTGCTTTAAAATTGAGATTTAGCGTTAATTGACTATCGAATTTTGATACGATTTATACATTTGTAAAATTTTAGGCAGTATTCTCTTAAAAGCGTAGTAAATAAATTGATATGTTGACTTTGTTATTATGTTGACTATTGTGTTTTGATATAAATACATAGCGTGTTTATTTTTCTCTTGTACCTACGTATTTCGTTTAGCATTGCCTATATTAATATATGTACATATAGTAATTTGTACCGACAGATAATTTATTATACGTATTAATAGGTATTTATTTACAACATTTTCGTATTTGCATTATTTATCTAGGTCCCCAAACTTTTTTGTCTCTTTTTCATACTTGCCATATTTTTCGGTTTTGTGTAGACTCCCTGCTTAACTGATATTGATTTTTTTGCAAATTCATCAACTTGAAATGTATTTATTAAAGATTTAAATATCTAACTGTAGTTAAGTGCAGAAAAGTGGGTGGAGCTGCGAACAACTGCTAGTTTGTAATGGTTCTTAAACAGTTTCATATATCAAAAATATACTAAATATTTTAATATTAATATAAGTCTTCATCACATTTCATGGACATTTATCTTTTAAAAATCTTTACTTCATTGGTACTTCTTATAATTCATGTAGATGTCTTTATATTATAAGGTAGTATTATGTAAGTAAATAGGTAGACTCTGTGTATGTGAATTAATCCATTCATGGATTTGCAAAATTAAAGTCAGGACCATCTCTCTTCTTCTTCGTTTCCTCAATGCTGAGGGTCGTGATCTATGGGGCCGGCAATGGGCAGAACGAGTCGTCTCCAGTCCTGTCCGCCCTCCGCAGCTCACACCGCCGAATAAAGGTCGTTCCCGGTCATCTCCTTAATTTGGTCACACCATCGCGCAGGAGATCTGCTTCTACTTCTTTTGCCTGGTAGACTTCCTGTGATAATACTTTTTTCCGGGTTACCTGGCTCTCTCCTGGCGATGTGACCAAAGAAGCTCAATACCCGACGGCTGCATACTGTAGACAATCTTTCTTTTATTGCTTCACCATCATTGACCCCCATTTGTTTTTTCGCTGGCATGTACCCCTTGTAAGTCGTCGTCGACTAATATACCACTTTGTGAATCATCGATCTAGGTAGTTAATATATATGTATAATAATGTTTTTGAAATGTCATTTTCGAGTACTAAATTTTAATTTATTTCGTTTCGTGTAAAAAATATTAATAAAAATAGACGATATATGAAATTAAAAATCAGGTTCCGCGACTTACCCAACGTTGATATTATCCCTAGTTAAAAAAAAACTTTCCCGATTATTCAACAATGTATATTATGTCCCATGTCCATGGTGTATCATTTTATATACATTGTGATACGAAAACAACACAAGAATATCATTTAAACGCAAAAACATCCAGACGAAACACACCCAATAAGAATTTTAGCATAAAAATCATCATTGTTACATAGAAATAAATAAACCAATGTAACGCATGGATTTGCAATCCTAAAGCGTATCTCCTCTCACAGTACATCGCATGGTCCTTTTCGCACCCTCACTACATACTACTAGCGCCGTGTCACCCCAAGGGACTAAAAATGGGGCTATTTAACGAGCTGGACCACCTATATATGAGACATTTTGTACCAAATTCATCTTGTTGATAATATAATAATGTATCTGTGATTTGACAAGTTGTGTATTTAAATAAACTGTTCCCAAATTTATATATATATATACACAAATAAATATCCGAACGTTAAACCGTTTATTTGTTGCCATTATTGTCACATAAAAACAAAAAATATACAATTTTGAACAACGTTAAACAATTAATTATTTATACAATAAATAAATAATTATTTATTAGTTGGAGCAATATGCCGTGCACTGTGACCTATAAGTTTTATTATGCTCCACCTACTTACTTGCTGGGTCATCGGTTACCTGCAGTGTCCTCTCAAATTCCAAAATTAATATATTGTATCTTTATGTAAACGTTACTCTATGTTATAAAGCACAAATTTTGCGTTATTAATACTGTGAATAATGTTATTAGTTAAAATAATGTACATAATAAATTAGTATTATTATGTAGTGATTGCGGTAAATCAGGCGCATAATGATATTGTTTGTTTGTTTGGCATAAACTGGAACATTAAATGAGTTTTCCACAATTCTATAAATGTATTTTCCAGATGGGTTTCTTTGAAACATGGATAGCTAATTCCGCCCGCCTAGCCACAGAGTCAACACTTACATTCGATGACGGTGTCTTTGTGACACACCAACAAATCGAGATCATGTACGATGTAAGTAAATTCTTTATTGTTTATTTACTCGGAGAAATCTACAAATTTGGAATAGTTATAAATTATTTGAAAACTTGTATATATTGTCATAAGGGCTATTCGTTATAATCGAAAGCATGGAGGGAAGATCCAGAGGTCGCTCACCGACCTGGGGGGGCAAGTCTGGTCCAACCGGCGAAATCAAAACCCTCGTGAGTTCTATGACATCTAAAGATATTATAGAACTCCATATAATAATTATATCCACGATATGGGTAATCGTGAGGGTTTTGATTTCGCCAGTTGGACCCAGACTTGCCCCCCTGATGACGTGACTTTTAATCACCGGAGCCCTTCGGAGCCACCATCATCAATAATGAGGTCATGGACGAAGAAGAAGAAATTATTTCAAGCCTACACACAAATAGTGATGACATTATAATACAATGATTCAAAACCTACTAGTTTTAGGCATATAATATAAATTAATGTATAATAATGTATCTGAAAAATCAGGCGGCAAGTCCGGTCAAACGGTGGAATCAAAATCCTCATGGTAACCCATATCATAAGATATTACAGAACTCCATACGATAATTATATCCATGATATGGGTAGTCATGAGGGTTTTGATTCCACTGTTAGACCGAACATACCCCCTAACATTTGTTTTAAAGGTAAAGATGTACCGGGCCCAGATGAATTGAGGGCGCCAAAAATAAGTCTAACAAATTTGAATTATTTTAATATATGCTTAGTATAGATAATGTATGAGGATGTTAGTATAAGTACTTACCTACTTCTTACAATGACATTCTTTTTTTTTATTTAATTAACCAATCATTGAATAAAAAATACACTCAAATAAAATATAGGTAGATTCCTTTAAACTTTTCACTAAACATATTTATAATTATCAAATCATCCTTTGATTGTATCATTTTAGATGTAAATATGCCAAACACAATTTCTTCTAACCTACTAGTACTATAAAAAATTACTACTTTAGCGCACTGTGTTAGTAATCCAGTGTTGGCATGTTCGAATCCTTCCACAACCGCATATGCCGTGATGGTATGAATGAATGAATGAATGAAAATAATAATTTAAAAAAAAATACCCATGAAGGTTGCATTTCCAGTGTGCTGCAGAGGCCTACTATTAGATGGGTCGGTGGCAGAGCGATTAGCGCGCTGGGCGAGTAATCCAGTGGTCGCGAGTTCGAATCCTGCCTCGACCGATTTCGTTCACCTAAGCACAAGCATTTATTTGCTTATTTTAGGGAACGTAGGAAGATATATATGTACTTGTTTAGCAAGGAAATATTCATTTTATTTATAAAAAAAAAAAAATGTATATCAGTTATTTATAACATTTTATTTCATAATTCTTATAACAATTTATAAAGCGCCATTTAGTGATACAGCTCATATAAATTATTGTTGGCTCCACGAAACAATGACAGTCTTAAGTAATTTACCAAAGGTATCAATGCACTGAACTCCATGTATGTCAAGGGAAAATTTATTTCACATTAAAAGCTCATTCAAACTGTAAGTAAGCCACCTTATTCTTTTAAAGATTGGTACTCTGTGATCAGGATGATCTCAATGTAAGCTGTCTCCCTGATGGAACATTTTTTGAGACAGTTCAGTAGTGTGGATCCAAGTCATTCGAAGCCTTAAACACCATCACGCATACCTTCTGCATCAAGCATCTGGACATTAATGGTTTTAATATTAATTTAAAATATGAAAATGCTAAGTTGATTGATTGATTGTTAATTGATCGGCCGACCGTCGTGGCACAGTTGGTAAGCCGTTTGGTTCTGTGCGGATGTCCTGGGTTCGATCCCCAGCAGAGGAGAAATTTATTATAATTCATTTCTCTTGCTAATATTGCTTCTCTGAACTGGAAACACTGGTTAGTTTAAAGAAATTGCCATATGGCAATAAACTCGCCACTTGCGCAGGGTGCAAGGAAGTGTTTATTATTATTATTAATGGAGTGGGGGTATGTAAAGTGCTAACAATTGGAGTTCTGGTCCTTTCTGTCAGCTGAAGTGGTAGTGTGGTGGACCCAGCATGATTGTTTTTTTTTATATATTTTGAAAAATGGGCAACGTACAAATAAATTTTGAATAATTTTATAAATGTAAATAACATGAGTTTTGTAAGTTAATCAGCCCACCTTTGATTTCATATTACATTATTCACTTGTATAATTTGTCTCTTTCATTTCTGTTCCATGCACTGGGTAAGAATGACAAATTTGGCTTGATATTTCAAACAAACCCTTAGCCTGCATAAATAAAATTGCTCATAAAACTTATTCAAAAGTTCAATATTTACATCTATTTTTACTTTCTAGGCTAACTTTGCCACTTCAGTACTTCATTTTACATCTCATCTGAACGCGTTGTGTTTGAATGAGACGGAATTGGGGCTATTCTGCGCAGCAGTACTTGTAACTCCTGAGCGTCCAGGTGTAACAGATTTAAAAGCTGTCCAGCAAATACAAGATAAAATAATAGAAGCCTTTAAAGTACAGGTAAAATTATAGATGAACTTATATTTTTAAATATAGTTTGTTTTTGAAATTCAAAGTGGAAGTAACAAATGTAATCCAGGTCAATTCTTGGGGTCACATTTGTATTTGTGGAATTTCTGCTTGGAAGCGACCAATATCATAAAGAGGGATATTATAGGAATTTGAAGTTGAGTGCATGATTAATGATTATAAATAAGATAAAATGTAATTGTAAATAAATATGTTGCTAATAATTATACAATCAATATTTTTGCCTTTATGATAGCTACACACCGCCTCCCCCTACACCAGCTTTGTCAGCTTTAAGAGGGAGGCAATGTTGTATAAGATTATGTTTTGTATATTTTTGTATTGTAATAAATAAAAAAAAATAATATATGACTAAGCTTTTACCAGTTGTATCATAAATATTAAAGTAAAAAAATATCAATTCCCTTCATTATTTTACTAGGTACGAAAAGGATAAGATACAGGGTGTACAAGCAAAAACAGAACTATTTTAGTATCCATTTTGTTGATATCCATCTTAGTTATCAACCACATTTCTTCTAGTATCTGTAAACTCTTTAAAATATCTTGGTGGAAGTGCTGATGGTGAATAACTAATACTTTTCGGTATTTCAATGACATAAAGATAAGGAAAGGAGTTTAACACATACACGCATGTCAATTCACAAATAAAATTCATTATTAAACTAATTAGAATTATTGTGGCAGGTATCCCTAAATCATCCGGGAACGGGTACTGTATTGGGATGTGCTGTGACAACACTTCTTGCTGAACTGAGAGCTATTGGATCCCGTCATGCACTGCTTCTTGACTGGTTCAAGCTCAACTGGACGAAGCTTCGGTTGCCACCATTATTTGCTGAGATATTTGACATTCCTAAGAGTGACGAAGACTTGCAGTAGTGAATGTATTTGACAATTTATTGTGATCGTCGTGCACATGTTGCAATATTTCATCTTTGCACGACATAGTTAGCCTTAACGAATAGCAAAGCTATGGCAGATTATGTTGTTGTTTTAATGAGAACTTTATTTCGTTTTTAAATATCTCATGATCAATCTTTATTTATTAATTAATCTGAAATACATCTATTGATGCAGGGTGCTTTGCCAACTTATCGTTCTAGTAATGTAAGGCACGTAAGAATTTATTAGAAGTTTGTAAGGTCTTTTATCATTTGGTCCAGGCCAACTCACTGTGTTGTGCGTTACACATATCAATAACATAATATTTTATCTGTCTAATTACATATTGGTAGTAATTAATAAGACTTGCATGAAAATGTGTCAACTGCAGCTTTTCCTTATTTTGTGATTCATTTTACAAATATGAATTACTGGTACACACACCAATGGAAAACTTTCCAAAGATCTTTGTCAACTAATATTATATTAAAAAAGACTTGAATTTAAAAAAAATCTACAAGTAATTCTGTATTGAAATGGGATTATAAATTGGAAAAATTGCAAAATTGCCATAATCCCATTAAAAATATCTAGAAAGTTTTAGATCACATTCCTATACAAAATAATAAAACATTTGATTATCCTGTAACAGGAATTCAAAATAATGATAACTTGTAGTTTTCCCCATATTCTAAATAATATATTTTTAAAGCATCAAATTTACTAATCATCCAATTATAAATAGTAGACTGTCTTAGAAAAAGTGGATACATATGTGCGTATTTGTAATAATATTGAAAATAATACATTTTTGATAATTCATTATTGGAATGTGCGGTATTTGTAAGAATAAAAATCAATATAGGTACTTAATATATTTGATCGACCTATTCATGATATGTAAAATATATAATATTTTCATATGAAAATATTACATATTCATGCAAGAATTAATTGACTCTTCGTCACTTTTATGACTATTTTTAACCAATATGTAGTTTAGTAAAAAAATATTGACATTAATTTCAATTAGAATGTGTCACGTTATAGTCATGTAATCATTTATAATAGTAACTGCATTTATGAATCTATGATTGTGTGTATGAATATTATATGTGAAATATTTTTTTTATAGTAATATGTAGGAGGTATTGCAAAAATACATTCAAACTGAAATTTAAGTCAGTTCATCTAAATATAACATACCTACAAGCATTTAATATTTATAATATTAGAAATGCTTATGATTTTTAAAAACAGTACTAGAAACTGGAAATCAACAATGTAGCTTTTTTTTACTTTCACGAGTATTAGCGTTTTTACAGAAAGATATAAAACTACGAGAATAAACTAGTAGACGCTATTTTAAAACTACATAATCTGTAACATAAATAGGGTAAAAGTATACAGTAGTCATGAGATGAAGACCTGTCCACATAAATTTAATGAATATTATTTCGTAAAAATATTTTTTACAGAATAACAAAAGTTTGTTAATAGACTATTAGGGAAGACAGGGTATGGGGTTTAAAAAACATCACGGCTTAAATATCTCAATCAGTGGTTAGGATATCCGGATATGGTATCACTCTTGGCGCAAGAAAGTGACGAGTTTCATGTGATGGACGCCAACCTCTTTTAGAAGTAGCACAAGAAGATTTGAACAATGTGAACAGATAACTTTCTAACAAAATAACAAAAATTTCTTAAACAAATTGCGTTTTGTTTTTACTGATATAGTGAAATTTTTTATTTTAATTCTTTAGCCAATCAGCGACGCAAGGAATGTATGATTTATTAATTTATGTATACTGTAAGAAGATTTACGTTGCAATCATTAGTTTATTTTTTATTTTTTTAAAGTGGCAAGTGCCTACAAACTGTATGCTTTACCCTGCAACAAATTGTAACTATTTCTCTATGGTTTTGTAATACCTCCAAATACTATAGTAAATATCATATTATGTTGTTGAATATATTTTTTAGAAGTATTTGTGATACATATTAATTGTATTATTTACACATAGTCATTTCTGTGTGCGAAAAGGAAATTTATTAACACATTTTTTGTGTGTAGTTTTTTCTCGTTGAAAATAATATCTTTATATCCTTTACGATCTCTATACTTTTTTAAATAAAATAATATTTAAGTTTTAATTCCTAGTTTACTCGATGTTGATACACAATATATAATTATAAAGGGGTGCTTTACAATTTATTTATTACGTAATGATCAAATTATATTAATGTTTTTTTTGTAGATGATGTTCAATAATTAAATAATGTTATATTCTGTTCTATTTCTTATAAAAACAGTGATTTAATGTTTGTTTTTTTTAAACTTTATTTTAATAAAATACTTTAATAAATCATAAGGGTTTTCTTTTTAATCACAGTAAAAAACAAATATGTCATGTGTTTTTAGGATCATGATATAGGGAATATAATTTATAATATAAATCATTTATGGCTACAAATAAGATACCAAATGTCATACATATTTCGAAAAAACCCTTCTGTTCCGTGAAGGTCTTTCTTATCCACTCTGGGCCTAGGGCCCCGCAATCCATGGAGTTCCATAGTTACAACCAATAATGACTAAAAACCAATAATGATTTTTCAAACCAGTCGTCGTCCAATAGTACACATTTTATTTATTAGGAACATGCATTTGCATTGTGTCTAGTCATAGTATAGGGGCCCCCATTATCTTAAAGTGCCCAAGGGCCTCAGACAGCTTAAAAATGGCTCTGGTTCCATGAGGATTTGAACTGTTGTATCAAAAATATCAATGTACACAGTTCTAAACGTAAATTTAAACGCTAATTGAATTGTTTATCACAAACTCTGTCATATGTAAATTGAGATAGTAATTTAAATTTTTTACTATATCATGAAAATGGGGTACACAGAAATTTGCAACTAAAAATATAAAAGATGTATATTTAATTTGTTTTAGTTTGTTGCAAAACTGCCACTTTGCATAATATAGGAAACTCGTTATGATACATGTAGATTTATACATAGGTATATAATAATTCTTGAGCCAAACATGACTTAAAATACATACATATTTGTTTTAAGAAGTTTCAGTTGTGATAGTGTTTATCGATTATATAAATGATTGACTTTGTCAATTTACTGCGCTTAAAATTTTATTTTTATAGAACTTGTTTAGATGTCATTATTTAATTAAAAAATATTTTATACTAGTGCCTATCGAGTAATTAGTTTTTTACTTGATCTCAAGAGGGACTATTTTTAAAAATGAACATTTTTTCTTACACGAGTTGAACTCAGGTAAGGAAAAATTGTATTATCTAGACAAGTTCTTGTCCTATTTTACTACCAACACTGCCTTCTCTAACAATGGTTATTTTTTTATAGAAATGTAAGTTGCAATAAGATTTATTAAGAGATATTTTTTTTAGATTCTATCATTGCTTTAGTTAGGATTGATTTCACAACACAGTATAAAAATAGTAGTTTTGATGACCCTAACATAAAATATTTTAAGTATTTAAATTTTGATTTATTCAATACGTTGTGACAATTATAATCTGTAGGGCAAATACCTGATTGAGAAAAAAGTTCAAAGTTCATTATTTATATAGTTGAAAATTATAATGGAGCATCTAAAGTAGAAGGTATTTTTATTGGTAAATTGAATAAAAACGTGTTTTTTAGTTTTAAAGGGAATCACTACTTCCCTTCTCGAACCTAGCCATTAATGGCAATCATACGCTTGTGTAATGTTATTAGAAATTTGTTGAATGCGTTATGGAGTACTAGCAATGTAGAAATATCTCAAAAAAAAATGCTGATGATACATTTTATGTTAGGGACTTGTTATTCAGGTCTTTTAAATTTAGCTCTAGTTTACATGTAAATTTATATTAATGTACCTATTATAAGTTGAATTCGACTGACAATATATGTTTTTATGTATTCATTGCCTAATGTTTTTGATTTTTAAGATACCTGTTGAAAACATTGTTCCAAATATAGCATGGATGAATTCTGTAAATATAGAATGTTTATTCGATTTATGTAGTATGTAAAGGTGATGCACAATTTTTAATACACTATATTTTTTAAAGCATTCCATTATTTCCAAGAATTATTATTGTATCAATTACATTGTTTATATAATATAAATAACTCAATACATGTAAATAATGGATTTTATCCAGAAAATGTAAATTTTCTATTAGTTGATTCATTCTTGTCAAATGCTTTTAAAAAGATCTAATTTTAACTATTTTGTATCTAAATAATATTATAATGCACACGTTGTGAATAGTGGCATTGGATAGGTAACTAGGAATAAATACTTTATTCCTAAGATAATATAAAAAGAATATTGTGATCAACACATAAATATATGAAAGTATGATTTTTATACTTATAATAATTATCATAAATCACTTCTGACATACGGTACATACACATAACAACACACAATATTGGGGTAGGCATCAAAATACAGTTATCCAACTAACAAATCTTGGTATACATATTTTCACTTCATTTACATCCTATATAAATATACAACATGTGTTTCAAGGATTACTGGGGCATTCTAGATGATACACCAAGGAAAAAATTTTTACATCTAACATTAAGCTAAATATATGAAGGATTTAGAAAGAAAATATGGATAACATGCACAAACACGTTGATAAAAATAATCACTTTTTATGAAAATTCAGCATATAGCACATTTAATTTAGTGCATTTGGGTTCACAATAATACCAATTGGCCATACTTCGATTTGCAATGACATTTCCTGCTGTATGGGTACGGCCATACTGACTTTGAGGTTAAAGAAAATATATTTAGTGAAGCAATAATCAACTTTATTATTATTATAAACCAAACTATGATCAAATATTATAAATTTTGTAGAGGATTAATATATATAATACAGAATGATAGTATGGAATATATAAGAGGTATTGTTTCTTTTGAAAATGTAGTGCAGATTTAATTTTGATTCCTGATCATCTTGATTGCAGAACAATTTAGTAATGCAATACAATATCATACTAGATTTCATTCCCAAATTTAAATGTCTATGTCAATCAAACACATGTTGGATATTTTCATAATACAAATAAATCTGTAATAATCATTTCTTTATTGAGTTTAGAAGATTTAAGTGCCTACTATTGTATCATGATCTTACCGGTCTCAAAGTTATTCTATGAAAAAACATTTTCTGGATTGTAACATAACAAAGGATAGATGTATGCTTACCTGATAAATGTTTTTTTAATTGCAAAAAAAATTGTCGCAGACATTATATTAATGTCAGAAGCTTTTTAAAATGTGACAATCAAAAAATGTGAGTGCTTAAAATGTGATTTTAAAAAACAATTGGCAATAAATTTTAAAATTTAACCTTATAAAATTTGTCATCTAATCATATATCGATGTTCATTGTGTAACATTGTAAATGTTTGGAACAAGTGGCAATAATAAAGATGCATTTAAATTGTTTCAATGAAACATATTTTCTATATGATAATGAAAAAGATCAAGAAAAAGATCTGTATGTTTTAAAAAAAAATAATTAGCCTAATTTGAGTATTTTTTAACTAGAATATTTGTAGCATTTTTCAGTTGACTTTATGATTATTTTAGTTATATTTCCATGAAATTTAATTACTCATTTGGTTTGTGAAAACGTAGCTTTGAAACTGACAACTACAAAATATTATTTTATGCAGTAAAATAAAAGCGTGTTATTTGTGGCAGTGTTATTTGGGGCAAGATAAGATGTATATGAAATGTCTAATTAATGTGAGGAAACAAGAGTTATGTATTTTTTTTACCATTTTTGACTTATATACTTATACCACTATTTTTTATGAGTCACTTTGTGACATGTTTCGGAAGCGCTGTCCTTCCATCAACCGGAGTGTCGAGACTAACATGTTGAATCTGTCTGTAAAACGAATAGAGGGAGGTGGCGGTTGAGGGATGGATGGGTTGGTGAGGAGGGAAGTATTGTGTAGCTCATTTGTTTTTAATTGGGAAAATATTAAGTAGTTGAGTAGTATTGTGAAAGGTAGTATTGTTTATAAGTTTTTTAACGGAATTTATATATTTTGAACATTTTGTAATTGTTAAGTTGACACACCGGTTGATGAAAGGGCAGCTCTGCAGAAACATGTCGCGAAGTGACTCATGAAAAAGAAATAGTGGTACATAGCTTATAATATAAGTCAAAAATACTCGATATTTACTACCACAAAATTTCCGCCAAATCATAAAATAATATTGAAGTATGATTTAATTAAGTCCATATGAATTAATCCATGCCCAAAAAGCAAATTCGTTTTGTTTAATTCAGATACAATTTCAACCTATTGAACTGAGGAGAAAAAGTTTAATATAGGATAACTAGGAGAAATTTCAGAGGGGGACAGTTTGCACAGATACTATCCAAGCAAAAAGCCCAAATTCACGCTCTACGCAGTCCATATGATTTCTCAGGTTATTTACCTCTTAAATATAACCTAATATAAAATTCATACTAAACCGTTTTTCTATATGATTTATAGAAAAAAAATGGGAGATTAAATTACAGTATCATTTTTGCTGATATTATTTGTACCTGTTTTGAGAATCATAAAAATATTTTTAATAGTAAATTGTGTTGAACTTGGGATAAAAGCAAGTTCAAATTGTGCAATCAATTATTCACCTATCAGTACAAGCATTCTGTACTTAATTTATGATGATTTCAATGTACTTAATTATGTTATTATGGACTACTTCATTAAATTATAAATACCTTTTTAATTTACTTCCAATATGGAATGTTATTTGCAAATTTCCAAACCATTATTTATACCAAGATTTATACCAATTTTTTTTTATATCCAATGGTGATAAGGGGAAGATGAAAAAAATATTCAATAGGGGACTTATCATGCATAAGAACATTAAATAAAGTTAGGAAGTCTTTCTCTGAGAATAATCTCCATGGAAAGTTAATCAGATATTTATCATAGAATAATAATAAAACTATTGAATACTCATTCCCATACAATACCTCGCTGAAAAAGTGAAGCCGTTTTATTGGCTGGTTCGTGTCAATATATGTATGACTCTGCTGGTAGACATTGTTCATATACTCGTTATGACTGTAAATAATTTTGCAAGCAGTTGAAAAATTCCCTATTTGGAGAACGTATCACGCAGACGGTCAAATGATTACTGAATGCTCGTAGCAAAATGTTGACCAAATTAGTCAACATAAAGCAGTGGCGTTTACTGCAGGCTAAAGAGTATTCTATACTATTATTATTCTATGATATTTATATAAATATTTTTTTCAATTGGAATTAAAAATATGTGTTTGAAAATATCTCATTAATTATATTTTGAAATGATTTTAAAACACTAGATATAGAAATATTATGTTATCACTGACATAATACAAATACTTGGTGATTACAGAAAAAATATGTACCATATTTAGGTTGATTTCAGGTATTAAAAATAAATTAACTGTATCAAAATTATATCAGTCATGGAAATTGCAATGAAATCTTTATAGACAAAATTATTGTATTTTATATATTATAATTATTTTAATTTAATTTATTAAGGTGACTTTTAAAAAAAACATTGTTTATAATAAATTATAATATGTTTTCTTTTTATTTAAGTCTTCAAAGCAGATAAATCTATTTGTATGTTATTATTTTCTTTATATATCTACTTGTTATATTTATTAGATCTGAATATTTTATTGTTGATTTTATTTCAGAGCACTAATTAGTTATATTCATACAAAGCATTTATATCAAATTATTATAAATGCATGTTAATTGATTTAGTAAAATTTACTTTTATTGGAAACAATGTGTGGGAGGAACTATTGCTCTTTAGAGTAAAGCACGTGTTGACTTGGAGCACACGAATCTCAAAAAAAAACTTTTAAATTTTAAGTCATATTTATTATAATAATCGCGTTCATTTGAAGTGACTGATATTTTTGTGAACTCACAAATTTAAAGTATTTTCTTACAAATCAATTTGAACTATGCACATACTACTACTATAAAATATGTAGGTCTGATGAATATATTTACATGTACGTAAGAATTAATTTACATGCATACATTGTAGTATCAATAGGTATACTATAGGTATACAATTCGATGTTAAATCAGAGTATAATATTATGTAAATCTTGAGTTTTAAGTTTCCTTGACAGTGAGCTCACATCTACGATAAACACCGTGAGTGTCCCAATAAATTACGTATCCCATCAAAGTGTTTTATTTAAAAACAATATTGTACCCGAGTGTCAAGGATTGGCCACATGAGAAGAATTAATGAAGAACAAAATCGTTCGGAATGGAATAAAGAATAACTTAGCTCAATTATAATTCTTTCAAATTTCAATTTTTTTCTGATATGTAAATTTCTAATAATGGGCTGTCTAGGTTGGCTTAGTTGTGCTTCATTTATTCATACTATGCCATGAAGATATGATACTATACTATGCATATTTTTGTTTAATCCATTGCAACACAAAGCTGGTGAATCACTCATTGAGTCATTGAGCTACTTAGTCGGCGATTCATTTGTCTTTCGAGAGTTTTTTGTTTTTACATAAAAATGGATTGACAGAAAATTTGTTCATGAATATAACACATTGACAAATATATTTAGATTATTAATTTCCTAATCCAACTGTCGATTTGTTCGAGAGAATTTATTTCTCTTAACATATTGACAAAGGATCAAGCCAAAATATGCAAGATTTGTATGGCCAGGTCTATATTTTTCATATTTTTTCAACTTTGAAGTAAAAAAACACCAACTTAGAGACTTTGCAGCATATATGTATGTTCCATACATGGTATTACTCAGAATTTGGAGGTGAACATTTAGTGTCTGTGTTTTCATGTATGTCTTTGTCCATCCGTCCCTAATAACTTTTGATTCGCTTGATTCAATAGATTATTTTATATATAACTTTTGATTCGTACTTTTGTTTCACTCAGTGGTTATCAACTTTTGAATTTTCGCTTTATTTTTCCATATATTTCATAAACCAAAAATGCTAAAAATTGGTAAAAATATAGACAAATGTAAAATCACAAATCGTTTGGATTTATGGGTTTATACTTTGGTACGTATTCTTCAACTATACATTCTATCGCTATCGACAGTTGGATCTCATGTGTTACATGCAACTAGTAATATATATATATAATTACCATACAATAAAACAGAATTTCATTATTTATTACAGAATATCCTGATATTTTGACAACTGTCAATTTCTTATAAATTACCCTGTCAACATACAAGCACCTCGAAAGAGCTTCGGGAGGAGTATGCCCTTTGCGGCTAGAAGCACTATAATGGGCACACTTCCCTAGATAAATTTCACCAAATCCAGTCAAACATCAGTCAGTCAGTCAGTCACCCATCGATATTATGCAAAATGTGCTCTTTGAAGAGAGAGTGCGAAAGTGAGAATCTCGATGGGAATGTGAGAAATTTGTGGTAGCCCACTATATGCCAGAATGCTTCAAAGCTTATCATAATCTTCTGAAACTACTTGAAGGTGAGCCATTGTGAACTAATGAACTATTGTTATTGTAAAGATTCATCTCTAAAGGAAGCCAGACTCGCTCTATGGCGAGAAAAATAATGCAAGTATTTTATCGAACCCTATGAGTGCCTACGGCCGGGCCACAAATTGGATTGGCGTACCCGGAAGTCGCTAAACAGATTGTCGGGAGGCCTAAGGACAACCTAAAAACATGGGAGATCCTAACGGATGATGACTGCCTCTTGAATGAAAGCTGCGTGGCGAAGACCACAGGCCACCTGCTAGACTGCCCTGCTACCTGCTCATATGAGGACCTGTGCTGACACTGTAGCAGTGCAGCGGTCGATGTTGTCAAGTATTCGTCGAAAAGAGTTTGATTGCTACTGACACCAGAGAAGAAGAATTTTACCGCAATAAAAAAAGATGCCTAAGTGCATTGTATGAACAAATTGTCTTTTAATTTGTTTTGGAATAAATTAATTTGTATCTTAATTTCTATGTAGTCAGTGATTATCCAACTGTCGATTCGTTCATGAGAATTCACTTCTCTTAATGAATCGACATTATTAAGCCAAGATGCGTGTACGAAGGAAAATTTTGTATGGTGTAGTGGACTTTTTGCATGCTAATAACACCAACTAGAAGCCTCGCAGCATATATGTTCCCATACATGGATTTACTCAGAATACCTACATGTTTTATATAGAAAATAAAATATCTTCAAATATTTATTAATTTGTGTTGTTTATAGTTTGGTACATATTCTTTAATTATGCATACTATCGCCATCGACAGTTGGATCTCATGTGTTACATGCAACTAGTATGTATATATATATATATATATATATATATATATATATATATGGCGCTCGGTTCTCTCTGCTTACCCCGTAAGGGATATGGCGTGATGGTATGTATGTATGTATATATATATATATATATATATATATATATATATATATATATATATATATATATATATATATATATAGTAAGATATTTCATAAGATCTTTGTACTAGCTGTCTACCTGGTAATTTAGGCGGCTATTAAGTCATAATATTTTTACTTACAATTCCCCAGTCCCCGCACCCCCTCCATTCACTCTGTCCATATTATATTATATTCATATATACAGTTTGCCCCTGAGGATACCGGCCGTGTTCGGCAAAACCGCTTAGGCTCATTAAAGTCACTCTCATTTGTGGATTAAAATTATGTGTTTTTATTTATCTTTATAAATAATTTAATTTATGTTTGTATTTAAAACATGTAATAGGATTGTCCCGTTAATAACTGTATAATAAATCGGTAAAAATAAAAGGGTAAAAGATGGGCCGAACATGTGAACAACATCCTCTAAGAAACATTAACAAGAGATGGCCTAAATTGGCATAAAAGTTACTTGTGTGATCGTACTCTTAGAGTAAGGATTGGGAATTGCATATCTCAGTCAATACAAGCATCTAGTGGTGTTCCGCAGGGATCGCACTTGGGACCAATATTGTTCAATATATTTGTGGATGACATAGTTCAGATCTTCAGAAGTGTTGAAGTCATGTTATTTGCGGATGACTTGAAAATTTTCAAATCTATTAATAATATTGAAGACTGTTTAACCATTCAAAACAATCTGTCATCTTTAAGCAAATGGTGTAAACATAATAAACTTAATTTAAACACTTCAAAGTGTCAAGTTATCCGTTTTCATCGAAAAAGATCCCAATTTACCTATAATTATACTATTGACAATGTTACTCTTTATAGCGTTACAAACTTGAGGGATTTGGGAGTCACATTATCTGAGGATCTGACCTTTAATTTACATATAGAGGAGGTCGTCGGTAAAGCTATGAGAGTGTTGGGCTTCATCACGAGACTGGCAGCTGATCTTAAAAATACTGAATCCAACAGGTTACTATTTGTTTCTCTAGTCAGACCATTATTGGAATATAACTCTGTAATCTGGTCCCCCTATTACAATGTCCACATAAATCATATAGAAAGGGTCCAGAGAAATTTTTTGCGATTTGTAAATTATAAAAAGGGGTTTCCAATAGAACACAACATCAATTACACAGATCTAATGCTAGAATTTAAATCTTGATGTTAGAAGAAAGGTTTTTGACCTTTCTTTCTTACACAAAATATTGAACCATGCTATAGACTGTCCCGAACTCCTTAAACTCATAAACTTTAATGTTCCGGCTAAAACCACTAGACAGTGTGTTATGTTTCGTGAGAGCCATTCTCTGAATAATTATGTCTACCACTCCCCATGTGGGGAGTCACTCCGATATTTTTGCCGACGATTTTTCTACTTTCAAATAAAAAATTGTACATTTTCTTTCTCTTAACTCATGACTTATCATAGTAATCGTTATGTTTGGATTTTAATTTTGTTTTTTGTCTTTATTGATGTTTCATAACGGATAAAATGTATTGCTTAACATAAAATTTGTTTTTTTTTTCTTATTGATTTATACTTATGTTATTATTGTATTTATAACTGGTGTTATGTACTGTTCAATTTTTAACATTATATTTCGTAACAGATATTATGTATTGCTGAATTTTAAATTTGATTTTTTTTTCCTTCTGATTTATAATATGTTATTGTTGTTTTTAATAACTGATGTTATATACTGTTGAATTTTTAACATGATTTCTGTATTTGTATTCTGTTATATACTTTCTAGATTTTATAAAATAGGCTTTCAAGCCGTAAATATAATTAAATAAATAAAATAAATAAATAAATAAAAACATATCCTTGGACCATCTGCAAGCCGGAAGCTATTGCCAAATGGAAATATTTTTATTAACCAATGTTTCCAGCACAAAAAAGCAAGAATTACACAAGAAACAAAAAACCAGCCATTACCATAAATCAATTCATTATATTCAATTTCACTAATTAGCTAAATAGGGATTGGTCAATAAATAAATAGTCTCAACCAATCAGGACAAAGTAAATAAAACAATTTTGCACTGATAACATAACTCAAAATTCCACTCTCTAGTATATACATAAATATATGTATGTGTCACCATAATGGTTGCAACACCTTCTTCGTTGATCCTTAAGTACATTAGAATCCCATGTTATGATTCTAGAATATAATCCTCTTGGTAATATTCATTGTATGTTTCAGGTGTGATCCTATAATTTTGTTTTTTCCCATTTGTCGTAAATTGTATGTTAAGCTTTAAAAATTACTTGAAATGATGTCCTATTATTATGTACCGTAGTCTACTTTTACTTGTTTTTTTTTTTCATTGTTTTTAATATCATTATACTCTACTGTACTGTTGGATATCCAAAATAAATAAAATAAAAATAAAATAAAATAATATCGATAGTTTTAAATTACCAATCACAAGAACCTGTAAGCTCATCCTACATAATTAGTCGCAGTTTTAATCTATAACTAAAAACTTTGTCAATTATTAAAACAATTTTACATTAATTTTTTTATAATCTCATAACATGGCTGCGTAGGGGACACCAACTATAATGATTTGGGTTCATTGTACTCCTTGGAAGAAGTGAACTACGTTAACCACGGCAGTCAATATGGTGTCTAGCACAAAACTTATTTAAAAAACAAACATTAAAAAAGCTTGAGACTAGTAATATGTATAGAGTATTTCTGTAGTACAGAAAATAATAAAATTCATCATTCACAGAATAAAATTCAACACAATATATTCATCCCAGGTGCTGAAGATGGCATATCTGTTAATTTATGTCTTAGTACTTGTATAAAAATCTCAAAAGATAAGAAATACAAAATTTTTAAATTTGTTTACTAAATTTTGAATAATGTGCATTACTGACATTCAATTATCACAAAATGTATTGTACTGCAAAAAGTATTTTTCCTAAATCTCTTTCTCTATCAATAGCATGTGTCTTATAAAAAGTGGGTTTTATAGTTTTGATAAGATAAAAACATTATATGTTCCACTGTTTAATAACATAATAATAATAGGTATACAAAATAACTAGAAAAATATTTTATAATCAGTCAAGTTAAATGTACAATAAATTATATTTTGTACTATATATTTCACTTCATCATTAACTATTCCTTAAGAGATCCATCGTATGTAATGTTTATCTTCAGAACACAACACTATTTAATATAAATAATGAATTATACAAATAACAGGATGTCTAACGGAATATATCAATAATTATACGTCCAAAAAATTGTCCTTTGGACAAGGTATATATTTGTTTAAAAAAAACACTACCTACCATAAATCATTTAAAATAATAAATAACTTATATAAAGCACAATGAATTCATATTTTACAGTAAAATAAATAGATAAACTCGGACACATATAGTATACTGAAAATTCTAATTTTGCGGGAGAGCAATTTAAAGATCCATATTATAACAACAGGTTTCTATATGTATTTGTAATGAAGTACAAAAGAATCAAAACATATTACCTATTGAATTAAAATAATGTTTAATTAGGAAAAACTGGTTACATTTTCAATGACATGGAAAATAGCTTAATTACAAAAGACGAGAACTGTAAGTATATGTATGCAAACTGAATAGCATATACAAACACCCCGGAGATCAGTTATACAATCTAAATGAGAGCTGCTCAACCATGACTATATAAACCTATTTAGGATTCATAATCTTTTATAAGCTTATATTATAATAAGATACCACAATTATATTAATGGGTAATTATCACAGAGACAATATACTTCTATATATTATGTGGGTCCTTATATCACAGAAGCAATGTCATGCACAGTGGCGAAGCTAAAAAATTTTTTAGGCCCTAATGAAAAAATAACGCATTCTGTTAATTTTAAGAATGTTATTGTATTTTTACGCATTCCAACATATTAAATAAGATATTTTGACTAAATCTATTTTAATGTAGAAAATATTCATACTTTTTTTTGCAGTGAAACAATAAAAATTAGTTAAATTTTGCGAAAAATACAATAAAATAACAAAATTTACGAAAAATAATGAAACATTTTAGTAAGAAAAACGTTTTTGAACAACATACATAATATATCAAAGAGAAATGTATGGATTTTCTAAAATGAACTGGTAAAATTAATTAGGTATATTTTGACCATAGAATTATAATAGTATAGAATACTCTTTAGCCTGCAGTAAATGAGACTGCTTTATGTTGACTAATTTGGTCAACATTTTGCTACGAGCATTCAGTAATCATTTGGCCGCCTGCGTGATACGTTCTCTAAATAGGGAACTTTTTAACTGCTTGCAAAATTATTTACGGAATAGTTAGCAAAATAGCAAAATTACTTGCTGAATTATAGCAGAGTCATACATATATTGACACTTTTTCAGCGAGGTATTGTATGGGAATGAGTATTCTATAGTTTTATAATTATTCTATGATTTTGACATTAAAATCATTTACAATATAAAACAAAATTTGGGCCTCGTATTAACTCATGCTTTGCATGATACTCCTGTTAGGTAGCTACACCACTGGTTGTGCACTTAACCAAAGTTTATTTTGCTTAAATATAATAATATAACTAATCAGAAACATAGCTGTGTACAAAAAAGTTACCTGTCACCACATTCAAAGAGTATATAATACCTACGGATAACCACATACTTCCTTTACATGGTGAAGTAGGAGCTTTCCCAATCTAATTGTCTCATAATCTGTGGATAAAACATATCATTTTAATTTCAAATTCAGAATACAATGCAGAATAAACAAGAACAGACTTTTATTACAGAAGTTATGAATAGACATTTAATAATATATGTATAATTGTTAAATGTAAAACTGAGTAAAGTAGATCGATTGACTAACAATGATGACCACAGGCGGTTTCTTAGTGTGTGCATAAGTGCACTGCACTGCTTACTAAAATAAAAAAGAAATATCCCTAGAAATTTATCAAAACACTTGTAAACATACATTTCAATAATAATATGTATGTAGTAAATTTCCTGTAGGTACATGGTGAATGCGCGGTGTAGTCGTGACCGTGAGTATACTGTAGTACGAAATATATTTCACGCATGCGCATTAAGGATTATGTGCACTTTCAATAATGCCCGTAAATAAATGTGAGACCTCATACAAATTCTATATTTTGTTCTAAATCGTCGGTGTTATAATGCCTCATTGGTCTACATATGCGTTAGAAAGAGATGTAATCATTCAGTTGTCGTGCACTGCCCGATCTGCCCCGCACATGCGCATTGAAGACATATTCTGTCCATAATAAGAGTTACCAAAAACATGCGTAAAAACGACCTTTTAGATTTGATTAGTAAAGATTATTTTACATTTACTGACGTATAATGTTATACAACGTATAATGTTATACAAATACAACAACATTCAACTTTGACTGTTTGACCGGTTGTCCACACAGAACACAAAGTGTCATTCATCGATTTATCTGTTTTTTAAACAAAACATCTTTCTAGAGTGAATAAAGATATGAAATAATATCGACTGAATTGCGTGTTCTTTATTCTCGTGGTATATTTTCAACGTCGATGGAGTGATAACAATTTAAAAACTATTTGAAATACCTATGATCCAGTCTTATAGTAAATTATCATACAATTATTTGTACAATCTCAATGACAACTGAGGAGTGCCATCGGTGATTTTCTACGCATTTTTTCTAATATTTTTGAGGATAATACATTATTATATTCTTATTATAACAGAAGACTGTCTCATTGCTTTATCAATGGTGTCCAAAAACAAATCCATATTTAAAACAATCGTGTAATCGAAGTGTTTATACAAATGAAAGTGTCGAAAGTTTTTTTTTTTCATTTGCATCTAGATATACCCAGTGTGAGAACCTACCTAGCATTTAATGAAACTTTAATTTATAAGAAATATCCATTTTTTATACAAAAAAAAGATGTTTTTATATATATTTTTTTATTGTGATGTATTTGGTCAAACGATATGAAAATCTTAATTAAAATTAACTTATAAAATTTTACTGTAGTAATTTATTTGTAATACAAAAATTTTGAATTTCTCGCTTGTGTATTTAATTTTTTTTTTAATCCCTTTGTACATAATATATGCAAATTTATTACACACTCGTAGGCTTATTGCCATTAGGCAATTCATTCCAATCAACTTATAGAGTTATATAAAGGATCGGGTTATATTGCCAGATGAGGTATAGTTTTAATTGTGTTTTCAGTATGCTCTATGAGACGATAAATATCTATCCAGAAAGTGTCAATTTGTTATTGGGTACGTGTTAAATTAATATTTGAATAAGTACATTTAAAATGCTTGAGAAAAAAAAATACAATCGATTATTTTATGATCGACTATATACGCAAAGATTGGACTTTTTTCCTACTAGTAATCAAATAAATTTGTCAAAAAATAATAAATAGGTACTTCCTTGCATCCTACATAAGTGGCGAATTAAGTGGCATTTGGCAATTCTTCCAACTTAACAGTGTTTAAAACCCACAGAAGCAAGAATTGCGTAAGAAATATAAAGATGAATGTAGGTACATATTATTATGTTTATGTAAATATGCACCGCCTATAATTTCAATCACGAGCCGCCTCTGATGATGACCACAAAATCTCAAAGCGTATCTAGGTACTCATCTAGAAAAGAATTCCTCACAGGATATTGCAGACTTGGCCAGCCAATACCTGCGTAAAATAGGACTAAAAGAAGACAGAACATATTAATTCTGTTAAGACAGAGTGGAAATGCCACACCACCTTTTTGTAGAGGTTGTATAAAATAATATATTAACTTAAATACATACATGGCATAACAATAAATATTTACCTTTTAAACGAATAATCTTGCATAAACTCTTATGTTTTGGATACTTTTCAAGCAATTCCATTAATGTTTGTTCAAATTTAAAAAGAATTAAGTCTTTGTGTGTCTCGTAATGCTCTAAAAATTAGATTAATAAAATCAATTAACTGTAAATATTAACAATATTTAGTACAAAGATATTTTGTTTTTGTCTTTTCATACTATTGATAATAATAAAATAAATTTTTAGCAAATACTAAAATGGCTAACAAGTGTTACTTTGGACTACAGAGGCACTTTAGATCACGTGTAAGTCAAGAACCACTAAAATCCTCGTCTATAAAACTCTTTTACGACCTGTACTAACATACGGCTCTGAGTGTTGGGTTCTTGCTAAAAAGGATATGGATGCGTTACTGGTCTTCGAAAGAAAAATTTTGAGAAAAATTTTCAGTCCCTTCTGCAATCAAAGCATGTGGAGAATCAGGTTTAACCACGAACTACAGAGCCTATTCAAGGAAACAAATATAGTCCAAACGATAAAAATAGGGAGGCTCCGCTGGTTAGGACACGTGCATCGTTTGGAAGATGACCAGACATCAAAAAGAATCCTCACAACGCGTCCGGAGGGTAGAAGGGGTGTGGGAAGGCCGAAACTGCGATGGATGGATGGAGTTGAGAGGGACCTTCAGATAGCCGGTGTGCGGAATTGGAGAGAAAAGGCCATGGATAGGGTGCAATGTAGACGATTCCTTGAGGAGGCCAAGGCTCATCCTGGGTTGTGGAGCCACTGATGATGATGAAATACTAAAATGTGGCATAGTCAGTAATGATTGTAAGATAGTTTGCCAATCTAAATGTTCATTGTCTCTCATAAGAATTATTCATTATACAGAATTTAGACAAATCAATTTATAAACGAATTTTATTTTAATTTACAACTTATAAATAAAAATGCTCCATCCTTAGAATAAGATACAGATATGTATGTAAAATTCTAAACAAATATATCAGTGTCTGAGAAATTAGTATTATTTTCATAGTAACAAATTCAATTGGTTTTCGATTGACTGCTCATCAATCATATATTGTGTTTTATTGGAAGCGGCAATTGTAATTCAAAAATAAATCTATACATAAATAAATAGACATACTTACTTCTATAAGCACTGTCATTATGTATAATTAAATATAAATCATAAAGTGGCAAAATGCCATATGACACAACATACACAGGTGGGTTTCCATTTTTTTCTTTAATTTTGTAAAGACTGTTGTCAAATCGAGAATGCGATTTACTTGGTATCTGAAAACAACTGATTGTTATAATTTCATGACCACACTAGTATCTCGATGAAAAGTAACATAAGTAATCTGAATAAAAGAAAAGCATATACATAATAAGTAATTGTAAATGACACAAAGAATGTTTATGTATAATTAATTTCATGTGTATAGATCATTTACACAATTGAAAGGATGTGGATAAAAGAATACAATTTAACTGAGTGACATATTCTTTCTAATTTATGTTTGTAAACTGTTTAAATGATTTAATATGTGTATATATTTCATATCGGTAAAAACCTAATCAAATCGAAATTGCATTCAGATGAACGCAAGATAGAAATATAGAGAAACCTATAAGAGGCCTATATCCAGCAGTGGAGAGATGGCTGAGAAGAAAAAGAAATCTAAATAAAAAAATACACTCTTAGTTGATTTTCTAAGTAAATTATGATGTACCATAACTACAACAAATCTAGTAAAACATCATAGTGTAAAAAATAATCATTAGATGGGTCGATGGCAGAGCGGCTAGCGCGCTGGGTTAGTAATCCAGTGGTCACGAGTTCGAATCCTGCCTCGACCGATTTTGTTCACCTATAGCACAAGCATTTATTTCTTTGAACATAGGAAGATGTATATGTACTTGTTTAATAAGGACATATTCATTTTTTATAAAAAAAAAATTACTTGTTGCTTCTCCAAAGTATATTTGCATCAAAAAATACAAAATTGTACAAAAAATGTCTGGAAAGAAGTATTAAAAAAACAAAATATACTCACATCAACAGCACTAATTTGAATAAATTCATAGTCTTCAGCCGCTAAAGCCAAAGAAGGATAACAGTTCAGAACCGAAGGAAGAAGGAGAAAAACCTTATTGACAATGTTGATGTTATGTGCCGACTCACACATACGTAACCAATCTTCGAAATTTATTCCGTTTTCTGGATACAAGGGCATTATTTCTTCTTGCAAACACTTGTGAGCCATATATGTGGCATATTCTAAGCTGCCAAACTCAAAACACTGCCAAGCTTTCGCAATTACCTGATCACTCTGCAAAAACAATGATATTTATTTATCAGAATAACTTTCATAAGCATGTATCAGATATCTGCTTCACTTGATAAAATCTGTACCGAAGCAGCTTCCTGTACATTTGTATATTTACTATTAGGTACATTATAAACAAGGTACTTAGGAAGTTATTAAAACAATATAAAGCAAGGTACAAAAATATTATAAACAATTTACAGAACTTTCGATTAATATAATATGTGTATGTAAATTTAATTATTTATAAAGATAAATAAAAACACAGTTTGAATCCACAAACGAGTACGAATTTAATGAGTTAAAGGAATTTCGCTGGACAGTCGGTATGCGGGCTGTTCCACGACGCTGTGAGCTAAGTTAGTTTTTTTTACCCCAGCCAAGTAGTTAACCTTATCTAGGAATCCTCCTTTATCCAGGCTTGAAACTGGCATCTACGTTCAACTAAAATTGTTTGTTTTCTGAAGCAATGGCAAATTTAAACAAAACGAAATGCCTGACGATATCAAAAAAGCCACTTAGATGCAAACTAGTCACTGAAAACAACTCTATGTAAAAGTCATGCAATTCACATACCTAGGTTTAGAGATCTCCAGCAGCAATGAAATGTATAACGAAGTTCTATCACAGGTCAATAAAGTAATAACTGTGCCTGGTTGCTGGTCAAATACTGTATCGAGAAATAAACACATCCTTACCACCAGCAAAGTCACAATATACAAAGTGTGGGTCCGCCCCATTATGACATATGGGATATAAGTAAGAGCCGACTCCAACAGAATCAAAAAGCTGTCTTAGAGTGGCTGAAGTGAAGATCCTACGCTCCATTGCAAGAAGAATCCTCGGGGACAAAAGATGGGGATGTACCAGAAGACTCTTCTGGAAAGACCACATTAAACGCATAGACAACAGAAATGCCCAACAACATAAGATTACCTGGAAGACCTGCAAAGAGATGGAATAACAGTTGGACCTCCTTTATCAGGATAGTCCACCCTCACAAACAGGTCAAATGAACTAATTACACGATGAAAAAGAAGAGGATACCGGCTATGTCCGGCGAAAGTGCTCAGGCTCATTAAATTCATACTCGTTTGTGGATTAAAACAGTGTTTTCATTCATTTTAAAATTTTATTTATAATTATGAACTTTCACTGTGTTGACAAAAATCTTTCAAATTACTGATACTGAAACTGATAATGTATCAAAGAAGATGATATAAATTAATTTTTATTTTATTTTAGCTTACAGAACTAATTAATATGTTCAATAGAATAATACTTACAAAAACTTCTCCATGAAGATATATTATTGTTGCAATAAGTTGTAAATAAATCAATTCAATATTTTTAATATCATCTTTATTTAAAATCATAGAGATAACAATGGCAAACCAATACTTAGAAAATGCAATTGGGTCCCAATCAGTAAATATATATAAAAAGTAGTCCAAATTGAAATACATCTTAAGTAAGAGAGCCTTTGTAATGCGAACCATTATCATAGTGATACAAAATATGAAAACAATAAGGGCTGAAAATAAAAAGTATGATTTATTTCATAGGTATAATATGCTAAAACATAGTTTGTCCACTCAGAAGTATTGACAACTTTTTTAGTATAATATATTATAAATTCAAATCAAATATAACTAAATTTAAATATGTATTTTTTTTAACGAATATAACTTTTTTGAAACAATGTATAGCAAGGTTACAAAAAAATTACTATTTATAACATAATCTGTCGGATAGAAAGTCTTTTCGCATATAGGATGTATAAACTTGTAATGAAATTTCTTTGGCTGTACCATTTGTATCTGGCTGTTTTCGATGACATTAAAAAGATTACATTTAAAAAAAAAACCAAATTAGTAAAATGTTGTTTCCAGGTATTTTTCTTTCTGTCAAAATAAGTGACTAATAAAGAAATTCGATACATTTTAAAAATTTTTAACAAAAAAGGAAAAAAGGCAAAGCAAGGTGCGAAAAAAAATTGTGATGTTAATGGACCTAATGCAGTGTCAGGAGTAGCACAAAGTTCATTTAAGCATTTTCAATCCGGGAATTGTGATGTCAAAAATGCACCTCGCTCTGGTCACCCTGTTACGGATAAAATGTAGATACACCATTTTTGAAAAAGTGGCTGAAGAACTGGGAATAGTCCACAAAACAGTTTTGACCCATTTGAAAAAAGCTGGGTACAAAAAGAGCTCGATAAATGGTTGCCACATGAGCTCACTGAAAGAAACCTAATGAACCGTGTACTCATTTGCGATTCTTTATTGAGACGTAATGAAACCGAACCGTTTTTGAAGCCATTGATAACTGGGGATGAAATTGGATTACGTACGTTAAGAATGTGCGAAAAAGGTCATGGTCAAAGGTTGGTCGGTCAAATATATTGTTCTCCTTAAAGATATGTATGAAGGCAGCAGCACGAGGGTCAAGAGTCCTGCAAGATATAGCGAACTCTTTGATGTGAGTCGGAGTTCATCAGGGCTCAACTTTGAGTCCCCTGATCTTCAACGTAGTAATGGATTCCCTGATGAAGGATATTCAGAGGGAGCTACCGTGGTGCATGATGTATGCGAACAACGTGGTCTTAATAAACAAATACATTGCACCCCTGCAGGAATCTCTGAATGAGCGGGTGACTGTCCTGGAGAACAACAGGCTAAGGATTAGCAGGATAAAAACAAAATACATGCCTTGCATCTTCAACGGCAAAGCTGATAGCAATGATATACAGTACACCTCTACCAAAGATATTCGGTTTTGTTATAAATATTACGCCAGGAAAATGAACACTATCACAGTCACTTTTGTTTTTTTTATATTTCAGACAATACATTTGCAAAATAAGAAAAAATATACACAATAAGTAGCAAATAAGTTTTCGTAAACGTAGCAAGGCAATAATTTATTTAAAACGAAACAAATCATTTAGTTTAAACAACAAATATAGCGCAACACAATCAAATCCCATACAAAATCGTCATTTTTGTCGAAGATTATTCAGATAGTTATATTTTTGGTCGCATGCAGCGCTTTTTGTGACGTCATTTCAATAATAGTCCATTGCAAAGTAACAAACAAATGTTATTGTTATATTGCTATATAAATGTTATCATGAATGAACATAAGAGTTTATACTGTGTTTTAGTTTAGTTATATAATGTTAGTACAACAAAATAAGGAAATATTATGAATACGACAACTTCAAAATAGCTAGAATTGTTTCCTTATCGAAACAATGTGTTGATATTTGTAATAAAATAAATTTCATTGTCAATACGGTAAATTAACTTTGTAAGACAAAAGATCATTTATTTAATATAAAATTAGCATTTGAAATGGAAATAATGGGTAGTTTTGAAGGGAGAACTTCGCTGAGAAGGGGGGCGATTTGCACATTAACCAATGAACCGAAATACCCGGAAGTCTGGCTCAAATTGTTTTATGATAATTATACCTACATAATATGTTGACGACTGATTGAAAAAAGTTTGACTGTATGGATTAGTTTTTATTTTGTGTCTTATCATATTTCATGGGATGTCAAAAGCAGCATTTTTGGCACATTTTACGGGTAAAAATGCTGTACAAAGCAAGAAAAAAATTACATGAATATCAAATATTCTAAGGTAGAGGCGTTTACATTGTGGAAATTCATTTTAATAAATTATTAAAATAACAATATAACTTTGTTTATTTCCACTTATTTATTTTTATTCCACAACTAGTTACAGTAATAAACAAAGTTATATTGTTATTTTAATAATTTATTAACATGAATATCTATTGTCAGAAAGCCAGTGCCAAAACTGTGGGGGCAAGTGTGGTTAGCAGGCAGAATCAAAACCATCCATGTTTACCCATATCATGGATATAATTATCTTATGGAGCTCTATAATATCTAAGGATGTTATAGAACTCCATAAGATAATTATATCCATGTGGGTAAACATGGATGGTTCTGATTTCGCTGGTTGGCCAAACTTGCCCCCCTGGTTTGCAAAATTTCATACTGGCAATTTTGATGTTGAAGATGCACCCACATCCTGGGAAGCCCCTTGAAGCTAATGAAGATAAATGATAAAATAAAAGCAATTTGATTGATGCCAACACCCAAATAACATCTTGCGACATCGCTGAATGATCATGTTTCATTTTCACGAAAAAAAAACTACATGACTGGAACAATCCAATAGAATTTAAAACAACGCAGCTAAATATAGATACATTTTGAATGAGTTGGCATTGTTAATATAAGGACTTTCATAAATAAAATACATATAAATACAAAACTTCAATGAATACTTTCTCAAATCTAATATTATTTATAGTAATATATAAATTTTCAAAATACACATACCAGTATTAGCAACAACACTCCCAATTCGATAATATACTGAAAAAAATAAAAAAATATATTTAGCCCATCACAACTATATCTTGAATATGGAAGCTTAAATTAAATTGATAACATTTCGTAAAATATAACCACGAAAAACTTTTCAAATAACTTACAACAATTAAAAACAGACATCAAAAGAAATATATAGTTGTAAGCTTTATTTACATTGTTTTCGTCCATTCTAACCGAATGACTATCCATTTAGAATATTATATACACAATGCAAGAATTCCAAAATAAATAAATAATGAAATAAAGTTAAAGACTATTTTTTGACTTGTGAATTTCTGTCACAACATTGTATCAGTGTGACCGTTTTCCAAACTGCCGAAAATACCGCACTTTTGGCGAAAATATACTAAAATAATACTAAACTCAATGTGAAAAAAAAATATCAAAAAAATACTAAATTTTCGATATTTGGGAACATAGGTACTAAGAAAACAGGCATATATTTATGGTGTAATTGTTACGTATATAACAAAGAAGAGCGTGGAAAACCAGTAAAATACTGGATATATAAAATAATATGGCGGAGAAAGAATGTGCCGCGAGTAAGAAATGGAATAATATAAAATTGGTTATATGTACCTACCTACAGAATAATAATGATCCTCTTTGCAGAAAAGTCAAATCAAACACATCTCCTGCTCAAAAGGATTTATAATAGCCCCGTAGATCTGAAAAAACTACAATACTAAATAAAGATTAAGACTTACAAAAGAATAAGATTACGTAAAGATTTAGACATAAGATGGTGGATCTGAGAGAAAATTTCTTATCAGGACTGATACCCTCCTCCCAAGATGCTCGGAGGTCGAACTCACCTTTTTCCAATATCAATAATGGAATTTGATATTCCACACATATTATAATCGCTGAACGAGATGAATAAAAAAAACTAAACGATAATTTATTGAAGCCGTGGTCTGACGATACACAAATGTCAAGTGTCAGCGCACAAACGTCAGATGGCACGGTCATGTCACAAGATAAAATGGTAAAAATTTCTAATAAAATAAATAATTAAAATTAGTAATAAATTAGGACGTCACAAATTCAAATAAACAGAGTCAATATTGGACCTCACACGTTAAAATAATGTCAGTAAAATAATGAAATAAAAATCACACAGCCGAAATATTGTCACACGGAAATAAAAAAATGTCACAAATATTGTTTTGGGCACACATAATTTTCTCTTCTCGGCCATGGGCGTGCTGATGCACCGCCAATGCCGAAATAGACCGTCGCGTCGTCGATGGGCGAAGGGGCAAGGCTATCGGCGAAAGCAACCTCGAGTCCCAGACACCGGCAGATGCCGGTTGGGTGACTGACGGGAGCGAACAGCGGCGGCGCGAGTCTCAAGGAGATGCAGGCCGTTGCTCCAGGGTCCAGCGCGACCCAACAGCGTTTGGAACACTTTCCAAACTCAGCACCCGCTTCGGTCCAGGAAAGCGGCTCTCTCGCTGAATGGTGGTGCGCCGATCCATTTCGGCACTCCAGGTGTCACGTCCATGGCTGCTGATGTGGAGCGAGCCTAACCGACACCTTTGGTGCGGCTTGCAGCTGCTCTGGCCACGAGGGGTGCAGACGTTCATTCCTCGGCCACGGTGAGCGCGGTGTCTAATTTTTGACTGTCTCTTTGTCTTTGTCTAAATTAAGATTAGTTTTTATTAGTAAGATGCATTAGGTAGGCTTCATCCTCGAATGAGGGCACTGAGAGTCCATAATTTAGCAGGCGGGGTTTGTTGGGAGGAGCCCATCCGGCAAACCCCGAGCCCGCCTGCGTAAAAAGATTTGCAAGTAAGTGCGGGTAAAGAGGTGCTAACGCGCCTGAGATACCCGGGTAAGCGGTGGGTGACTTTCAGTGTCTCTTTGTCACTCGTAATGTCACATTTTGGAGGTTTATTATAAATATTTATTTGTGGTCAGCTGATTTGGCGCCGAACATACTATTTTATCATAAATATTTGTTTGTGGTCAGCTGATTTGGCGCCGAATTTAAACAAAATATAGGAGAGGTCGCGTCAAGGACGATATTTTTCCTCGTATTTTCGCTTCATAATAATTATTTACTCCACCAAAACACAAAATGTCAACAAACTTTGTTCCATGTGAACGATACGTGTAATTCTACAGAAGTACCTAATTTAATGTTCGATACTTTTTAGTATAATGTGATTTCCAAAATTCATCAAATTTTGCTAATGTGTATAATGCTTAAAATAATTCAAAGCACTATACTCACCAGTCAAAGTCACCAATTATAAAATGTAATTCAAATGATCCCACCACCACCTTCTCTATCAATGAGTAAATCATAAAAGTAAAGAGAGATAAAATTATGATAGACATCAAAAGATAATGCAGACATAATACTTATTAAGAAAATACCAAAAAATGGTATTAAATTCTCTAAAAATCACAAAATATACCAGAAAATACCAAAAATTTGAACAATACTAAAAAAATACCGAACGTGTTCCAAAGTGGTGAAAAATACCAATTTAGTACTAAAATTACTAAAAACAGTCACACTGCATTGTATGATTATATTTTTTTACGAGACGAGCAGTGTTGCCGATTTGCGGCACTTGTGCCGATTTCGGGAAATTCAGACTTGCGTCGGCACTTAATCGGGCACTTTTCGGGATTTTTCAGATTTTACCTTTACAACACTAACGGATACTTGAACATGAACAATGAACAGTTTCGTGCCTCGTGATTTGGGATTCCCAACGAATTATACCATACAGACCATGCCAAAGAAAAATGATCAAAAGGAGTCATTGTTTAGCTTCATAATATTCACTCTTAATTTCAGTAAACCAGGGACAGCTCATATTACACAATAACATAAGTAATACCAAGTAAAAAAAAACGGGAGGATGAGCTAGCTATGCAGGTTACAAACACCGAACAAATAAATAGCAGTTTTAAATTGACCCAGATGAGTAGCGAACAGATAGGAAATATTGTCAAGTCCTTGCGATCTTATTGTGCGACTGGATTGGACAGCATCTAGAACCTTGGACCATATACTGAATCCACTAACATATATAGGTACAGAATTTAAGTATTTCTCGGGGAATATTTTCTGTCAGTTTCATGGAGGTTTGCGTATATTATACCAGTACAGTGATCCAGGCGGGAAATAACGAATGCGTTTAATAAAGATTTCGTTGCTTAGACCACGGGAATATTTCGTCTGAAATATTTTATTCGTCGTAAGAAGAATAAAGCAGAGGATGTTGGGTTTGTTTTATGAAACTCAGACTGGAGTCAATATATACTCCGAGAAGTTTAACGGCGGACTTGGGAACAATGTCGGTGTCTGCGACAGAGACGGAAGTGAGTCGAGGAAGTTAATATATGCCTCGTGTTTTGTTCGTAATATGGTGGATCGGGAGAGGTTGTATTTTTGATTATATATTTTATTTTGCTGTTGAAAAATCCGAGACGTCGTTGGGGGCCAGGTGGTAAGGGGAAAGCGTGAGGCCTCTGCTTAATGAATAGGTACCATAACTTAGTACTAGGATAAGTAACTTGAATGTGAATAGCTATAAAATATTACGGAAAATACAAATGATATTATACTTGCATTCATCAATAGTAAGATTAATTAAGGTGGTTGTACATTATTTAAATTCGTCATAATATAGGTATTAATAAAATAATGTATTTATTGGAATAATACAATCAACTAGCGTCTACAATCCGCATTTACCATTCCACATTCTGTTTCCGGTTGGCTCTCTGATTGGTTGAGATCTCGTAGTACTAAGTCAAATGAGGTGTGAAATTATTTATTAAATGCAAAAAATTAAATAAAAATTATAAATTTATTTTATAATAATTTATAATACTATTTATAAAGCAACTCGCTCACGCGAGTCACTATTATTATTATAAACAAACTTAAACCTAACATAATAATGCAGAAAAGAAGAGCTGGGATTAGACGCTACTATACAATCATACAATGTTGTGTCAGAAATGGATAAGTTAAAAATAGTTTTTAACTTTATTTATTTATTTTGGAATTCGTGTATTGTGTATATAATATTCTAAATGGACAGTCATCCGATTAGAATGGACGAAAACAATGTAAATAAAGCTAACAACTATATATTTATTCAGGTGTGTGTTTTTAACTGTGGTAAGTTATTTGAAAAGTTTTTCGTGGTTATGATTTTTTAGGAAATCAATTTAATTTAAGCTTCCATATTGAATACATTTTTTATTTTATACAGATTATTATTTGAGATATGGCATTTTATTGAAAATTAGTCCAAACATAAATGTCAACAAGCAAATCAAATTAACGAATTAAGCAGTACTTAGCTAAATATTTATTTATAATATGGTAAATGATAACACGACGAATGTACCGCCAAGATATATTATAATATATTTAAATAATTCAATGTTAACATCCTTCAAAATTGATCATATAGACTTTTCAAACATTTTTTACCCCTTATATAATATTATATGTAGCATTATTTCCTTATCCAAAATTTCTCAATTTACTTGGTTTGATTAGTAAATATTTAATTTTCCAAATTTTTTTATAGTTGTAATGAATCGAACCATCATTGGAATTTTAATTCAATAATAATAGTTATATCCGGGCTAGTTCAAGTAGAGCATCTCTGGGATCTCAGGGTCACAAGGTGGGCTCACGTCTGCCGTTGTTGTCACCTAATAATATACACGAATTTTAAAGAAGTTGAGGAACAGTATGAAATTAAAGGCGGACGAAATCCTGATAGCATTTATTATAATTATGACATTGAGTAAGATTAAACGATCAGCTCAGTCCACTCCTGCTCGACTATTAAATAAAAGGGTTACATACAGTAAATTTAGCCAATAAGATCTGCTGCAGTGCGGGGCACACAATCCCAGGACGAGGGCCACAGATTGAATATATGGTAACAAGTGGATTCTCAGTTGGGTGACTATGCCGCGCACCACAACAAGGCCTTTCACAGGTATATATCATGTAAAAGGAGATTAGAGTATTATTCTATAGACAAGATAATTTTTTTCTATTACAGTGTGCACACTTAAATTTGAGATAAAAGCAATTACTTAATATATGTATTCAAATAATTATAATCTTATAAATTACATAACTCAAATCGAGCAAAGTAGTATGAAGTTCCATAAGAGAAGGTTCATAATTGGTAAACAAGAAAACAATTTTATAGATCACATAACTCAATTCTAACAAGGCAGTATGAAGTTCCATAAGAGAAGGTTCATAATTGGTAAACAAGAAAAACGGTTCCCGTCTATGGGGTCCTAGAATAACATTGATGTACGAAGACAGGATATGTAAGTTATATAACACCAAGACACTCACTCAACCGGTGGGAAGTTAAGTCCGGGCCTGGACCAAACTTACGCCAACCCGAAGCAGGAGTTCCAGTGGTCTCACTCTGGTAGGGCAGGTTCGACCCTATTCCCGTAGGATCCTCCTATCGGTGTATGGAGAAGAGGTAGATGCCATAAGTTGAAATTGATGTGATTTAAAACATAATGGTTCGTTATTTCGACATCCCGTGCGAATAAGGTAAATAAACTGAGTGTTGGGTCATTATGACCCGGGACCTTTTTTTTTGGTTATTTCATACAACGATCAACATACGTAAGCTTTGAACATAAAACTTCGTTAATTTGACATCCCGTATGACAAAGTATAAAAAACTGACATTTGGGTCATTTTGACCCTGGACCTATTTTTTGGTTAAAACTCACTGGGGAAAGATTGTTCATTAACCGCCTTAGCAAGAACGGGGTAGTTTTCTTTTTTTTTTAATTTACACAAAAGGAATATATATATTGTTACAAGTACATTAGTTTATATTGTTTCACTGAATTATATATAAAAAATGCTTCACCAAGCGAAACTCCACTGGACAAGGATTGTTTATTAGCCGCGTTGGCAAGAACGGCGTAGTTTTCTATTTAATTTACACAAAAGGAATATATATGTTGTTACAAGTACATTAGTTTATATTGTTTCACTGAATTATACATAAAAAATGCTTCACCAAGCGAAACTCCACTGGACAAGGATTGTTTATTAGCCGCGTTGGCAAGAACGGCGTAAGTTTCTATTTAATTTACACAAAAGGAATATATATGTTGTTACAAGTACATTAGTTTATATTGTTTCACTGAATTATATATAAAAAATGCTTCACCAAGCGAAACTCCACTGGACAAGGATTGTTTATTAGCCGCGTTGGCAAGAACGGCGTAAGTTTCTATTTAATTTACACAAAAGGAATATATATGTTGTTACAAGTACATTAGTTTGTTCATAGCAAACACGTGAACATTGCCCAAATATAACTTAGCGGCACAAAACTTAATTTTGGAAGCTTTGAAAGTGCACTTCATTGGTTGCCCGCGTGAATATACAAGTGATATCTGAGGGTTTGTTCATTCAAACAAAAGAGCGGTTGAACAATTATTGGGATAAAACATAGTTCACTAAGTGAGAAGTATCTGAATGTACTACACTGTGTAATCGGACTATAACTGGCTTTAAACATACTTTTGTGACTGAATTATGTATAAAAATGCGTTACAGATCAAAACTCAACTGCCAACATTATCGTGCTAGCGTCGGTAACGCGCCATATATTTAAATTGCACAAAACGCACTATATACTGTTACAGAATATCCAGATTGTACATTAATTATTTCACGAACTTATCACTTAGATAGTGAGAGCACTTATTACATGGTTTTATGACGAACAACACGATTAATCTTTCATTGACAGCGGAATATGGCGGGAACCTCAGACGCGAGGAAGACGTTGCTGAAGCAATGCAAGCCAGTGGCGAACTGCGGGGGAGCGGGCGGGCAAGCGGGTCCCAATGTTCCGCGGGGTCCGGACGGAAACACGCCGTCAGATCTTGAGCAAGGCTATAGCAGCGACGCTCACAGTACTCGGCGCGAAATTCAAAATGAAGATATATTTTTATGTGGTAACGGAACGGAATTCTTGGTTTATAATTATTTAAAGACGTAGCGAGTGCGTAGCTAGCTACATAGTATTTGACCGAACATTCGGCTTCGGCCACCTTCGGCCATAAAATCAACTCCAGCTTCAGTCAAAATTTTGGCCTAAGTCAGATAGTACGATTATGCCACTGTGTAAAATTATTAAAAAATAAAATTTGGACGTCCCAAAGAAAAATAAATATAGTGTAAATTTTGGACGTCGAAATAAACACAGCTGATAAAGTATCATCAATAAATAATTTTAAATAAACACAAGTATTGTTACTGTCGTTTTTCCCTCTGTTGGGCACACATTGTCCTTCGTCTTTATGGCCATGGGCAATTACAATGCCTGGACGGACTTCAAAGTTGGTTGATGGTTGGCAGGAAACCAGAAAAATGATTCCCCTGTCCAAAACAGTGGCAGATGCTGCCTGAGCTTTCTGCATCAGAAAATTCAGAATAAATAGAATCTTTCTATTAATTATGAAATTTTAGATTCTGAGAAAAAGTGGATCAAATTTAAGAAGGGTATGACACACACACAAAATACTCTACTTATAATTCTGCATTCATCCATTTATACAGAACAAAGATGCTGTGAAGCATTTCAGTTGTTTTTTGCATGCAAAAGTCCACTACACCATACATAATGTTTCTGCCTAGTACCCACGTCTTGGTTTAAAACTGTCGATATGTTAAAAGAAATAAATTATCTTGAACAAATCGACAATTAGATCACATGTGGCAGCACTGACTAGTGTTGATATTTATCTATAGCATTTTATGTTAATACGAAATACAACATGTAGAACTGCCTTAAATAAATTTACTATAGCTAAACGATAGTCTTATTTGTCAAATTTTTCGGTGTGTTTATAGTTATTATAGCTGTGCAGTGTAAGCGATTATTGTGTTTTGTAGCATTTATTTAACATTGTTTCTCGGTGCATCGTTGATTGTATTTATAAGAAACAATATTATCCAATTATACGTCTTTAAATTTTGTACAGCATTAGCTCAACATGGATTTCAATATACTAGATAATATATTAAATTCTATGAACGCGCCTCCTTCCATGAGCGAAGAACAAAAACGACGCGTTAAAGGTATACTTTTTTCTTGGAAAAATCATTATTTATTGCGTTTTTTGTTTATCCATTCGTTTTTGTATTACTTGTCATATTTATATCATATTTTCATCGATTATAATTATATAATCTTATTATGTGTCATTGCATTTCCAAAGTTTTGCAAAGCATTTCATTTGCGGCGATAAATATAGAATGAATTGAGGTTCATAAGTAGTTGTGCCTCTATAACTATATAATTTGCAATTTTCATTGTTTCATGTTATTAATGCAAATACAAAGTAAGTAAATATAGTTACCAGCCACACCTCATGATTTATGTTTTTATAATAGCTAGGTAGATACGCGATTAAATATTAAGATACAATAAATACACATAATATTTGAAGTACTTCAGTTAATTCAATTAACTTATTATACAATTCCACAGAAGATTCAATATTAAGAAGCTGACTTCAATAATTAGTTCCACAAAATGATTAGAAAAATTATTTATTACCTTAATATATACTGAATATGTATTTATTTTTTCTTAATTTACTGATTAGAAATAATTTTCTTACTTAACACTGTTTAATAACATGATTATATGCAGTGTGCCAAAATTTTGTGATTGTATAAGAACACAGAATATAAAGCAAAAGAGGAAAGAAATACTTACATACCTTACACTATTTAGCTTAATTTTGCAATTTAACAAAATAATTGTGTTGTATAAGTGCCTTTTCACACGATCCGGTTGCCGGGTAGCCGTCGCGAAGTGTATGGGCATGCATGCTGGTATGTGTAAAAGCTACCATGTGTGCCCATACACTTGGCTGTCAGTTACCCGGCGCCGGCTACCCGGCAACCGGATCGTTTGAAAAGGCACTAATGGGAGCGAAATCACATCCATGTTCACAATTTTAACACTCATATATAAGAACATATGTTCTTATAGATGAGTGTTCTTATATGTTCTTATGTAACCTCTTTTCAAAAATTAAAATTGCCGTCATGTGTTTCCACAAAAGAAAACATATTTATTTCACATATATTTTCATTTTCTCTATGTTTCAAAACTGTGAATATAGTATAAGAGCCAATCTTGAAGGCATCTTCCTTTGAGATGTTCTGGGTCACATAATAGTAACAATTATTTAAAGGAATTTGATAGTGAGTAAGGTGGCTTAACAAGATTGAAGGTTCTGTGAAAACGGATCTCTGTGAAATTAAATAAATTAACCCGGGCTGGCATACTTGGAACTAAAAGAATCGACACTCAAAAAATGTATTCAAAATGCTGTTGTTTCGTAGAGTCAACAATAAAGTTCTCCGAAAATCTTGAATTTTAGCGGGGGGGACGTGATTTTTAAACCAACCATGGATGCAAAAAACCCAAATTTGTGTTCTGCGCACCCACATAATTTTTCTAGATGTTGGTGATAACATAAGCTATAGTCTGAAATGATTTTGTACCATTATACAGGGCTTGTTAGAAAAAATATATATAAATAGTTTTGTAAATGTCTACATTGAAATTTTTCAAAATCAATTTTTATTAAGTTCAAACGCTCATCTCCATGAAAAAAAAAAATCGTTAGTTTGCTAGAAACTATACCTATAACACTCGTTGCGGGGATTTGAAAATTGTTTTCATGGATGCATATGAAGAAATTAATAATGTTTGCTTTTGAAACACTTCCTGATGATAAAATCAATATCCATCAATAAAACATTTGTATAACAACACAAATAGGATTCGCAATCCAGCAGGATTTTTGCAGTTATTAAATTTGCTGGATCCAGCATATTTTGATTTTTAATATACTAATATTCTCATAAATATAAGACAATTTTTTTATTTAAGTATATATATATATACTTTAGTCTAAAATAGTATGAATAAGTCATATCTCTCCTTAATTGCCTTTGTTTTCTTGTAAAGTATTATATTGATTAATGGCAATGACTTTTATTCAATAATTGGTTAATCTCCAAATGTCCTATCTGGATACTCATAAATTTTTTACAAAAAAATCATTTTCTATGCAAGAGTTGTTACATTTTTACATGGAATCTTAATGTTTTATAAAAACCATGTAGACTTTCATGCCATTATTAGAAGAATTAATTACTTCTGAAATATTTGCTGAATCCAGCTACATCGCTGGATGCAGGATTTAGCAATTGCAATCCCTAAACACAAATATGTAAAATCGACATTTTTCTGTGTGCCATCAACATTTATTTTTAATTGTTGACTTTAAGAACTCAGCATTCTAAAATAAAAACAAGATGAACCCATGTATTATTGCTGAAAAACAGTTGATAAAAAATAAATCAGCGATTGGCTTGATGCACTCAAATACAAAGATCAAACACTTGAAGATTTAAAAAACTGTATTATATTGGAAATATTATTTATTTAATCGACATAAAAACTGCAGGCATTTTAATCTTGAGACATAAATAAAAAAAACAAATTTAATTAACTTTCTGACTTACAACTACGCAAACATTCATGTCATGAGATATAGTTACCATATACTCAGTGGAAACACAGTTTTTAATTGTGTTTTCAGTCTGGATCTGTGAGACGATTAATATCTTAAGTCTCCAGAATGTGGCAACTTGTTATTGGGTGCATGTTAAATTAATATTTGACATTAGTACCTGTTAGTTGCCCGAGAAGTTATATAAATAATATAAAATAAATAGTCAGGTTGAATGTATAGTCAGTTCACAAACGTACACATCCCTTTTAGAAATATCCATCCTAGGACCCAATTATGCATGGTTTCTAAATTCCCCCAAAATATGTTTGTTTTTTAAATTGTTAAGTGTAAGTAAATGACCACATTCACCATAATAATGTAGATGGTTGACAGATCGACCAGCAAACATCTTGAATAATAATATGACGTTGGCTGCGTGGAACACAAATTTTACGTTATTGTTTAGTTGGTAGTGCGAAAACCTTACCCCACTACACCAAAAATTGTCCAAATGTTTCCCGATACCTACAGTTGCTTTTATATTAAGTGGGGATTCCATTTAAAACAATTCACATTTAAAAATCGAAACCTGTTGCTACATAGTATGTTGTTATTAGCATACTATTATATTTATTCAGTTTTGTTTGAAGGATTATTTATCTTGAAACCTATTTTAATAAGGTCTTAGCGAACTGTTTGTTCTATTACTTTGTTGCAATGTCACATTTGTTAAATAAATAATGCACAGCATATTGCAATATCACATTCATTAAATTAAACATGTACATAATAGTGTTTGTTACTTTGTTTGTATAAGATTTTGCTACTGTTGATAATTTTTAGCTCAAAATGAAATTCAAAGGAAAGCCGAGCAAATGAAAAGAGATAATTTGAGCAAGTTTCGAAAAAGAGTAGAACAGATGGTAACGGATTTTGTCAGGAAGGGTAACATGCCTCATTTGGAATTTGAGCCAATGGACAGAATTTACAGAAACATCATGTAAGTATAATTATTATTTTGAAGTAAATTGCAAATCAGTTCTATAACAAAAAAAAAACTAGTGGGTTGCGGCCAACGCTAAACTCCTCACTAACAAGTCATTCTATAAAGTATTCAAATTTTGTAAGGATTTTTATGAAATGCATTTAAAATCAGCATTTTTATGAAATGAGTTTGTTGCACTATTTTTTATTTAAATATTTTATTATAAATACTTGATATCTCTTCAATGCCATTTTATGAAAGTGATGTGCCTTTTAACTAATTTGTAAATAAATAATTCAAATTTTAAGTTTCCTTAGCTTGGGGTCACTTTGAAATTTTTTTTTTGAAAAAAAAAATGAAAATGTTCTTGTTAAACAAGTACATATACATCTACCTACGTTCCCTAAAATAAGCAAATAAATGCTTGTGCTATAGGTGAACGAAATCGGTTGAGGCAGGATCTGAGCTTGTGACCACTGGATTACTAACCCAGCGCGCTAACCGCTCTGCCATCTACCCATCCAAATATTTGACATTTAAACAAATTTAGAAGCACTATTCAGATATCCTTCAAAATCTAATGGGGTCTAAGCGAGTTTTAGATGTATACATATTTGCAAAAATTGAAAAGAATGGAATGAATACTTTAGTGTGTAATCGATAAAGTAAAATAAACACGCCGTACATACAGAGCACATAGTACACAGCACACACACAGATACACTATGATAAAACTTTCCGAATACAATCTCAGCATGATACTGGTTGTATAATCTGCAATAAAAAAAATAGCCTTAAAAATTATGAAATCATATCTCCCCACTTGGGTTAGTGAGGAGTAATATATGAATTAAAATAATTAATTAGAAAATTGTCACTAATGCAGGTAACCTCGTGCATCATGATGAAATGTTATAAATGATCTTTTCAATACAATAAAAATAACACCTAAAAAGATGCAAAATGTCATACACATATTTTGTATGGCTTTACAACAGAGATTGTTCTACACAAATTTGCGATCGGAAGAGATTGTATCAAAAGTATCACCTGAAGAAATTAAAGCAGTAATTATAGCACTTTTTGGCTGCCAGGTTAGCATACAGAGAGCCAACATCTTTCTTTCTGAATACACAAAAGGCTTAAATAGTTCCCTATAGTGACTATGTTTATTACTTTGTTTATGTTTGTGGTGGCAGAGCGGTTAGCGCACTCGGTTAGTAATCCAGTGGTTGTGAGTTTGAATCCCGCCATAACCGATTTCGTAGTTTAGGGAATGTATGAGGATGTATATGTAAGTACTTGTTATAAGGACATATTCATTTTTTATTAAAAATTATGTGCTCATAAGTTACAAAGTGTCATCTTTTGTTTTTGCTGAATGAGTTGGAAAACCTCATGTAGAATGTAATGGTTATATATAATTATTTCTCAATATGCCTCACTGATTGGGTGATTTGAGTTTATTTTGTGTCCAATTCAGGAATTTTTGATATTTTACTATACATTTAATAGCAGATTTTGTGTCTTATTCTTGTATAAGTTCCATGACACTCAAATATTAAATACCATATCATCTGCTTAGTTAAAATACAACAAAAGTAAATCAAATTTTTTTTTAATTGCATACACATTGGTACATGTAGGTAAACAAGCCAAAAATTAAATAATATTTCTGGCGCAGTTCAGATGTGACATCTGTGCGAGACACCGTCATCTCATTTACAAGGACTGTTGCTTTCATTGTTTACAAATAAATCAACTTCTCAATAGATGGCCTTACAAAGAGGTTTCTTCGTTACCTCATAGATGGCAATAGTATAATTCCGTATTATTCAGGTGAAATGTTTACACATTATTCAAATATATAGAACTTTCAAAAATTACATTGATAGGGGAACTCAATGAAGGCATAAATTGTTAGTAAAGTGATTACGTAAACCAGCCGATGACAGGTCGTAAGCCCTGTAGGTGCCTGAGTTCCTGGTTCTTCTATAATATCTCAACTTCGACTCTATTGAGAAGTAATTTTTTATCTAATTCGTGATTTTTATTCAGAGTTGTTAATAACATCAAAATCTACATGTTATCTCTTTCATTTGACAATCATATGTAAAAGATAACAATAGAAAATTTGATAAAAATGTATGTCTAATACAAATGTTTTGATATAAAGATTTTGTTTTTTGTCTCCTGTACATAATGTAGATATTTAATGACTTATTTTGTAAATCAAATATATTTTTTAATTGCATATACACAAACATTGGATTTTTTTTCCTGTCGGGAGTACAAATGATATTTTACTGACAAATTTTTTAACGTCTCAATAGAGACGAAGTTGGGATATTATAGGATAACCAGGAACTCAAGGCACCTACAGGGCTTACGACCTGTCATCGGCTGGTTTACGTGATCTTTTTATGCCTTCTTATTGAGTTCCCTTATCAATGTAATTTTTGAAAGTTCCATATATTTGAATAATGTGTAACAATTTACTTGAAAATAAGGAATTATACTATTGCCATCTATGAAGTAACAAAGAAACCGTTTTTGTAACGCCATATATTGAGAAATTAGTTTATTTGTAAACAATGAAAGCAAACGTCCTTATAAAGGTGCCTTGAGTTCCTGGTTCTTCTATAATATCCCAACTTCGTCTCTATTGAGATGTTAAAAAGTTTGTCAATAAAGAAGACTTACTTTGCATTTTGATTAAGCAGTCTATATGATAAATGACCAATTGAATTGACTGTTTCAGTTATGAAGTCGCAGAGGTTGCCGGTCTAATGGCTTGTTCCTTTGGTATTGAAGAGGTAGACAGATATGCTGTTATTTACACTAAAGATGCTGGTCCCACTGAAATTGAAAGGCAAGTAAGGAGCAGTGGTGGACTATGGAACGCAGAGGTGGCTGCTAAAATGGAAGAAGAGGTACCTAAATAAATAAACCTTCCTTTGGCTGTATCTCGGGTCTTTCTATTCCTAAAACAATATTGTATTTTGTTTTGAATTCCATCAGTTATCTTCATTTGTTTTCATATAATAATGGAAAGTTGTGAAATTTAAGCTTTTTTTAAGGGGGCATATAAACCTAAATACACCGATTTCAAATCAAATTCCTCAAATATGTTAAACAATGTGTTTCTAGAAAAAATAATATAAGTGTTTTCAACATTTCTCTATTGAATGTTCGTTACACAATTTTAAAATTCAGCCTAAATTCCTCTAAAAAAATATCCTTTTTTAATAATAATAATAATAATGAACACTTCCTTGCACCCTGCGCAAATGGCAAGTTTATTGCCGTATGGCAATTTCTTCCAACTAACCAGTGTTACCAGCCCAGAGAAGCAATATTTGCGTGAGAAATAAATTTTATTAAAATTCTCCTCTGCTGGGAATCGAATCCAGGACGCCCTCACAGAAACTGAACGGCTTACCGACTGTGCCACGGCGGTCGGCAAAGATTTAGACCTGCCATACAAATCTTGCGTATCCTGGCTTGATATTTTGTCGATATGTTAAGAGAAATGCATTATCTTGGAACAAATCGACAATTGGATTATTTTTCAAATTTTGAAATAATTTAAATTGGATGTTTTTTTTTTGTAGAAAGCGAGAAAGGTCCAATTTGAGAAAGCAAGTGAAGACGACACAAATGAGAATTCCACAAATAGCAAAAAGAGAGGTCGTAAGAAGTTCACACCGCAGGGCACTCACTATGGAGAGAAATATAATAATATTGTTATTGCACCACAAAAGACATCCACCAATAATTCATATGGAGAAGGTATGTAATTCTTTATTGAATTGTTTTATATTAACTGCTTGCTTCAAATACAAAATATTACTTATTCATAATAATGGGGCTCTATGAAAATAGTGGAGAGTCATGATTTCACAATTTTTAAACATATTTTTTTTCATCAATTTCTCAACGGGTATCATGTAGAGAGTGCACACTGTGAGTTTCGTTGTGATGTGTTTGTATGTATAGCGTACACTGTACGGATTATCCTTTTTGTGTCCTCTCTACAGCCCAAACTATAAGTCCGATTGACTTCATATTAACATCATATGTGTAAAGTGCATAGACCTAGAGCTGATTAGTTTTTCATAGATATCCGTTAATTTTTTCTCTATGTTTTCATCTGTCCAAATTTTCAAAATGCTCTCACAGTCTGGAAAATCGAGGTATTTTTATACTGTTTGAAATTTTGATACAACAAAAATACACTCATCAAAAATGCATTCAAGGATTGTCAAAATTTAAAGAAAAAATCTATGGTTTGCCATGTCAATGTGAAATAAATTTCATATTTGTATATTAAATGTATATAACAGAAGTAAAATAGCTTCTGTATGGGAAAATTGAGTGATTAACTTCATATTGATATTGTTTGTCTCTATAGACAAGTGTATTTTTTACTCTCCACATCTTCTTCAAGGGGTAGGCAGTGAGAACCGAACACCACATTCTTCTATCTTGACACATATACATTGCCTCATCAACATTGATACACTGTCTAATACATGCTCATCCTGCTAGTAATGCAATATTACTTAAAATTTCTCAACAGGTATCACGTAGAAAGTGCAAACTATGAGTTTCGCGACAATTTTTTTGTGTGTATGGTGTATTGTGAAAACTTTTGTTCTGGGAATCTTATATTTGTTTAAGAATCTAATATAAATGTTCTTCATAAAAATGCATTTAGAGATTTTCAACCTTTCAAGAAGAAATAATGAACTTTTAACATGGTGTGGGGAGTTTAGTGTTGGCTACAACCCACTCGTTTTGATAATAGATAAATTTTTGAGAGGCTAATTTATTTCAATACTTGGTCTATTAACACTACAATAGGCATGATGACTAATTTTGAAAAACTATCTCACGATGTTTTTACGCATTCACTGTTTTCAAATATATATACATTTCTACATAAAATAAAGGTTTAGTAGCAAAAATCGCCATTTTAAAATCAAATTTGACATTTACGCCAAAAAACGCTTGTAGTATCATGGCGGCTGCCGACCCTGACGGTGACGTCACGATATTGTAAACTGCATATCACTACTATATGTAATATATGTATTCTAGGACGATTTGTGTATTTATAATCAATTCAAAAGTGCATAAGTGTTGTGCGGTCCCTAAATGTACAAACACGACGAAAAAAAACACCTACTGAGGTATATGTTTTCGTCCCACGCGAAAAAAAAGAGAAATAAGTGATTAAATTTCGCACGGCGAGACATAAGTGTATTTTATTAAGTACGCGTTTACAATGAAGTACAGTATTTGTTCCCCCACTTTTAGCTCTCAATAATATAATATTTACCATTATTTAGGCAATAAGCATATAAAGAACTTCATTAATGTCCAAACGTCAAAATAGGCCATCATACGTTTCCCGCGTATGTTTTTAGCTTATGAACACATAATGTAGAGAGAAGAAGGAGCATATTTTATCGATTTTCGAGATGTAAGTTGTATTTAAATTACAGATAAATAAAGTACTTATATGTACTTATTATTAAGTTTTTACGTTTCGAAATTCTGATGAACAAAAGTCTTTGTTCGACGCAAAGAAATATCCGTCCATCAAAAGTTCCATTCTAGTTAAGAGTAGTTAAGACAGGCAGAAAAATAACTACTATGGCTGCTATTGCTAAAAATAACGATAGCAGATAAATATAGCTTGTTATTAACACAATACAAATAACGAGCGCTATGTAATAATTCGTATGCTGCTAAAATTGTAACGATGTTTTAAAACGCATGCTTCGCGTAATCGCCGTCGTTTCGCGAATCGCTTCATTGCATGAAAAAAATATAGCTTGCTAGTTTAGTTTGGCAGTGACCAGCATCATAACATGTCGAACGTTCGTCAGCTCACCATCGCGTGACAAAATTGTAGAATACTAAAACTAAATTAGTTAACCATACGTTGCGAGCGTTCATTATTTATTTATTTATTCAATAAGAACTAAGTTACATACAAAATACAATAAACTTAGGCCCGATATTACAGTCGGCCCTCAACTCATTGAGTTTGTTAAACTCAAGATTAATGTTAAGGGGAGATTGAATCCATTTCCGTATTACAGTGCAATATAACATGTCAGTTACTAAATCTTCAATTATAGACATATTTCACTTTTTCTGTGGTTATTATCTGTCAAATTTTAATAACCTCAAATCATACGAAATACAAAACGGGACGCTACGACTTTAAATACCATTGTTTTATTATCCAACATGGTAAATTTAATTTTTTTCACCAAAATAATGCTTTTAAATGCCCATGTTCAATACGGCTGTCAGTTTGTTTTGTTGTGTGGCGCCACCGTCGATACAACTAACGCCTTTAGTGATACAACACTGAAACTACACACGTTGCCTAACGCCTCTAGTGATAGAAACTGAAACTACACGAGTTGCCTAGCAAATGACAGTTGACTCACAGTTAAGTACTTAATCTGCCAGAAACGTTGAGTTAAATATTTGTCATTTTAGTGACATATTTGAGGGAAGATTAGGCCTAAACGGACACTGTAATACGCTATATTTTTGTGAAACTTGAGTTTAGCTCTTAAACTGACACTGTAATACCGGCCCATAGTATCCCCCGATAGGTAGGCGAGTATCTAGGTAAATTGAAACTATTTGCTTTGATGAATCCTTGTTCCATTGCTATTTTATTGTTTTGTTTTAGTTTTAAGTACCTAATTAAAATATAAATATATTAAAAACACCAAAATAAACATTGTCCAGACCGACAATTAATGCGTATATTGTATTGAAGACTATCAGAAGAATTGACGCGACCATACTATGACGTCGTGCGCTCTGATTGTTTTTTCTCATAAAATGGCGGACTAACACATTTTGTATTTTTATATTTATAATATTATTATTCACTCCTTTAAAATGAAAATAAGTACATTTTTTAAATCTTTATAACCTATTTTATTTTTTAAAATCATAATTTCAATGATTTTTTCTTACAGTCATCACACCTATTACATAACATTCTATTTTTTTTTAATATATTAATCATAATATGTATATGAATCATAACAATTATCCCATATGTATATTAGATTCATCATAATACATTGTGTATTTCCATTTCAACCTCATGTAACACTGTACAACTCCCACAAACAATATAATAACATCATTTTATTTTATAATCAAGCAATGAAAGCCACCAAGTTATTTATTTCTGAAACGTTAAATATTCTCCACCACGTTACAATACTCGGTGCGTTTTATAACAGATGCGTCAACGATTCAATAGAGCGGATAGCGATATTATTTGGTTTATTCTCCCAAATAAACCAAATAAATCAATAAATAAAAATAGCATGTTAAAAATAAGCAGCATATTCCATATAGCTTGTTATGAAAAAAATAGCCATTTCGAACAACACTACAGTTGACAGTAACAAACACAATTGACAGTATCAATATGGTGACGTCATGCGCTCTGATTGGTGTTTCACATAAAATGGCGGACAAACATATTTTGTATTTTTATTTTAATAATATTAATATTATTCGCTCTTTTAAAATGAAAATAAATATATTTTTTCAAATCTTTATAACATATTTTATTTTATAAAATCATAATTTCAATGATTTTTTCTTACTGTCATCACGCCTATTGTTTTCTTAGCAAGCCCCACTATTTATTCAATTTCCTCAAAGAATTTTTCTTCTTTGATCTAAACAATGTCTTTCTGATGACACAGTTCTTCAATGCAATAGTGCTGAGCCAAGTCATCCAGACATTTTAAAACCAACAAGCTCACTTTAATGTCCATTCCATAGGATCGGTGTTTTGTGACATCTAACATAATAAATATGAATCTAAAATATTTATACCTCTTTTATTCATAGTAAAAATCCATTTAAGTATGATATAATAACATTTTTAGTTTGTATATATAAAATATATAAAAATGGTGGATCGGTATGTTTCCTTTTTATTATTTAACATTTATATCTAGATTCGCTAATTATAATTCCGTATTTTTTTCCCTTCCATCCCTACAGTCCCTTCCGTCCCGATTCATTCATTCAATTATAATTTTATATAATTATTCAAACAAATATAGGTACTTGAACCTTTAACATTATTCCAGTTTTATATATATAGATACCATTTTATGTATGGGTATATAGGATTTTTGCTGAACAAACCCACTAAGTATCAATTCAATACCATTTTTTTAGATATTGAATTAATAAATAAATAAATTATAATGCATAAACCTTCTCCTGAATGAGCTGAACAAATTCCCAAAGTTTCATCGCAATCGGATGGTTGGTTTAGGAGTTCATCGCGAACAAACAAATATACGTAAATCCATTTTTATATATATAGATGAAGACTTGTTTATTTTCTTAAATTTAAATACAGCATACATTTGTTCATTCACATGAATGAACCTATTCTATTCTATTCTCTTATAAATTATGAATTTTCAACACTGCCTTCGCCTGTCGCTATCCACAACTGGCCTTCCAGAATTCACTGTGCTGGGTCGTTATCCAGTCTTTAATTGATCTTTTGATCGTATTTGCAGATAGGCCAACTGCAGGTTCAGGTCCTATGAAAGGTTGCCCTGATCCCTTTTTGGCAAGCCTATCTGCTCTCTCGTTTCCTTCTATACCTTTACGACCAGGTACCAAGGCCAACTTTTATGATAAATTTTAAACATCTCAGTAGAGACGAAGTTGGAATATCATAGGAGAACCAGGAATTCAAGGCACCTACAGGGCTTACGATCTGCTGGTCATCGGCTGGTTTACGTGATCGCTATATGCACTTGCGCAACGTTCACCAATAATGCGTATATACAACAATAAAAATATTCTATCTACAACTTGTTTTCTGCGGCCCTTCAACACAAGCACGCATTATTATTTGTTTATAAGAAATGGAACATATTCTAATTTATCGTTTAATTTTTAATTTTCAGTTCCAAGTCATCTTAAAAGGGACCACCGCTCTATAGAACAAACAATGGCTGATATCAAGGCAAAGCGGCAAAGAGCTGACCATTCTCAAGACATATCTGCAGAGTCTTCAATTTCTTTGAATAACACAAAACCTACATAATCTAGGAAGTTTTTTCATTAATATAACATTTTTGGAACATCCTATATTACTAAAGTATTTTGCCAAATTTATTAAATATTATGGTATTCTGAATGAATTAATATTGATTACCCAGTTTTATGTCTCACCAACTCTAATGATTATCTTTTTAAAGGTGTTAAAGAATGTGTTAACTATTCTTGGTAAAATTCCACGAAGAACATAAGTTATAGTTTCATTGTTTATTATAAATTACACTGACCCAGTATTGGTCTATTTAAAAGAAAAATTATCAGACTATATCAATAATAATAATAATAATGAACACTTCCTTTCACCCTGCGCAAGTTGCGAGTTTATTGCCATATGGCAATTTCTTCCAATTAACCAGTGTTTCCAGCCCAGAGAAGCAATATTTACGTGAGAAATAAATTTAGATAAATTTCTCCTCTGCTGGGAATCGAACCCAGGACGCCCGCACAGAAACCAAACAGCTTACCAACTGTGCCACGGCAGTCGGCAATCAATCTTGGTCTTATTAGACCTTTTAATATCAGCGAGTATCATTTACTTTGTTATCTTAAATAAATTTTCACTACATAAAGTAATGAAAAACTTGATAAAATTTAAATTACAAATGTCTTGATTATTTTATAGTTAACCAGTTTCGGAACTGACCCACTCCTTCATCCTTAAACTTATAGGTTTAGATGGGTCGATGGCAGAGCGGTTAGCGCGCTGGGTTAGTAATCCAGTGGTCGCGAGTTCGAATCGTGCCTCGACCGATTTCGTTCACCTATAACACAAGCATTTATTTGCTTATTTTAGGGAACGTAGGAAGATGTATATGTACTTGTTTAACAAGGACATATTTATTTTAATTTAAAAAAAAAAAAAAAATTGTTCGGATGAGGGAGCGGGTTGCCTCCGAAACTGGTTTAATATAAAACATCGAAAGAACATCATTGTATGTAATGATTAAATAATTTTGAATTTGTATTGTTGGCTAACTATGAAACTGGGTTTTCAATACATTATTGAGTTAACTTGATTTATGGTGAACTAATAAAAACAATATGCACTGATTTTATTGAATTTGGTAGTATATTATTGTTGTGATTTAAATTTTTGAACATCAACACAGAGGAACCTAAAAATTCTCTAATATCTAAAGTTTGATGTTTGAAATAATGTTTGATGTTTTTTAGATATTTGATTTTTATTTCAAAAAAATGTCTGTAAAGAATTGTGTTGAAAATGATCCAATTGATACTTTTTTAAAATATGTTGAGTGTTTTTCTCTCCAGAGGCATTAAAACAAGACGTAACATAATTTTAATACTGATGAAGAAGTTGTAGGATAAAACCCTATAAATATACATGTATGTTTATTTGTTATTGATTATGTAAACAGCTGTTTTAAGTGATAACTCAAAACACTACCAGTCTTACCTGCTTACTATTTGCGACTGGATTATTGATCTGATGCTTAGCCAGTTTCAGCAATGTAGAAAACAGGGTAAGCATTGGTTTAAAGTCAATGTGCAAATATTTAGTAAGACCTTTTGTTTTTAAGTTTTTGTGTTTAGTACAAGCTTTATATTATTTTTAATGATTTAGTTCAAAATCTGAGATTTTACTGTATTATATTTATGTTAAATTGAAATAATTTACACTCAAGTAATGTTTCTTTATATTTCTCGTGTAAAACTTTTCGTTATTTTGCAGCGATTTTTATTAAGAATTTTGTAGACGGAAATAACTGAAATTAATAAGTTGCATAGTATAATACATACATATTGGAACATAATATATAATCCATAAATATTGTAATAATACATACATACATATTGTAATAATACATACATATTGTAACATAATATTCATTACTGGGTGAGTTCTACACATTTTTATCCTTGCATTCATTTATAATCTTCATCCATTTCCTTTATTTTACAATGATTGTTATTTTAAATTTTGTAGACGAAAATAACTTAAATTAATAATTTGCATTGAATAATATACATACATACTGTAACATGATATTCATCAGTAGATTAGCAGACAGAATTGAGTTCTTTTATCATTGCACTCATTTATCATCTTCATTCATTTCCTTCATTTTGCAGTGATTGTTATTTTGGATTTTGTTGATGAAAATAACTGATATTATTAAGTTGCATAGAATCAACTGGGTGAACAGACAGAACTGACATATTTATCCTTGCACTTATTTATAATCTTCATCCATTTTCTTAAGAACACTCATTTGTTATTTCTGCTTTTTAAATTTCACCTCTACAACCTCAATCTTTGAAATTCATTCATTCTGTTTTTAAGAAATGCATATGAGTCCAAAATGTTCCAACAGCTTTATATATTTTTTATCTAATAACACCTTGCTTAGATGTTTATATATATGAAATGTGATAGATGTGTGTATTATTATTTTGTGAATAACATTGATTTGATATCATTTAAAGGATTGGTGGATATTTTGTAGTAGTTAATATTAACCATTTTTGACTTTATAATTTGCTATTTACCACTTTTTTATGAGTCACTTTGCGACATGTTTCGGAAGAGCTGTCTTTCCATCTCAACACACCAGTCGTTGGAAGGACAGCTCTTACGAAATTTATCGACCGGCGTGTTGAGATGGAAATACAGCTCTTCCGTAAAATGTCTCAAAGTGACTCATAAAAAAAGTAGTAAATAGCAAATTATATAGTCAAAAATAGTTAAGATTGATTTGACACTTGAAATGTGAAGAGATTGATTGGTTGAAATTGAGTAACATAAATGTGCCAAATAGATTTTTTTTATCAGTGTTTTGTCTATTGTGTGGTCACTATTTGAAAACTATTTTTGAAATTGTGAGACTAGAATGTATTTGAATTATAAAATGGATTAAAAAAATCATAAAGCATTTTTTTCTTTGCTATTTGTGAAAGCCTTTACTCTCCTACTCAATGACAAAAAGTCAATTTGTATTTTTACTATTCCAGCGTCAATATAAATTTTTGTAAAATTATAAGAAATAAAAATTTGAAATTATATCAGTATGGGCTAATACCTCCTTTTAAAAATGTAAATTTAATTTACAGTTTATACTTAAAATGTACAAATAATAATGATTGAAATAATTATGTGATTGAGTTCCTAAGACTTTCATTTATTCTTTAGACATTGAACTGATTGATTGTGTATCATGAAGGTATGACACTATTGTGTAAATTGTTGTGTTTTAGAAAAATGTTTCTATATTAATTTAAGGTAAATATTTTTTTAAGTTGAAAAAGAAAAAAACATTAAATTTGAGTCATTTATTTTTGTATTACATTAAGTATTCTTAACATATTCATGTATATTTTTTTATTGTTTCTTTTGATAAAATTGATCTACCATTTTATTCATCGATCTAAAGAATTTCTATTTATTTAATAACTATTACCAGTTAGTTATGGGCTCATATTTTTTTTCTCTAAAAATTTCGAGGGTCAAAGAAATAAAAGATTAGTTAACATTGTATAAATGTCTTGATAGACAGTGTTAACTGATCATTGTATGAATTATGTATTTTATATTGTCATGATCTTTTTTTATTTGATTATATGTATATGAAATTTATTGTACCTATACATTTGTCTAAGACATTTGTTTTTATAATCGTTTAAAATAAAAATGAAATTCAAATTATTATTTTTTTTATTTTAATGTATTCCTGATTTTTTTGAAGTTTCATTGAAAGATTAGAAGAAATTCATACACTTTTACTGGTTTAATTGGTGGCTTGTAAATTCAACTAGGTATTTCCTCTGGTTTTTATCATTGTACACATTTTGACAGTTCACAATGAGCATTTAATGAAAAACATTGAAAATATTTGCTTACTTGACTGTATAGCATTATTCTGCTTACTTGACTGTATAGCATTATTTTGCTTACTTGACCGTAAAGCATTATTTTGCTTACTTGACTGTATAGCATTATTTTGCTTACTTGACTGTATAGCATTATTTGCTTACTTGACTGTATAGCATTATTTTGATTACTTGACTGTAAAGCATTATTTGCTTACTTGACTGTATAGCATTATTTTGCTTACTTAACTGTATAGCATTATTTGCTTACTTGACTGTATAGCATTATTTTGCTTACTTGACTGTATAGCATTATTTGCTTAGTTGACTGTATAGCATTATTTGCTTAGTTGACTGTATAGCATTATTTTGCTTACTTGACTGTATAGCATTATTTGCTTACTTGACTGTATAGCATTATTTTGCTTACTTGACTGTATAGCATTATTTGCTTACTTGACTGTATAGCATTATTTTGCTTACTTGACTGTATAGCATTATTCTGCTTACTTGACTGTATAGCATTATTTGCTTACTTGACTGTATAGCATTATTTGCTTACTTGACTGTATAGCATTATTTTGCTTACTTGACTGTATAGCATTATTCTGCTTACTTGACTGTATAGCATTATTTTGCTTACTTGACTGTATATCATTATTTGCTTACTTGACTGTATAGCATTATTTGCTTACTTGACTGTATAGCATTATTTTGCTTACTTGACTGTATAGCATTATTTTGCTTACTTGACTGTATAGCATTATTTGCTTACTTGACTGTATAGCATTATTTGCTTACTTGACTGTATAGCATTATTTGCTTACTTGACTGTTTAGCATTATTTTGATGGTGGAAAGACAAAATAAAATTATTTAAACATAATTTTTTTTAATGTACAGGAGAGTTAATAAAAAAAATATGAAACTAGAAACTAGATGAAAAATATCAACCACTAGGTAAATTAACTTGGATATTTTACTTCATTATTGCTTACATTCTGAATTCCTAGCATTTTTATGATAAACTCTGAAATAATTTTGGTTACTTTAGGAGTTGATAAATACATAATATTGGGGTATAAGGAGAAATTAAACAAGAAAAAAAAATATTTCTATTTATCTTTTTTATTCACAAACATTATTAGGTGACATAAAATAAAATAGCAATCATTGGATTATGATAAAATACATTTTTTTCCATTAAACGGTACACCATTATAGTCCGAGAGATTGCAACGTCAAAAAAACAATTAATTTTTTAATGGCTGGTTTATTGATATTTCCTTCCTTATTGTATATAGGTATTATGAAAAAGGTAAGTCTGGCACATGGGAGTGGTTGCGTTTCCAGTGCGCATCCTCTTTGTAGGTAAAAATTGCAGCATTTAACATTACTTCAATATAATTTGTACTTGTATGTTATTTGTACCTATAAAATCCATCCATTTGAGAAATATGTACTTACTGTTAATGAAATATGTAAAAAAAAAGATATTTTTTTCAGAAACCTTCCCGGATGTGCGCTGAGGAAATCACTAAGTTTCATTGTAATCAGATAAATGGTATAAGAGCACAAAAAGGACTCACAAATGATACTAAAATCTGCAATTTTCACCAATGGAAAGGGGAAATGCGCACTGTTAAACGCAACCACTCCCAGGTGCCAGGTTTACCTTTTTCATACCTATATTCAATAAGGAAGGATATGTCAAAATCAGGAATTTAATAAATTAATTATTTTTTGACGTTGCTATCTCTTAGGCTGTGTTTCTCAAACAAAGATCGAAGTAAAAGTATTGTTAAAATACTTTGATTTCATAAAATTATTCAATACTTTTGGTTGTTTTATTGAAATCTAATGCTGTCAAATGATTCAATTTTGAACAATTTTATGAAATGAAATTATTTTAACTATACTATTACCGATACTTTTGTTGAAACAACCCAACCTTAGACTATTATGACTGAGTTAAACTTTGTAAAAATGCAAGTATATAATATTATCATAATGTTGTGTTCTAGAAATGTTTAAACTATTTTCATTTCTATTCATATTGAAGCCAATAACATTATACCTACATATGATGAACTGTTTTTTTACGTTACACTCTTTCTACCGCTAGTCTACAAATAACATGATTATTTGCTACATAAAAAATGTGTTTATTTATCAGGCATCTATTTTAGGTATTAGGCAACATTATCTTTTATCAAATATAATTAATACTTATGATATATATTTTCCTTTTTTATTAAATTAAACAATATCACAAGAAATAATTTTAGTAAAAATACATAGGTATATGTATATCACGACAATAAAAATAGTACATTTACTGTGCTTTCTAAATGCGTTAATATTTTTTAAAGATCAAATTAATTATAATATAATCAAAAGAATTTTCATATTATTTCTCTTCTTCTTTATTTTGCAAATCTTTTCCAGCCTTTCGTAAAGCTTTAATCAAATCAGTTCTATATTTTGTTTTCTTATTTTTGTTTGGACTTTTTACATTATCGATTTTGTCGTCGACCTGCTTAGTATCTTGTGAATCGTCACATTTGGAAGATTTTCCCGGTGAATTTGTACTTATCGTAGAATTTGTATTTTCATTATTTTCTTTTTTGTTTAAAACGTCTTCGCAACTTTCTGTTTTGCTTATTGTAATGACTGGTATTAGAGATGTTATTGAGTCATCTTGTTTATCCAAAGAGATTGAAAATGATTGGGAAATATTAGGATAATGTTGTTCTGGTGTATCTTTAGAGTTGACATCAATTTGTTGTCCTGTATTTGTATCATTATTTTGTTTGTCTTTTTTATTCTTTTCATCTTCTGTGTTTTCTTCTTTTAAATTTGTATTGTATGGGAAAGTAATATGGATATTCTTTTTGGTCTTTTTTTCGTCTTTTACATTTTCACTAATCACTTCATGTGTTTCTTCTTCATGTTCTGGTATAAACTGATCATGTTTTCTACGTTCCTTTTTTTCGTGTTCACTCTTTGTTTTATGTTTGTTATTAATTGTATGTTTGTGGTGTTTTTTCTTGCCGTTTGTGTCAGATATTTTGTGTACTTTTGTTTTTGTTAAATTTTCATTTTGCTTTGTTCTATTGGTAAATTGAATATCCTTAGAAGTTAAAATGTCTTCTGGTAAAGATTCATGGAATTCAGTGTCTGTCTCATCATCAACAGTTGGTAAAGGTAGACAACTTTCATCATCAGATGTGCCTGAAGATTTTCTTAAAGCTAATTTCACTATTTTGACCAGAGAATCTGAAAACAGTTTCAACTATTAAATTTTATTGAAATATTTATAATTCAATGCATTATATTTTGACACAAGTAAAAGAAAATATACTGATGATAAATCAGTTCTGTATTTATTATATGTAGTTACATTTTTGGGTAATATTATTTTTGTATTTAAGTCATACTAAGTATGCAGTTTATTTGATATTTTTAAAATACCTTTTTTTTCCTGAGCCTTATCATTGGCATTTTGACCTTCCTGATTATCTTCACTCTTTGTTGGGATCACTGGAAGTATTTTTTTCCATTTACCGAATGGTGTGTTTTCTAATTCATTTGAATCGCCACGATTCCGCTTGTCTGCAATTTGGAACATCTTCCTTCGTTCTTCTGTACGTTCTCGTCGTAATTGAATCTGAAAATAACATCCAACAATTGATTGGATATTATATACTATACAAAGAAGCACACCCATCCCATCTAGGCCCATCAGCAACAGCTGCCAGCCAGTTAAATAGTATTGATTAATAATATGTTGAAATTAAACAATTGATAGATTTTTAATAATTGAATCTACTCTACCTTTAAATCATTATTTGCTTCTCTCAATGATCCTGTTAAAGATAGAAGGTAATATATAATCAATATCAGTAGTACTAAAAGTGGTATGACAATTCCAGGTGAAGCAATGTAATCGAGAGCTTTGCGTAGAGTCGGTGACAAAATGCCTTGAAGACTTTGTGTAAATAGATGATATATCCTTTGGTAGTTGGAAAACGGACCACAATGCCACGAAGGCTCAACCCAAACAATAGCGTAACCAACTGGTAAAACGCACAAGAAAAGCATTGTTATGAGTAGTGCCAAGTAAAAGTTGTTGCTTCTAGATGCCCTGAACACAACCTCATGTGGTACATTGCAAGTCATGACAGCCCAGGATCGTAGGTACATCAGTATTATCAGTTTCACGAGGTTTAGCACCACAAGACCCGGCGAGAAAAACATTCCCATCCAAACCATGCCTTGGTTGTTAACCAGATGAAGTATATTTTCTGCTATTTTGAAATCGCCATATTGTGGAAATGTCTTTTCTAAGTCCCAACACCAACATTTATTCATGAATCTTACAAATACAGCCCGAAAGAAGTCCATAAATAATGTTGCTAGTATTGTTAAAACCTGAAATACAAATATTTATTTAAAATATTTTGCGCTGCTTCAATGAAAACATGTAGGTATTTTATGTACAATATAGTAAAAAGAAAGTTTATATTCTACATTTTTATTAACCTTGTGGATAGCTGGTTTGTCCTTATAAATAATTAGTTAAAATGTCAAATTTCAAACACTGTTTTTACTATAACCTACTAATATTTATTTATAATGTAATTCTACTAAATCCAATGTCAATAATTATTTATGTATTTTGTTAAACTAATAGAACAAATGAAATGCAATGAAGTAGTTACCAGATCCATCATTGTCAACTTAACTAACTCTTGTCCAAACATAGTTTCCCAACAAAGATTCCTCAGTTTTATTTTAATAGTTCTGTTTAACATTTTGGAATATGAATTTTTATATTTGTACAGAGGATCAATAAGTGCACTGAATTTAGGCATATTATAATCATCAAGTATGACTTCAGAGTCATCTTTGTCAATTTTAGTCTTGTTTATTAAAACTTGAACACACTTAGTTATAAAACACGATTTATCTTGAAGATTTTCAGGACCAATGTAATCTTCTTCAGTAAGTGGCTCATCATCTGTTATATTATTGTAGTCTATTGTCATATCGTAATTATTATTTTCGTTGATTATGTTTGGTAAAGGTGTCAAATATTCTTTCAAACTTGATGATGCATCATTTTTGTCATAGTTCAAAGTAATGGGAACATCATCATTTTTTAGATTTGTATAGTTTTCATCATATGTGCTATCCTCTTCAGCGTATCGATAGTCAAATTCGTCATCATCTGTATAGTTTATGTAATCGTACGATATAGTTGTGGTCTCTGGAAATCTCTGCATAACTGTTGTTTTTTCTGAAGATGATTGCCATTCGTATAAACTTGCATTAAAATCGGAAAAATTTAAATCGTCTTTCCACGTTGTGAATTCTTCAATTATTGGACTCAGTGTGAAAAAGTCATTTGTAAAATTTTGAGCAAATGTTCCATTTTGATTGTATGGTGGAGAAATTGATGTTCCGTTTGCAAATATGATAGTCATTAACGTTGCAGTGACATTTTTTATAACTGTAGTTGTCGGGCAATTGACGTAAACTTCATAACAATGTGTGACATTTTCAGTATAGAAAGGCTCTGTAACAGCATAAGGTGTTGTGGTTATGATTGTTGGAAGTTCAGTAATTGCTTGAATTGGATTTGTTGAAGTATGCGATATGGCACTCAGCGGCTGTGCTGTGCTGTTGATGTCTGGGTTTAATTCTCTTAGTTCTTTGGTCATGTCAGAGATTTTATCGAACAATGCAAATATTAGAGAGTACAAATTTAGAAGATTCAAGACCATAATCCTGGAAATAAAATGAGATTCAAAAGGTATTCAAGTAATGTTTATTTTTATTTATTTATAGCTATTACACAAACATTTGTACGTATTTAGGGTAAGTAAGTAACGCCCCACTAGGCTAAACCTGTTCTGAGGCTTAAATTAAAGAGACCTTTAGGAATCATTATATATGTAAAATATACAATAATTTGTGTGAATATTTCATTTTCTTCAGTTGGTAAATCATACATGTTTCTGGTTAGGTTTATGTCATTTATAAATGCAAATATGTATATCATTATCCAAGGTTTTAAGCATCCAATAGGTAACTTAATTCAAATTATACCTCCCCTCACTACTTTAATTGTATTTTTTTAAAATCAAATTAATTGCTGGCAGGCTTCTATTTCTTACTTCATGAATTTTAGTTTTATATATTTAATACTCAATAAACTGTCAACTTAGTCATAGTTAAATCACTCGCATATCAGGTGCAGGACCAATTAATAATAATAATAAAAAACTTATTCCTACCTTGCAAGCTGTATTCTCAACTGTCTCCTTGGATGGTAGCTTTCAAATAATCCAAGCAATTCAAAAAATATTGGAAATATGAAAGATATGAGGGACATTACTATAGTAATCTCATTCTGTCTCCAAAGATTACTTTCGGCTCCAGGCATCTTAGAGCGTCCGACAACTTCAACAACCGCATATGCTGAGACACACAGCAATACCATGATGCAAGCATTTACTATAACTCTCTTGAATATTATCTTCCAACTGTTAAAGAAAAATCATTTTAATGGTATTATTGTTTTGCAAACAAAAATATCATACATTGATATAGTAAAAATATCAGTCGTTAAAAATATTGTTGGAATATGCATATTGAATACTAGCAACATTGCTTTCGATATGTCCGACAACGTACATCGGGTCCGCTAGTAAATTTATATAATCATATTTAATTAGGTATATACAATTCATTTTGATTTTTAATTACATATGTACTATATTTTTAAATTATACTTATATTTTTTAGATATTCAATATTTTCACATAGTCAAACCATTTCATCTTACATTATTTTCTTCTACCTTCCTTGTTACTTTTTATTTCACTACGTATGTATATTAATTCTGCTTTCCTAAGGAGTATTATAAATTTGATTTATTGCTTACTTGCGAAGGTCTTTTTTCTTTTCAGCTTCCTCTAATAGGGCTTCTTTAAAACTTAATATAATAGATGCTGTTTTATTGTGAGCTGTTTCAGCATTACCAATCATGTAGTCCCATCCTGTGAATAGTTTCCACGAGAAAATGCATTCGTCTTCTTTCTCAGAGAGCTTAGACATTCGTGAATTTTCTGCCATTCTAAAAGCGAAAAATATATTATTCACTAAGTGAAGAAGAAAATAAAATAAGCTACATAAATATATACTCAATTTCAAATTTGTTATTTGAAGCTTGAGTATGTCCCAAGTATTTTATACACTCTAATCCAGTGATAGCCAAATGGCCCAAAGTCTATATGTGACTCATAATCCAGAGCATCGAAAAAAAAAATTTGAATATGCACAAGATTATAAAAAATATACTTTTTTGGTTCAAAAAGAATTACAAAAAAAGAATATTTTTTGAATTATAATTTTTTTTAATAATTCTAATTATATCTTATTTTTATAATTCTAGACTATGGAATGGCCTAAGTGGTGAAGTTACGTCATCTCAATCCGTACAAATATTTAAAAATTAACTAAAAAAACAATATCTGTCAAATAGTTCCTGAATATTCCTTCTATATCATTCTGTACCCTTCTTTTCCTCGTTGCTATGATCAGTGTAATTTACTTTTTTATTTTTTTAATAAAAATAATGCTTGTGCTATAGGTAAACGAAATCGTTCGAGGCAGGATATGAACTAGTGACCATTTGATTACTAACACAATGCACTAACCGCTCTACCACCGACCCATCTATTATTATTCTAATTTGCTCCATTCTTTTTTTTCTCACTTTGTATTTTTTTTCCTTATTCCTGACTAAATACTTATAAATATAAAACTATTGTACCAATTAAACTTAAGAAACTTCATGTAGCTTGGGTTAGTTGTAAGAAAATGCCTTAAATTAAATTTATTAGGTATTTTAATTGCCTTAAATTGGTAACAAACCCGCCTTTGTGCACTTGTACATAAAGGTTATAAATAAATTTATTAATATATACATAGATTTTGAAAGAAAAAATCAAGGTACGGGAGAAACAGTAATTGAATTGGAAATTCATCTGTAGCTATTAAAATTTGGAAAAAAAATATTTTTTTGTTATATTATATGAACAGTGAAATCGTACATCAATACTGAGACATTGGTTCTTTTGTTTTATTTTTCCATAATAATTTATTAGGACTGAGTTATTTACATTTTCTACATTAATGGTAGGAAAATAATATGCCACCAAACTTCTTGAACCTTTTCAGTATTGAGGGGGGCAGTTATCAAATACCAACCAAGCAAAAAGACAAATTTCAGATCTTTGCACCCACATGACGGATTCAAGTTGTTTTAAGATAATTATAGAACTTGTATAGATTTTTCTTGTATTTTGTATTGGTTCTCGGGTAACTAACATGTTAATTAACATACCCACATTCTGGAGTCTTACTACATTTATCGTCTCACAGGTCCAGACTGAAAACACAATTTATGTAAAACTGTTTCCACTGGGAATCAATCCTGGGACTCAGGGTCAACAGTTAGGTACCTATCTAACTAACTGAGGCATGAAGGTTGACAAAAAAATTTAGTACAACCTTCACATATGTACTTCAAAATGACCAAAACTTAGCTATGCAGCTGGAAAAAAAACCTTTAGTAACTGAATTTCAGTATAATGTTTGATGATATTATGTACAAAGCTATCTAAATAAAAAATAATAATTACTTTCTTAATGTTGCGACAAAACTGTATATGTATACAGCAATTCCAGTCATCAAATATGCCATGGGTATGTGATATCCTCCTTTCTTGTCTGGTTTCCTTATGTTATAGTAACCATAGAATATCGGAGAATATTTGAGAATTCCTTCAAACTCCCATAAAGTACGAAGGCTATACGAATTTATTTTCTCCTCATCGAGCATTTGCTTTCTTTCTCCTGCGTCTGGATCTGCAGTAAGAATCTAAAAAGGAAATATTTATTTGTTTCATAGTAGTAAAATAAATTTATACAGTGTCTAATTTTATATGATGACAAGATCCTTCCAAAGTCATAGTGAATAAAATAAATATGTGGTTAACACCAAACAAAACAATCTTTTTATTTAAATAATATTTATTTTGTCTTAGTAATTCTTATTCTTCGCTGCAGCAAAATATAGGGGAGAGATGGATTTCTCTGTTTCTCCTCATAAACAATGTATTTTTGTATTATTTCTATTGACATATAAGTTTTTTTTTTAAAGAATGAATATATCCTTGTAAAAAGTATATAATATACATCCTCATACATTCCCTAAATTAAACATAAATTCTTGTGCTATGGGTGAATGAAATTAGTCGAGGTCGAGGTGAGGTTCAAACACTTATATTTTCTGCAAAATTTATAAATATACTTTCACTGTATTTTCTGTGTTTACTTATGTAATATTGTAAAACAAATCACAAGAAATAAAAATCAATGTATTATTCAATTATTTATACAGTCGCTTATACAAAAATAAAATAAAAATATGATATAATTATTATTGAATTTCATCATCTTATCTTTAAGAATCCGTGCATTTTTACTCTAACGCTTTAGGTTATCAATTAATAATTTAATGTCAATTTGTTACCTCTGGCACGACAACAAATACTACAAGAACCACGGATATGACCAGGTTCACCCAAAAGAGCCATCGTAGAAACGTGAAATATGAAGCAACCACGGAACCAAAGTGGGATTCAATCTCCTTAATTCTCAACTCCCAAGGGATCATCCAATTTGATAGATTTGCGGCCTCCCTTTTGATTCGTTGCAATTTCTGAAAAAATCATAAGATGTAAACAAGCAGTACAATATTATATCAAATGGGTTGGTGGTAAATATTAATATTGATGGTTATTTATTTGGTAAAAAGGCGTATTTGAAGACAAATTGGAACAAAAAGTACACCACCTATAACATTTTTTTCTATTTATATTTGGTAGAATTCCACTATAAATTGATACACTTTTTCAAATATAAATTTTATGTTATTATTCAGTAAAATTATTGGCTTTGGTTAACTTGTATATTAATGATGAATGATTAAAAAAATACTTACCCTAGCAAGTAAAATATTGAATCTGGCAAGTATATCACGTGTACATTTATTCTGAGCAAGTCGTTCTTGTAAAGCTCCTTCATGCTTTTTGATGTATGCTTTCGCCTATAAATAATAATAAAAAAATAATTTATTTAAAAATATTATCATTCTTCATAAGGACATATAAATCTTAATAAGGAGCTTTTTGTATGGAGCTTTCACTGGAAATATTGTTTCATTGCTTTATTAGTGGGCCAGTGTCAGTGTCTTTTTTATCTGGCAGTGACAAGACGAACTGGAGAGCAATGGTCCGCAGCAGAATACATGATGACCATGACTCTCAGCATTGAGGACTACACTGGTAAGGTAAGATATAATTCTTCATAAACATGTACATTAGTAAAACTATCTCCACCAAAATTTCTAGCGCTTTCTATCAAGGTATTGTTTATTGCATTAAGTATAGTTGTCGCCAAATATCTTGAGCCATTTCACCGGAAAGGGGGGTGATTTGCACTTATACCAATGAAGCAAAGAGACACAAATTTTCGCTCTGCGCACTTGGAAGCCTAATTCAAAATATTTGGCGACAATTATAATAGTTTTGTCTACAGTTTTTATCCACATACCAAAGTTCCTATTTTATGTTTTACTGAAGCTATTAAATTTGTTAAATTGTTTTCATACCTGACCAACTAATCTTAGTTTTCTTCTCATACCCCAGGGCTGTTGTTTGACAGATCCCAATACTTCCTTATGAAGCCGAATGTTTTCGTAAATTTGTTCTTGTGTTACATCTTGACCATCCTCGATTGATATGGCAGTCCTATATATTGGAATAAACTTACATATAGCGACAATATAATTTATATATTTATACTGGAACGACACAAATACACACAGTTAAAAAATCTCTAAGATATAATAAAATCATGGTAAAATATTTATATTATTTGAAATCATACAAGTCATGATAATTTTAATCATGATAATTGTATTAACGGCTTATGCATTACCAAATCAAGACATTTATTACATTAGCTTATTATCTAGACAAACTAGTTAATGTATCAATTATATATAATTTTTAATTTTTTGTAGTACTTATATATAATTTTTTGATGTTGTCTGTTATTATATAAGAAATATTGATTTTGTTTTTGATGAGTAATTTATTTGAATTTGTTCTTGATGTAATTAATGTATTTTTATTGTATTCCAGTTTTTGCGGTTAGTGGTTTTTGTTTCGTGACGGTGGACGGTGAACGGTGAATGCCTGCTAGTGGGGCCCTGTGAACGGCAAATGCAGTTCGCGGTTCTCAGTATGCGCTTGCGTATACTAGAGTATGCTCCATTGGTGAGGGTTCATCCGTAAACTGTTCACCAGTTCGCGTAATATTAATTTAAATATATGTGTGTTATTTTAGTAATATTATATGTTATTGAAATAAATGAACCGATAAAATGACTGTGCTCCTCCCTCGAACACGAGATTTGATCTCAACTGAGGGATGAATAGATATTAAATAATTTAATTTTAAGATACTGTGTATAATTCTTTTTATCATTAATGTATAATTGTTAAAAAAAAAAAAAATAAAAAAAAAATTAAAAAAAAATTATCTTATATTGCACATGGTGTAATAGGATTAATCTAGGATTAGGATTTAAGTACATGACAAAAAGTATTCGATTATACAAAAATTGAATATTTTATGTAATACAAGTTCTGCATTTAAACAGGCTTGCTAAATATTTTTCAAAAAACGAATTTTGAGATGTTTCTGTTGGTTTGGAAAGTCATAAATAGATGGCATTTGTGTAGATTACATGTTTTATCCATAGATTTTCATATAGATTTGATGTCACAATTAGCAAATTGTGTATGAATCGAAGTGAGGATTTTTTCCGCGGGACTTTTGACAGCAAGGTTGGCAGACCACATCGTTTTTCTATAGAGAATAACGACAACGATTAATGTGAATTGTTTTCGGATTTATTTGTCGAAAAAAACACTTTTAAGATTTAGGGAACAGTTATCTAGGAAGTGTTGAAATGTATGGAAAACTGCAATATATTGCCAACCAAGACGTCAAACGCGCGATATACCATGACTCACTCATTGAACAGAGTACTCCATCTAGTACTTCATCTCACATATTATATGGAAATCTTTGATTTCATCTAAAACATTTTTGACAAAAAATTATTTCCTGACGAAAATTCAATTAAGGGGGTATATAAACTTAAACACCCTAATTTCAAATCAAATGCCTCAAATATGTTAAACAGTGTGTTTCTTGAAAAGATAGCATAAATGTAGGTATTAAACGTTTCTCTAGTGAATGTTTGTCACACAATTTTGAAATTCAGCCTAAATTCCCATAAAAAATATTACAAACCTTTTTTCAGCATTTTTTTAAATTACACCAAAACTATGTGTCGTAGAGAAATACATCTTGTGTAATGATAAAAAAGTGCATAAAATCAAAGTGAATGACCGATAAAGTTTTTTCATTTCAAGTCAGGTTCGTTCTTAAAATGCAAAAAATCAACAAATTTTGGGTTTCCGATAGTAATTTAAATCACGTATAAACCTTTTTTAACGCACGCGATAGTTACCTTTACTAACGTGTACCTTCATAGTGCGTTAGGCGGTTTTGATATATTATCATGTTTTCAGTTACTAGATTTAGCGTTATATTATGTCCTCTTAACGAAAACTTGCGCATTATGCAAAAAATATATAGGTATGCAAAATATACGCTATGCAATACATGTTTATAGCGCCGTTTTATTGAATATGCACCTCAAGGGTATTGGAATATGTTGCAATAAATGTTCGAATAACCTTATAAGCCGATTATGAAGTAAGTACTCGGTGTTAATGAAATATTATTATTATTATTATTTCCATAACACATAAACTCAATGCCTAAAATTTCACTAAAATTAAATATTATAATTGAATTTATTAACTCACTTTGCAAAGCCTATTCTGAGGTAATACTAATTATATAGTACCTATAATAATTAAGCAATTCTCAATAAACTTCAATGTATAAAATTATAATAACGGGTGCATGTAAACTGTGTACTGTAGATCATAATTATTATTGTCGACTGTTATTATTGTGTATTTCTTCTTTTTTGGTGACTTTTATTTTGCTTTGTTTTATTTTATTTGTTATTATTATTTTGTTTTTGTTAAGTACCTTCCTCATCACGGGATTTAATCCTAATGAGGCAGGCACAAGTAAAAAAATGAATATTTATAAAGTAAATAAGTATTAAACACACAAAAAAAACTTTCTACGAACTATATTAAAATAATATACGGAGCAGAATTAATCATAAGAGACAATGAGGTTCCACTCCTGTTTTAATAATTGTCGATCAAATCATGGCAAAGTTGTTCGTATAGGTAATTTTTTTTCTTCGGTGCAAATTCATCTCTGAATAAAATGACTTAAGGATTGGGGATCTAGTATGAGCAATGTGAAATGTTTTAGAATTATTGTGATATTCTATGACTTATGTCAAAAAATGTGATATCCTATCACAAAATAATTGTGACAAGTTACAGGATAAGTTATATCGTTCCTCCTATGGCAAACTCGCGAAACTAACATTTTTGGTGTAATTTTAATCGTTTTCACAAAAGCTACACTCTGGCAAAGTATTGAATCTGTAGCATCTTCCATTAAGCTTAGAAAAAAAGTTAAATGCATTATAAAATGGATTTTACACAGAGTGTCAAAGTTTGTTTTTGCTCTCCTGTAAAATTTATTTTTTGCAGATTCGATAGTTTGCCACAGGAGGGACGATATCACAATTACGAAAAATTTCATCTGACTCATACTAGACCCCACAGATTCAAAGATTGTTTTGGTGAATTTTTATAAAACATGTTTGACAAAAAGACATACAGATTGGGGATCAGTGTGAATAATGTAAAATGTTTACGAATCATTGTGATATTCTATGACTTGTTATAAAAAAAATGTGGTAACCTATCACAAAATAATCGTTACAGGTTACAGGATACTTTATATCACAATTCGGAAACATTTCACACGGCTCATACTAGACTCCATAGATTCAAAAATTGTTGGTTAATTTGTATTAAATATTAAGTATTGACAAAAGAATTCAAGTTTCAAAATTTAATTTTCATAATTCCAATATTTTGTTTGTGAGAGATTAAAATTTAGTTCGATTTATATTATGAATAAAACTTTGACGCGTGTTGAGATAATTTTACTATGTTTACTCCCTCCTATATTATCTGTGGTTGAGATCTTTATGACGAAACAACGCATAGTTGGCATAATATAAATTATCCAATTATTGTCATCAATTATATTCGAAAGTTGACATCTGAGACGTTGACTGTCTAAAACTAAATGTACTTACTTTATATAAACAAGTACCTACTGCATATTATACTGAGACAGTAACTAATTCGTTCGATATTTGAAATACATATATTTCTGCAGTCCTCGTAACGATAAGTTAATTTTGTTATATACGTATGTGAAATAACACGTTGACACGGACGCGTGGTGTGGCAACAAAGTGAAATATTTCAATTTGTGATTTTCGTCATTCGTTGAAATCGTTGGTTACAAAACTTTTTTTATCACCTAGTTCATTTTCCGACTTTTTTGTCTCCATAGACCCCTTGACAACAAATTTTATAAACTCTTGACAAATCGCTTGCTGGGGATTAGGTTATTCGATATCCAATTAAAAAAATATTGATAGTTTAATTGATGTTTCTATACATAATCCAATACTTTGAGTTTGAAAATTTTATTCCTCTCTCAATGTACAATGTCAATTTCCAGTGTCAAATGTTAATGGGACGAAATATATATGTTTTGAATTTTCATTATCATTATTTTTCTGTTTTATACATACATACATACCATCACGCCGTATCCCTACTTGGGGTAGGCAGAGAGGACCGAACGCTAGACACCTCTATCTTGACATACATGTTTTGCCTCATTTACATCCATGCATCGCGTCATACATGTTCTCCTATTATTCTGACTTCGTATATTACCATCTTTCAAAATCTCATTTATATGATCGTGCCAACTCTTTCTCGGGCGGCCACGATCTCTCATTCCACTCTATTCAGCCTTGTATACTTTCTTTGTCAGGCGCTCATCATTCATTCTCTCCACATGTCCGAACCATCGTATTTTATTTACTTTCATTCTACTCACAATATCTCTTTCAATCTTGCATTCTCGTCTGATGTCCACATTCCTTATCCTATCATAGATCGTTTTACCACACATTCGTCTTAGGGACCTCATTTCCACAGCGTTAATTTTACTTTCATGCGTCTTCTGCCATGTCCATGTCTCACTTGCATACATTAATGTTGGTACAACTATTGCATTGTGCACAGCGAGCTTTGCTGGCCTTGAGATAATCGGGTCGGCCATTCTTTATGGAAATAGAATACTCTATTCCTCACCAAGCTAACTGACAGCTTACATCAATATATTTTTTTTTATAAATTCGGTATAATTGAATGAAATTGGTAAAAGGTCGGATTCACGTGTGGTAAAACAATTTATCGAAGGATGAGAAATGAAGATTCTTTAAAAAAAAGAAACCTATCCATGGTTCACGGTATACGCGGTTGATAAGATATAAATGAAACTTACAAATCCACATAACAAGAGAGAGAAGTTTGGAATGCGATTTTCTCTGTCAACTCCAAATAAGAAAATAGTGTGAAAATACCTTTTTATGTTTGAACTTTCAATATCATGTTTTCTCAATGCAAAAAAAATAATAGAACCTACTACTAACAAAAATTATAGATCGGTAATATTTTCAGTTTTTTGTGACAACATAGGTATTTCAAAAAATAATAGAACCTACTACTAACAAAAATTATAGATCGGTAATATTTTCAGTTTTTTGTGACAACATAGGTATTTCAAAAAATAATAGAACCTACTACTAACAAAAATTATAGATCGGTAATATTTTCAGTTTTTTGTGACAACATAGGTATTTCAAAAAATAATAGAACCTACTACTAACAAAAATTATAGATCGGTAATATTTTCAGTTTTTTGTGACAACATAGGTATTTCAAAAAATAATAGAACCTACTACTAACAAAAATTATAGATCGGTAATATTTTCAGTTTTTTGTGACAACATAGGTATTTCAAAAAATAATAGAACCTACTACTAACAAAAATTATAGATCGGTAATATTTTCAGTTTTTTGTGACAACATAGGTATTTCAAAAAATAATAGAACCTACTACTAACAAAAATTATAGATCGGTAATATTTTCAGTTTTTTGTGACAACATAGGTATTTCAAAAAATAATAGAACCTACTACTAACAAAAATTATAGATCGGTAATATTTTCAGTTTTTTGTGACAACATAGGTATTTCAAAAAATAATAGAACCTACTACTAACAAAAATTATAGATCGGTAATATTTTCAGTTTTTTGTGACAACATAGGTATTTCAAAAAATAATAGAACCTACTACTAACAAAAATTATAGATCGGTAATATTTTCAGTTTTTTGTGACAACATAGGTATTTCAAAAAATAATAGAACCTACTACTAACAAAAATTATAGATCGGTAATATTTTCAGTTTTTTGTGACAACATAGGTATTTCAAAAAATAATAGAACCTACTACTAACAAAAATTATAGATCGGTAATATTTTCAGTTTTTTGTGACAACATAGGTATTTCAAAAAATAATAGAACCTACTACTAACAAAAATTATAGATCGGTAATATTTTCAGTTTTTTGTGACAACATAGGTATTTCAAAAAATAATAGAACCTACTACTAACAAAAATTATAGATCGGTAATATTTTCAGTTTTTTGTGACAACATAGGTATTTCAAAAAATAATAGAACCTACTACTAACAAAAATTATAGATCGGTAATATTTTCAGTTTTTTGTGACAACATAGGTATTTCAAAAAATAATAGAACCTACTACTAACAAAAATTATAGATCGGTAATATTTTCAGTTTTTTGTGACAACATAGGTATTTCAAAAAATAATAGAACCTACTACTAACAAAAATTATAGATCGGTAATATTTTCAGTTTTTTGTGACAACATAGGTATTTCAAAAAATAATAGAACCTACTACTAACAAAAATTATAGATCGGTAATATTTTCAGTTTTTTGTGACAACATAGGTATTTCAAAAAATAATAGAACCTACTACTAACAAAAATTATAGATCGGTAATATTTTCAGTTTTTTGTGACAACATAGGTATTTCAAAAAATAATAGAACCTACTACTAACAAAAATTATAGATCGGTAATATTTTCAGTTTTTTGTGACAACATAGGTATTTCAAAAAATAATAGAACCTACTACTAACAAAAATTATAGATCGGTAATATTTTCAGTTTTTTGTGACAACATAGGTATTTCAAAAAATAATAGAACCTACTACTAACAAAAATTATAGATCGGTAATATTTTCAGTTTTTTGTGACAACATAGGTATTTCAAAAAATAATAGAACCTACTACTAACAAAAATTATAGATCGGTAATATTTTCAGTTTTTTGTGACAACATAGGTATTTCAAAAAATAATAGAACCTACTACTAACAAAAATTATAGATCGGTAATATTTTCAGTTTTTTGTGACAACATAGGTATTTCAAAAAATAATAGAACCTACTACTAACAAAAATTATAGATCGGTAATATTTTCAGTTTTTTGTGACAACATAGGTATTTCAAAAAATAATAGAACCTACTACTAACAAAAATTATAGATCGGTAATATTTTCAGTTTTTTGTGACAACATAGGTATTTCAAAAAATAATAGAACCTACTACTAACAAAAATTATAGATCGGTAATATTTTCAGTTTTTTGTGACAACATAGGTATTTCAAAAAATAATAGAACCTACTACTAACAAAAATTATAGATCGGTAATATTTTCAGTTTTTTGTGACAACATAGGTATTTCAAAAAATAATAGAACCTACTACTAACAAAAATTATAGATCGGTAATATTTTCAGTTTTTTGTGACAACATAGGTATTTCAAAAACGAATAAAAAATATTTACTCAATACATATTTTTCTCGTTGCATTATTCTTTCTCAGTACAAATTATTAATTAATATTCGGTTGATTTATTATAATATGTTTATGTAAATTTACTTGTAAATTTACCCACAGTTCGTGGAGAGATTGAGAACTTGGCCCGGAGTTTTCTTTTAGATGCTTGGCAACGTCGCTGGTCTTCTTCTTCCGTGGGCAGACTGACATTTTCATTTCTTCCTGATGTGAGGACTCGAATTTTTTCCTCGTGGATTGTTCCCGATTATTGGACCACGCAATTCCTTACTGGACACGGCAGTTTCAAAAGTTATCTCTTTCGTTTTCACTTATCCGATTCGTCCTCATGTCAGCTTTGTGATAACCCTGAACAGACTTCTGAGCATATCCTATGGGAATGCACTAACTTCTCCGTGTCAACTTTCCGACGAGAACTCTACGACGATGTCCGAGGGAATTTCTTTGGACCCATTGGACATGCGGACCTTGTAGCCACGAAGAGCAACTTTCTGTCTTAAATTCGGTGCACTATTATCTTCACTATCACTGAGCAGTGAGCCAGTTGTTTCAACATGATTAGCTCTCTTTGGCACATTAAGTGCAGTGTCTGCAAGGTTTTAGAGTTCTCCGGACTCTTCGTATGTTCTTTATGTGTTCTTTCAGAGTTTTGCAAGGGGCCATTATTAGTCCCCATAAGCAGAACGGGTGGTGGTGGGGCAATATGTTTATGTATATTGTATGTTGACCGTGTACCAAATCTTAAATAAATAAAATAAAATGAATAAATGAATTTTGGGGAGGGGATTTGGGGGTGGGATGTGCAGAGCGTAATTTTTTTCCACAACCCAAATCCTCAAGTTATTTGCCGGAAACTAGACGTATACCTACTCATATTGTAATTATTGTGCGGCTCCTAACGGAGGGTGGCGACTTTCACATCAAACTCATCACGACTTTACGCCTGAGATTTTAAGCCACGATGTTCTTTTGCGCCCCACACGCCGAATTGAAATAAATATTTAAATTAAAAAAAAATCATTTATTATATTTCAGTCGTATAAATCAAATGTTTCATTCTTAGAAACGGAATGCGTAACGTAATAAATAATACGTTTTATTCCAACTGTTTCCTCTAATTGGCGCGGTCGGATTCAGGTCATATATATCTTGTAGGTATATGTACAACATAGAATGTGGGTGCAGATTATTCGATTAGATTTCATTAAGCTAATGGTTCGGTAGGTACGAATGGGAATGCCAAATATTCTCCACGTTATAAACTAATGAATAGATTAACGAACAAAGGTGACGTGAGATAAGGAACGTAATAAACTTGATTAAAAATATAAAAATGACAGTATGAAAAGGGATTTGTATATTGTTTTTCTGTGGGTGTGACAAACAAACGATTTTCGATTTGTATTGTTTTCTTTTCTTCATCGACACTAAATCTTTTATATCTATACATAGGTACATTTTTTATAGAAATATTCAACGATGAAATTATTATTACAAACTTGCATTTTTTTTATTTATTGAAGATTTTCTATTTGTTTATACAGCCAATTTAGTACATAAGACAAGCAGACGTTAATACAACAAATAAGCCCAAAATGTTTGATGAGTATTACTGGTTAACAAAACATGAATTGAGAAAAAAAAAACAATCAGTAACATAATATTATTTGCTGTAGGAAAAGGAAATTGAAAGGAAATGGGACGATATGGGAAGCGTGCGTAAGATCACTCAGAGCGATGAGGGAACGTGGCCAAAATGGATAATTTAAATCTTCTATGCGATGAGTTGAAGAGATCAATGTCATAGAAGAAAGAATCATAATTTCTGCATGCTCTGTATATACAAGAGTGCTGTGCATAATTTGTGCCACAGATGGGAAGACTAAATGTGTATTTTTTTCTAGTTTGTCTCGTCGGTATGTTGAAGGGAATTTTCGCAAGAAGTGCATCGGTGTCATTTTTGTGCATTTTTGCCGATTGCTTAGTTTTAAACGAACTTGTTTATTGGCCACGGTATCATCATAAAGCTTAATGTTGTTGAAGCTTACGATAGTATAATAAAATGAAATAAAAATAAATTTAATTATGTAACTTGTTTGATTTTTATTAAGTACATAAATCGGAGTTTAAAAGAACCTGCAAACACGAGAAAAAATCAATTACTTTAAAACTTAAGCTAATTAGAAAAGAAAAATAATCATGTGTAAATTTCCGACCGTCAGTTCTTGGTGGAATTTCATTATCAATTATGTGTTTTTAATAATTTAAAATAATTAAACAACTACATTTTTAACTGTTATTTATATGTTAAGAAAAGTTAAAAATTGAGTTTGTTTAATTAAACTAAGTTATTTAATATAATTAGAAATATAATCATTATTCAATAGAAAAAAAATGCATATAAAAATTATCTATGTAGGATGTAAATTTCCAAAAAAATATATAGTTATTCAACTGTCGATTTGTTCAAGAGAATTTATTTATCTTAACATAGTTTATTACATCGACATAGTTTCAAGTTATTTTGTAGTTCAAGTGATTTTGTATTCATGTCTACATTTTTCACAAGCCATATTAATAATAAATTGGATTGAATTACAAACATGAATTGTTTCAACACAAATTATAATATTTTGATTTCATCGCATTGTGATATACTTTTTATTGTTTTATCCAACTGTCGATTTGTTCAGGAGAACTTTGTTCTCTTAACATATCGACAATGTATCAAGCCAGAATACGCGAGAATTGTATGGAGAGGTCTACTTTTTTCACGGCTTTTCCAACTTTGAAGTCAAAAAACACCAACTTAGAGGCTTCGCAGCATATATGTTCCATACACGGATTTACTCAGAATTCGGAGTAGAACATTTCGTGTGTCTGTGTGTGTGTGTCTGTGTGTGTGTATGTCTGTGTGTGTGTGTGTGTCCGTCCCCCCTTATAACTTTTGATCCGCTCAATTTACAGAGCCTAAAATTTCAGAATATATAAACAGTTACAGGCCTACAAAACTTTTATACTCGGAATTTTGAATTTTTGTTTCAGTCAGGGGTTATCAACTTTTGAATTTTTATTTTATTTTTCCCTATATCTCAGAAACCATAAAAGCTAGAACGCTGAAAATTCGTATAAACATAGACAAATACAAAATCTCAAATAAGTTTTTTCAAAAAAATTCCAGGGTTTCTCAAACATTTTTTATTAAGAAAAGTATTTTTTTTATGATAAATTTATGAGTTTAACTGCCTATATTACCATTTTTTTTAAAAATATCGAAAAAAGCCGAAACACCCCAACTAGATAATTTAATTTTATATAAAAAATATTAACATTGTAGTAGTACATCTCAAATTTTTTTTAACAATTTTTATAAAAATTGAATTTAGTGACGACATCGCTTCATACAATTTGTATGGTAGTCACCTACATATACACAATATCAAAGAAGACTTAATAGTTTGATACTTCATCTCTAAACATACAATATACATATACCATCATGCTGTTTTCATATTCCGGGTAGGAAAAAAAGACTGACCTCCATACTATCCTATCTTGACTACCTAGGTACATGTGTTGTATAGAAAACTAAATATCATAAAATAATAAATAATTTGTATTTATGGGTTTGGTACTTATTCTTCAACTATACATACTATCGCTGTCGACAGTTGGATCTCATGTGTTACATGCAACTAGTTGATACCTACACTGTTTTAACAAGCAACATACACCACTGGCACTCAGTAGCGGCTGGGTGCATTCCGTTGTATTCCGGGGAATTCTTATATTTACGCCGAATATTTTTAATGTATAGTTATAAAACTATGCATCACGATATGTAGTGAGTGTTTTCATGAGAACAGTTTTGGTTTTCCAAAAAAAATTTTGATACATCTTCAACTCAGTGAATATTTCTAGTTAATTTCGGCTTTGAAAAAAACAGTGATATGACACTGACCCATTGGGGCCAGGTTATTTTTTTTTGTATAATATCTCTATTATATCAACTCAAAACACATATGCACCCAGTGAATAGTGTTGTTTACGAGCTTTGCTTAGTGTTTCTTATGAGGGAGAACCACGCATGAGTAACATAGGTACGTGTGCAAAATTATACGGGAGATTACCGGAGCAACATAGCCCAAAATAATGTACCATGCCGCTAACTTTAAGTATAACTATGATTAACTATTGACTTTCATGAACAATACACACAACTTACAATCATGTATAGTAAATAGAATAAGATCACTAAATTTCCTACCTACCTACAGTGAGTTAAAATGGGCAATGTCATAAAATACTCCGATAGTTTCTTAAGATCTTTATTACATGCCGGTGGAGAAAATATAAACCACTCATTGAATGCAAAACTATACGACTTTGAAATACAAAGAAAACAACCTCATAAATCATACAGAGCGCGAGGAACTCGGGCAGGGAAGCGATAGCTTACGAATAAACACGTTATTGAAAGTAAATTTAATGTACTCAGGATATCCCAATTTTGCAAGTAAAACAGAAGAGTCAAATTAAACTTTTACCTAAGCTACAGAGACACCAAGCATTCATTATAAACAAATATATTAATCTGGCTACCTGGAATGCTCGCTCACTTAATAATAAATTTGATCACAAAATATATTTGTAAACAAAATAATATTAAAGTATCAGCCATAACGGAATCATGGAATGAAGGCTATGATTCGACATATCTAAAGATCCTTCATAGTCTTGGCTACCATACGATTGAATCTGATAGGATACGTTCATTGAAGAAATTCATTGAAAAAGAAATTCATTGAATTACGTTAATCATGTAGGAATAACGATTGTTATTCATAATCTTCGGCGGAGCCTGTAACCGCTAGAAGACGCGTCCCCAGGTGGCGGATAGGGGAATGCTCGCCAGATATGGAGGGTAAGAGGGAAATAAAATACCTCTCGCGGACCAACAGGCTCGTAGCGGCTGATTCAGAGTGGACGGCTACAAACAGCGTCTGTTCCCCATGTTAGGGGCGGCTGAACTACATACTCACCAACCCGTTTGGCAAGCGTGGTGTTTTAATACCAAAATCCCCCCCTCTTAAAATGGAAAAGAACAAGCAGAACCGACCCCGAGTTACCAACGTCCCGCACATCCCTGGTCAAGGTAGCGGCCAGAATAGGAAGCAGGACAGGGGTGCGAAAGTTAATCTCTGGGTTACTGGAGGCTGCCAAGTAACAAAAATTGATCTACTCTATCCGACGATGATCGTTTGAAAAAGATTTGTTGGACCACAGTGGATGGGAGTCACACAGGAACGGGAGGAGTGGAGAAGGAGAGGGGAGGCCTATGTCCTGCAGTGGGCAAACACAGGCTGACGATGATGATGATGATGATGATTCATAAAGACATCCAAGCAACAAAACTGAAATAATGAAAGCAGAAACTTTCGAAAGTGTCCCACGCAGAATTACAACTTAATTAGTATCGGGCAACTCGACTCTTTATTTGTCATACATATTATATAGACCTGGATCACAACGAACATCAGCTAAACTTTTTAGTGAGTTTGGTTCGCTAATAGAAACATTCATTACTCCAACAGAAGCCATCATTCATCATCATCATCATTGGCTCTACAGCCCGTTGTGGGCCTTGGCCTCCTTCAGAATCCGTCACCATTCCTCCCTGCACTCTGCGGCTCTCTTCCAGTCGGTAAGGCCCAGAGCTCGTACATCAGCCTCCACATCGTCCAGCCATCTCATTTTTGGTCTGCCTCTGCTTCTTCTTCCGTCTGGTGAGGTGTTTAAAACCTTGTTGGGAGTACGATCATCACTCATCCTGTGGACATGGTCCAACCATTGCAGTCTTTTTTTTTAATCAACTGTACAATGTCAGGTTCGCTATACAGTACCTCTAATTCGTGATTGAATCGTCTCCTCCATTTTCGTTGACAGGACCAAATATCTTTCTGAGGACTTTCCTTTCAAATATCAGAAGTGTGTTTTCATCTCTTTTTTATTACACATGACTGGATGGAGGAGCCATCATTATTACTGGTGAAATCAATATACAGTCATTCGTTTAATAATGCAGACATTCATTTTAATAATATTATCAATGACTTAATTTCTATTCAATATGTAAAAGAGCCTACGCATGAACATGGTGGAATCTTAGATGTTATCATATCCAGAATATGTCATAATCCTAAGTAGTCGATATTGGGCATTGAGGTCATAAATTAGTAAATAGTACATTGAAAATAAACAAACCAAATCCCATACATAATTCATTTATTTCTAGTTCGTGGCAAAACTTCGACAAACAAAAGTTTCTAAATTATTTGAAACAATCACAGCTATCTAATATGAATTTTCACTATGGAAACACGGAACACCTGTACAATAAAACCCTAGAAGAACTAACTAATAAAGATGCACCACAAACCAAAAACAACAAAAAGAATTCGTACATTAAATAATTGGTTTGATAATGAGTGTCGAAGTTTTAAAAATGCGCCGACTACAAAGAATATTTAGAAAAAACAAAAATCAACGCAATCGCACTCTGTGGCTAGAATCACAGAATCTTTACTCAATAACCGTAAAAAATAAAGAACGACAATTTTGGCATACAATAATATTAGTGAAAAACAAATTCCAAAACAACATTGGTCGTCATTACGTCGGCACAGTTTGTGCATTACGCAAAATAAAGCAAATTTACAACCCATATTTAAAAACAAGGCGCAGTTTGGAATGAAAAAAAGCAGTCACCAAAACCTTGTGATACCAAAAACATCAATTTGAACACTAAATTAATTGGATCCAACATCTCTATCTGAATTGACTAAACTTATAAAAAATCTTCCAAATTAACAGTGCGCCTTAGATCCCCTACCAACATGGCTTTTGAAAGAATGCGTGGAAATTACCTCACCGTTACTTGTGCATATTTTTGACAGTTGCATTCGGAGCGGTGATTGTCCGGATAATCTTAAATTTGCACATATAACTCCAGTTTTGAAAAAAAATACAACTGAATTACTCCAGTTTTGAAAAAAACAAACCTCTCAAATTTATGCAAAATCGTGAATGGAAAAGCACCATCATACATAACGGAGCTAGAAGTTGATGAACCGGAGGACAAGTCTTCGATCTGCAGCAACAGCCGCTGGACGTTTATATGAGAAAAACCGGTGTCACTTCACTAAATTCGATGAACCTGCTTTTGCTGTAAGGGCACCGACTCAGTGGATCAATCTGCCACCGACCATCAGAGTAATTAACAGTGAAATTAGTTTTAAAAATATTCAAAAATTGATGAGTTTAAAAAAACTTTTACGGCCTTACTTACTATTTAAAATACGAGGTTAATCCAATGCTAAGTCAGTTTCGGCCATACAAAAAACTGGATAAGTATCATATTAAACACAAATTGCAAATATAGTAATAAGACCAATGGTGCTTAATTAATTCCAAGTTGTAATTGTAAAGCGCCCTTGAGGTGGACGGACACAAAAAAACGGCGCTTTATAAATAAGCCAGCTTTATTATTATAATTATTATAACATTTGTAACATTTTTTTAAAATGAAAATACTCATTTTTTCTACGAACGAATTTTTACTTTGTGGCGAAATATAATATTTAATTGAAATAAATAAAACACAACTTTGTGTACACCACATAAGTTTTTATTCTGTTAAACAAGAATAAATTCACTTTACATGTTACGGGAACCAAGTTCCCTTCCTCAGGAGGATACAAAGTATACTTTGTATGAAAAGTATGTCAAGTATACTTTGTATCCTCCTGAGCAAGGGAACTTGGTTCCCGTAACATGTAAAGTGAATTTATTCTTGTTTAACAGAATAAAAACTTAAGTAGTGTATACAAAGTTGTGATTTATTTATTTTAAGAAAATACTCATATTCGTAGGTATGTACAAGTATAATTCAAGTCAATATTATTTATAACTTTGGTGAAATAAGCTTTATTACTTTGAAAAATCATTTTAAGGTTGAATGTTTGTTGCCAGTCGCAATGAAGCATTGAAACTCTAATTAAATTATATATAACAATCCATATTTATGAAAAAAAAGATCAAAAATCAGCAATTAATAGTAGTTAAATTATTTTAAAATATGTATAAAACAACATGACTACAATTTACTTATTAAGGGGGTGACTGCTGCCAGCGTAGCTATTTTTCAATTTGATATACCATCACTATTTCTAATCAAATTGTTTTGAAAAAAATATCTTAGATAGTTTACGTATAAATAAAGAAAAATATACCTTAACTTTTTAATAATGTTCAGTATAAATTCTTGTAGAAAAATAATGGCATAACCCGATTTTCTAGTTAATCTTATATTTTTAATAAACGATAATGCGTAGAGGAATATATTGTTTTTTAAATTAAATAAGACAAAAATATCTGAAAAAATATGTCGTAACGTTGCATTAACACTTAATAAAGAAACCTAAAAAAACATTTATTTTCCATTCAGTGCCATTGCGAAATAAAAGTTTTTTCGGTTTATTTACTTAACATTATTTTTCTACAAGAATATATACAGAACATAATTAAAAATTTAAGATAGATAAATTTTCCTTTATTAATATTCAAACTAACATGGTTATTTTTTTCAAAATTATTCGTTTTGAAGTAATGATACAATATCAAATTGAAAATTGTACGTTTGCAGCAGGCGTCCCCTTAACTACATAAATCATAATACATGTACAAATCAACAAGTGAAAATTCAAATTAATGGTAAATATTTTTAAAATATTTGATAATATAATTCCAGAAAATTTGATGGTCAATTCTCCGGATAAAAGCATTTAAAACCATGTACAATACGCATTATTGAAATATTGCAAATCGGCGAATATTATAAATACAAATATTTTTACTTCTAGGAAAAATCAATTAAATGAATAACCATTATCGCAATGTTATTTTACTAGCGCAAATCCTTCTCTCTCTCTGCGAAAAATATTATCCATACATTAATATTTTTATTTGTTCGTTTTTCATGAGAAATTCGGATTAGAATCAACTATTATACGCTGAATAATACAGTTGATTTTATAAATTAAATGTATGGTTTAAAATAATGTAGTTTCATACTCTCCCGAGCTGGTTGTATAGGCTGACGACCGTCGCCTGGATCCCGCGAGAGGGGCAGATTCCCCGCTGAATGGCGAAGACGCCCTTCGGCCTCGTCCGGCGCCACGACGCGAACGTCTTGTGCTCACCCTGCGTTGCATTATGGCGGACACAGACGCCGAATAGTCCTCGTCTTCAGATCCTTCGTCATCTGTAAAAACAAGATAAAAAAATGCCTCACTTTATTTTGTATCATACACCTATTTTCTTTCCCTTTGTCGTGTCAGGTTTTGGCGGTGTGAAAAAATCCTATACATTTCTCAAATCGGTCCACTCACATAATGTTTCGGAGCCAGTACAGACTCGTTCTTCCGACCCTTCAGCGGCCCTTAATCCTCATCATCATCATAATCTCATATTTCATCATCATCATAATCTCATATTTCATCATCATCATAATCTCATATTTCATCATCATCATAATTTCATATTTCATCATCATCATAAGCTCGACAGCCCTGGATGCGTATTTTCCTTTCCGTGTTGATTAGGAGACAAGAACTGCCTCGAATCAGGCACTAGATTGTTGGGCTAATGCACTTAAAAACTCGTGTTGAATTCAAGGCACGTGTCCTCCAAATGCACACGGTTTAGCAACGCAAACTGTTTCTGTTAATACGTGTTCAATTCAAGGCACGCGTCATTCCGTACACAGGTTTATAAATTTTACCATGCGTATTTATTGAGCGTTTCAAGGCTGTGTTAGAGGCATTTCTTGTGTATGATTGTTTTTGTTTAGATTAATCTACACAAATCTACATTATATCATAAATCGTTAAGACAATTTTTTTGTATGAGATTGGTACTCAATGAAATTTTCAATGAAATAATTACACTTTTCATCATAAATACCTTCAAAAGATATAGAGCATCGAATTTTACATTGGTAATTATCCTTGGCTCCTTCGTAATTTACAATTTAAAAATTGTCCAAAATACCACCAAGTATGTCATTTAACAGTTCAATATTACTTAAAGACTTTAACAAAATTACTGATTACTACCATCTTATATTATAATCTGTGAACAAAATACAAATGTGACAGTGACAGACGAAATGCGAGCGAAATGAAATAGCGCGCGAACGTCATGGCTATAGGTATATGTTCCATATTCAATAATTAATTGCCTTGAATTGAACACGTATTAGCAGGAACAGTTTGCGTTGCTAAACCGTGTGCATTTGGAGGACACGTGCCTTGAATTCATCAGTGCATTAGTGCAACAAACTTGTGCCTAATTCGAGGCAGTACTTGCCTCCTAATCAACACGGAAAGGTAAATACGCGCCCTGGATGGGCCTCTGATGAATCTCATATTTATCCCCTCTAAAAAAACGTTAAATTATGTTTGTTATATGCACGAAGAAACTTGAATTTTCTTTAAAAAAAACATAACTTTGCGCTTTGCGTATCCTTCGTGACATGCTTGAGTTTTTTTCGCTAAATGTAGGTGTTTTAGTTTTTTACAAACTTTTTACAGTTTTTTTATATTTTTCATTTTTCGTGCTATAATTGAGTCTAATTTTGATTTCACCCATATGAGCAACGTCTAAGATTCACAGCCTTGGTTCCAGCTTTGTCAACTTGTCCACTGCATCCGGTCTCGCCTCCAAACTGTATCATATACTGCAGTTAGGTCTAAAAGCACTAAGTCTGACTTCTCTTCTTTGAAATCCATTATCTACATGTGTGTTCAAATCAATTACCTGTTAAACTGTGCTACATCCTTCACGAAAGCCCGCCAGCTCTGTAGGGAGATATTTTTCAATAATTTAGATATATCTTGTTGCCAGTCTTCTTCTTCGCCCTAGCATTCGTTCCATTTACTTGAGATCGGCTCTCCTAGTCCTCATCCTCAAGTTCTGCTGTCCTCCGAACGAAGCCTTGCCTCCTTGAGATCTCTGGTTATTGTGAATATCCAAGTGGTCAATGGTCTACCTGGTCTTCTAGGCCCCACCTCTACATATGTCCGTCGTTCTTTTTATCATATTATCCTGTGGCAGTCTCATAACGTGTCCATACCACCTAAGTCTATCTTGATGCCAGTATCTTTTAAAAAGCTTATAGACGACTGAAATAGGTTTATTAGATCATTTGTTTTCTCTCTCTCTTTATAAAACAAATAAGATTAAGGAGATGAAATGAACACGGCGCACCTGCTGGTGTGGCCACTCATGGGAGAGTCTTGTTATGAGGAGGACCTCTTGGTCAAACGACAGGGTATATGGTATATAGATGGTCTGGATACGGAAACGAACGAACAACAAATAAACCTCAAGTTTTGGGAAAGTAAAAAAAAATTAAGCTAAGTATTGAAATCTTTTTTGAGATTTGCTCACCTGGAAATCTAACTTCCATTTTGGTAGCTGGTGGAGTACCAGGAGTGAAAGAATTAACTCTGGATGAAGTATCTTCAGCGTCAGCCCAAGTTACTGACAGCCGATCTATGGATGGTTGTGGAGACGATGGACCATAACCGTCAGTCAAATCCTAAAAACAATAAGAAATAATAATCACTTTATAATATTATCGGTAATTGAAGTACTTTTATATTTGCAATATAATTTTGTTAAATGTAGTTTAAGGATTATTAAAGGAGACAAGAAAATTAGTGTTTAAACAGTAGTGAATAAAGTCCATAGTTTTACATGATGTTTTTATAATTTAATGTCATACTCTTACAATAATTCTTTGTTTAAAAATATAATATTTTTATATTTTTTGTTTAAACTAGATGTATTAATTTTTATTTTTATACATTTAAATAAAGTTTACTACTACTATTTATCCATACATGAGCTAGATACGTTAAAATGTATAGTAATGATTGTATAATATATAGTAACATTGTATGTATATATTAATGATTGTCTCGTTGAAAAACTTTTGAGTATGGAAATGAATCATCACTGCACTGATGGAATTTCATATATAATATCTTATACCTACATATATTATAAAGTGTAACTAATTTATGGCAAAAATGAACATTTAAATATACCTATATGAGTATGTGAACATTCCGATTTGCAATGTCAATGTTCATTCATTCATTCATTCATTCATACCATCACGGCATATCCCACAATGTGGGGTAACCAGCGGGTGTGCATTGCCTTATAAAAGGGAGCACAACATATCTGTGTATACCCACACACCAGTCTCGTCTCACCTAAAAAGGCACTATATTCAGAATGGGTGGTGAACCTCATTGCTGAACTATGTGAGATGTTACCTGTTGTATTTTCGATTACCCGGCTCTTACGGAACACTCGAAAACAATAATAAAAATGAGTGGAAGCACTAAATGTTAATGTAATTACTGTTTATTTAAAAAAAATAGGTGTAGGCTAGCGAACAACTTTATTTTATACCAATCTAAGTTTTATTCACATATTTTAATTTAAAAAAATTCGAAAGCTCGATATTTTTTTTTATTTTGAACAGCTTTATAATATATAATATAAGCATAAACGATGAATTTTATAATACTATCCAAAAACATGTTCACAGTATAAGCATTAACCAATATTAGAAACAGCATAATACACACGAGAAAACTATTTAAAAACTGAAAAAAAAATCAATCTTATTGCAACAGTAACAAATATGAAGACAGAGGAAGAAGTGCGGGAATAGAAAAGGAGAGGAAAGTGAGAGATAAAACGAACTGAAGGTTACGAACTGAACCTATCATCATTTTGAAAAATATTTTTTTTATATCTGAACGCGGTTTTGTGTAATATATTTAAAAAAATACATAGGTAATATTCAGTAGCAGAATTGCTTATATGTAGATGCCGAAAATCTTGGATTGCCTTTATGTAACCCATAAAAGTTCAAGACCTTTATGAAACCCGATATTTTTTTATCGTTTTATTGCAACCATACTACAAGATTCGAAACGAAATGTATGTGTACTTTCGTATGTACAATGCTTTACAGGGCCCCAAATGTATATATTATTTTGGATGATTTTAAAGAATATTTTTTATAGCTACTCAAATGAACAACGATGATAAAAAAACGTTAAATTTTCGACATTACCAATTTTCTTACAGGGTATACGTAGTCCGAAGGTCCTAGGCTCGCCCCTGTAATATTTATAAAAGTGTTGTTTAAATTGCTTCATTTTATGATTTGAATAAGTTGATAAATTTAATATAAAAAATATGGACCAAACACGTGTTTTATTTGGAAAAAAGTAATATTTAATATTGCTTTACGTGACATTTATGGTATGCGTGCTTTTGGTTCACCACAAGTGCACGAAGGCAATGTTTATAGAGTGTCTATTATTAATTTAGTTCACACGTGTTATGAAATTATATGCCTATTTCCATTAAAAATGAAAAGATAAATTTTACATTATTACAATAGCAAAAAAGTAACTATTAAAAAAAAGACTTATAATAAACATAACCATGTTCAATTGTTTCTATTTGGAAATTTACTGCCTCACTAGATAAGTCTGTTCTGAGGCTCGAGGATTTGACAATTTGAACGTCATAAATGCATATAAGCTAGTGATTTTTTTTAAATATTACACCGAGAAAAATATTTTTACGAAAATATGAATTTCATTAAAAAATAAAGATTTTATAACATAAATCATTTCTCAAATATTTTTTTTCGTTTATTTCGAAGGGTCGTATTACAAGAGTTATTTGAGAAAAATCTAATAAAAAGGTAAGGTCCCGTACTGCGAGAAAACTGCTTACTAACGTGTCATTGAGCTCAAGAAAAGATAACTCAATGTATGGAAGTGACAGTTGTCACATGACAGGCAAATGTCATTTCCATACATTGAGTTATCTTCTTTTGTTTCTTTTTTTGAGTTAAATGACACGTTGTCTAGGGGGGCTGGTCACAAATCTACAGATATTTATTTTTATCCGGACGTTTTGTACAAATAGCTTATAATTTAAGTATTTTTTAAGGTTAACAAAAAAAAACAGTAGAATACGAATATAAGAAAAATTTTGGTGTCCAGCTCCAGGGAGGTGAAATATATTGATTAAGAAACTAATCTAAATTAATGACAAAAAATTTTGACTTAAATTTTATGTCATTAATTTTGATGAATAATAACAAAAATATCATATTATTTAGGCAATCATGTAGAGTAGAAACCTTATCTGGCTTAGATTATATATGATACAGATACCTAGTCAGCGCAATGAAAGTATGATAACTAAAACTAAGAACAATGTTCTGAGTTTCACTCGCCCGGCCGTATACGTACACCTACCGATATGCACACCTACATATTACGTCCACCAACCTATCTACCGCCTCACACACACATGTAAAAAAAAAACTTGTCATACATTTGAATTCGAAATTTGTACTACACCCGGCTTCTGTACCTTATAATTCTATGTTATCTGGCTTGTAAAGAGCCATTAAAAACAAAAAAAAAAACTTGTAACTCAAACATAAATAATCGAGTTATTAATATTTATTAAAAAAATTAGAAAATAACAATATTTTTCCACATATTGGATTTATTACGATTGAACGTTTTCGCGGAGATGTCTCGGCATTCTTCTTCTTCTTCTTTAGCCGTCTCTCCACTGCTGGATGTAGGCCTCTTCAAAATCCTTCCATTTATTTCGGTCCATGGCTCGTCTCGGCCAGTTTCTACCCGCAACAGGGACAATATCGTCCGCCCATCTTTTCATCGGTCGACCTATTCCCCGTTTATTTCCCCATGGTCTCCACCTCATAACTCTGGGTGCCCATCTCTCTGTTCCCTGTCTAGCAACGTGACCTGCCCATTGCCACTTTAATCTTGCTACATGGTCCATAATGTCGACAACCTTGGTCTGGCGTCTGATCTCTTCATTTCTTATTTTATTTCTCAGACTTATGCCTAACATTTGCCTCTCCATGGATCGCTGTGCGCATTTAAGTTTGTATGTGGTGTTGGCAGTCAATGTCATCGTTTCTAGACCATACGTCATCACAGGGAGGACACACGATTCAAAAACTCTTCGTTTCAAATTAATGGGGATTTCTTTGTTTTTTAGGACATGCTGGAGTTTGCCAAAAGCAGCCCAGCCGAGACCAATCCTTCTAGGTATTTCCGCTGTTTGGTTTTCCTTCCCTAATGTGATTTTCTGCCCAAGATAAATATACTCGTCTACAGCTTCAATCGTTTTGTTGTCGATTTTTAAGCTGTTGCTGGATGAACTCATTATTTTCGTTTTATTTATATTCATCTCCAGGCCAATCTTTAGGGAAGCTTCGTGCAGATCTTTGATCATGCCACTTAATTCTGCCAGATCTTCACTTACAAGAACTATGTCATCAGCAAATCTGAGATGGGTCAGATACATGCCATTTATTTTTATACCCTTTTTTTCCCAATTTAAAGTTTTAAAAACATTTTCCAGGGCAACAGTAAATAGTTTGGGAGAAATGGTGTCTCCCTGTCTGACGCCTCTACAGATTTTTACTTTTTCCGTTTTTGTTTCTTCGTCAATTTTTACAACCATTGTGGCATGGTCATATATAAATTTAATTAGCCTTGAGTATCTTGAGTCGATTCTTGCATCGTTTAGAGCTTGTATTACTCCCCACTGTTCTACCGAGTCAAAGGCTTTTTTATAGTCAATAAATGCCAAATGGATTGTAATATTGTATTCGGTGACTTTTTCTATAAGCAGGCGTAGCGTTTGAATATGGTCAATAGTTCCAAAACTTTTTCTGAAGCCTGCCTGCTCTATCGGTTGGTAGAAGTCTAGTTTCTTAGTTAAACGGTTTGTAAGAATCTTAGTAAGTAATTTGTACAAGTGTGATAATAAGCTGATCGGTCGGTAGTTTTCTAGATTTTCGGGATCTCCTTTTTTGTGTAAAAGTATAACTTCGGCATTTTGCCAGATTTCTGGTATTATTTGTTGTTCTAGGCACTTATTGAGAAGTATTTTAACTGCTTCAATGAGCTCTTCGCCGCCTAGTTTTATCATGTCACTTGTCACTTGATCTTCGCCCGGACTTTTATTGTGTTTCATATATTTAAGTGCGTTTATTAACTCATCGTAATCAATTTCTGGCATTTCTTCCGATCCGGCGTTTAATATGGTGCCATTATTCTCTACATCATATTGTGTCTTTGATCTGTACAATTCTGTATAAAATTCATGTACAGATTCTATTATCTTGTTTTTGTCATTGACTACATCGCCATTTTTGTTTTTAATTCTAATGATATTCGATTTGCCAGTAGTTTTGTTTGATCTAAGGATTCTCATGTTTTTGTTTGATTCTATCGTGCTCATGATAAGGCTTGTATTATATTTTCGGATATCTTTTCTTATTTCCTTCCTGATAATCTTATTAAGAGTGTTATATCTGCTTGAGTCTCTGTCAGTTTGTCGTCTTTCCTCAATAAGTTTTATTGTGTTTAATGATAGTTTTTGGTTTTTGCCTGTTTTTCTAAATGATATTGTTTTAACAGCTGTCTGAATACTTTCCGTAATTTTATTTGTAAGGTGATTTATATCCATGTTGTGAAGCTCTGGTTCATGTTCTAATTTCTGTTGTAGTATATTTTGAAATTCTGTTTGGTGTTTGGTAATTGTTTCGATTGTGGGTGTTTTCCTGGGTTTTTTGTGGATCATGTTAAGCCTTTCTAGTTTTTCATTTATTCTAAACGAAGCTCTCACCAATCTGTGGTCGCTTCCCGCGTCAAATTGGTTTAGGACCGATATATCTTTACAGTATTTCAATTTGTCTGTAATAACAAAGTCAATTTCATTTTTTGTCTCGGCATTATCAAGGTTTAAATGACACTAAATTTGACAAGACTAATCCAACGCTACTTTATATGTTTAGTTACTATGTTGCCAAATGTGTGGGCAAACCCTACCTACACTAGTTAAATTGTATTGAAAAAAAGTAAATTATACAAAAAAATAAATCAGCATATGTAGGTACCTAATCAAAAAAACAATAATAATAATAATACATTTGGGACATCTTTAGAACATAATCCTTTGATATTTAAAGTATCTGGATGGGTGTATTATTCCCAATTTAAACATTGATCGGTGTATTTGATATATTTTATGTTGATCTATTAAATAATTCACAATTTACGCATTGATCTGCTAATTCTATTGACAATGTGTATAATGGTATTCATAATTATTGAGTGTTATTATTTGTCGTACTTAATTGTTATTTATATCATTAATAAATAGGGCCATCGCCGTAAAAAATTAAATCATCGCCAAAAACAACACATTTTGAACAAAAAAATACAGAAATAAAAACAAAAATACCTCCCTCTAGCAGAACAGATCAAAACCCAATGGGTACAAATAAAGTTACAATAATACCTTTGATTATAATATATCATCTACAAGAGTTGTATCAAAAAATATGAATGATAGCATTTAAAACTCGATCTGCCCAATTCTATAGTCACACAGATTTAAAAGAGTGATACATAATAACTATTCAACTCGAGAACTCCTCCGTTTGGTTTTTACACCGGTTACCCTTCGATGATGAGACTGAATAATAATAATAAGAACAATTCAGAAATAAAATAAAACCCTATTACTGTTTACAATACAATAAGCTATCAATAAAAATGCATCTTGTAAAAAAATCTAAACATGTAGATAAAACCATGTAATGAAATTGTAGATAAATATTAAAAAGCATTCGAATGTGACATTGGATGAGAAACTTCTGGAAAAACAACTGCGAGAAAAAACACCGTGATTAGATAAAAAATAGTATGGCAGGGGGTATCTATTATATAGGTATGTAGTTCATCTACAATAATGAATGGTTTATACATACTCAGATCACAAGATCAAACAAAATTAAAGCGACCAGACATGGCTAATGCAAAACATGTCAAGGGAGAATTTAATCTACTTGATATACGATGATGGTTTATCTAAATCACAGCAATTCTCAAATAGTTGATATTGACAAATCAATCAAGTATTTTAACTGTATCCAATGTGTACTCATAGAGGTATTTTCCAGTCATCATTGAGTTGAAATATCAATCATTTTTATGTGTTATTTTTAACTTTGTTTTGACAGTTGAGTTGATTTTCCAATCATAATGATTTCAATGTAAACACAGTTTTTAACGTTCTGGTATTTATTTGTATATATATTTGGGAACAGTTAATTCAAATACACAACTTGTCAAATCACAGATACTTTATTATACTATGAACAAGATGAATTTGGTACAAAATGTCAATATTGGGTTCTCCCAAGTGTTATCGGAGTGATATTATATATGGTTAAAACAAACAGATGTATTCCCGGCGAGAAGGTTTTTTCTATATTCTACCCGTACGTATTCAATATCCCACCCAAGTGGAAGTATTAGTTGTTAGGTATACTACCGATATTCACCCAACGATGAAGTATCAGTAGGTATAATTCCAATATTCACCCAAAGATGAAGTATTAGGTAAGCGAGTAATCGACCTTTCGTAGTAGGTATTCCAACCAATTGGAAGTACCTAATTGAAAGCGCACTGATTTCTGACTTCTCTTAGGTGCTCCAGCTCCTTAAATAGCCCCGTTTTTAGTCCCTTGGGATGACACGGCGCTAGTGGTATGTAGTGGGAGTAGATATGGTGTGACAAGGACCGTATGGTGTACTGTGCGAGGAGATACGCATTAGGATTGCAAATCCGTGCGTTACAATCTCCCCCTCTAGATCGAAGAACGCCCTCGCTGAAGATCTAGCACTGGGACTGTCTGCCTCGGGGTCGGCCTCGCTTCCTTAGAGGTACTAAAGGCATCGGGAGAGCCTCAACATGTCCAGTAAATGGTCGAAGTAGGGTTGTATGATATGTTCCCAATGATATGGTGGGTGCGTCGATGGCAGCTACCTCGTAACTGGTAGGGCCGTGCTTCTTCAATATGACATATGGCCCATCCCTTCTGGGAGCAAGTTTACCGCTCCTACCTTTACCACTGTTACTCATTATGTGAGTGGTAACTAAGACATGGTCTCCAGGCATAAACTGAACTGCCGGGTTTCTGGACTTATCTTGAATTTGCTTTTGGACATCTTGTCGTCTATCCATATTTTCCTTAGCTTGTTGTAGTGTATCGGCTACCTTTAACAGATATGGAGTTATTTCCGGCACAAAGTTTTCCTTGAGTAGCGTGCATCTTAGATCGGTATGGACATCGTTTGGAGTACGTAATTCTCGACCAAATGTAAGGTAGGCTGATGAATACCCTGTATTCTGGCAGTAGGCTGTGTTCATGGCGAAACGAATAGCAGGCAACTTATCTGGCCAGCTTTTATGATCTTCTCCTACACAAATCGCTAATTGGGTCTTCAGGTCTCGGTTTTTTCTCTCTACAGGATTAGCCTCTGGATGGTAGAATGGAGTAAAGGAATGCGTGATTGCTAAACAATAGGTAACCTGTTGCATTACTGCACTCACGAACTGGGTACCGTTATCACTGGTGAATCTTCGTGGAGTACCGTATCGCAAACAAATCTCATCAATGAGGATCCGGGCACAATTTTCTGCGGTGGCTGTCTCTAAGGCGAAGAGTTCTATCCAACGACTGGCTATGTCCTCGACAACGAAGATCCAATTTTTGTTAGTTGAAGATGATGGCAATGGTCCAAAAAGGTCAAAGGATACAACCTCAAACCTTTGGCGCATTGGAGTGGTAAACATCAGTCCGGCAGGTTTCATATTGCTGGGTTTATATTTTTGGCACTCAACACACTCCTTCACATAATTGGTGATATAGGCTCTCATGCCGAGCCAGAAATAACGACTAGCGATTCGTCTATATGTTCTATCTGCTCCATAATGGCCCGCTGTGGGGTCGTCGTGGTAGATTACTAATATTAAAGGTCGCTCGTGCTCTGGGACGACTAACTGTGCCCCTTCTTCTTCCTCTATGTCTGGATTGTATCTATAAAGAACTCCATCTTGCATTAAGTAACCTTTATTAGACCAATATGCGCTATCTTCATTATGGGAAGCTCCTTCAAAACTTTGAATAATTTTCTTCAGGGATTCGTCTTTATGTTGTTCTGCTCGTAGCTCTCCGGCACCTCGGGTAGGAAAGTCTACCGAGATAGGGCAGATACTGCAAATAGGAACTGGCTCGTTGGTTACAGGTCTAGATAGCATGTCAGCAATAACGTTAGTGCGTCCTGGGGCATACTTTATCTCTAGTGAATATGGTTGTAACTGAAGCGCCCACCTCGCTAACCGGCCAGATGGCGACTTTAAACTGAGTAGCCACCTAAGTGCTTGGTGATCGGTAACAACTGTTACCGTGCTACTTTCTACATATCCCCGGAACTTAGCCAGGGCCCATATCACGGCAAGGGCCTCTCGTTCTGTCGTTGAGTAGTTCTGTTCAGCGGTAGTGAGTAGTCGGCTGGCATACTCGACTGGGTGTTCTCCATCTCCCTCCCCCTGGACCAAAACTGCACCGATAGCGTAGGAGCTAGCGTCAGTCTTTAATGTGGAGGGGAGTCGCTCATCTGCTTGCTTCAGAATTGGAGCACTCGTAAGCAGAGATTTTAGACGTTCAAAAGCATCTTGATGCATAGACGTCCACTCCCAAAGAGCCTTTTTCCCGGTGAGATCACTCAAGGGTTTAGCGACTTGTGAAAATTGTGGTACGAAGCGTCTATACCACGAGCAGGTTTGCAGGAAGCTCTGTACTTGCTTCACGTTCTTTGGACTCGGCATCTGAGTGATGGCTTTCACTTTATCTGGGCAAGTGCTCAGGCCTTCCGGAGTGATGATGTGACCCAGGTATGGGATCTGTTGGCACAGGAACTTGCACTTTTCTCGGTTTACACATAACCTGGCATCACGTAATGCTTGTAGCACTCGATTCATTTCTTCACAATGATCATCGAATGTTTTAGATAGAAGGATGATGTCATCTAGGTAGGCGAGGATATTAATCCCGCCTAGTTTGACCTTGAAGCGATCAATTGTCCTTTGAAAAGTCGCTGGAGCATTACGAAGTCCGAAGCTCATGCGCTTGAAGTGGTACAACCCGAACGGTGTGATGAACGCGGTTTTTTCTTCATCTGCGGGGTGCATTCTAATCTGCCAATAACCTGCTTGTAGGTCCACGTTGCGGCGTCACTTTTAACGTTCTGGTATTTATTTGTATATATATATTTGGGAACAGTTAATTCAAATACACAACTTGTCAAATCACAGATACTTTATTATACTATGAACAAGATGAATTTGGTACAAAATGTCAATATTGGGTTCTCCCAAGTGTTATCGGAGTGATATTATATATGGTTAAAACAAACAGATGTATTCCCGGCGAGAAGGTTTTTTCTATATTCTACCCGTACGTATTCAATATCCCACCCAAGTGGAAGTATTAGTTGTTAGGTATACTACCGATATTCACCCAACGATGAAGTATCAGTAGGTATAATTCCAATATTCACCCAAAGATGAAGTATTAGGTATGCGAGTAATCGACCTTTCGTAGTAGGTATTCCAACCAATTGGAAGTACCTAATTGAAAGCGCACTGATTTCAGACTTCTCTTAGGTGCTCCAGCTCCTTAAATAGCCCCGTTTTTAGTCCCTTGGGATGACACGGCGCTAGTGGTATGTAGTGGGAGTAGATATGGTGTGACAAGGACCGTATGGTGTACTGTGCGAGGAGATACGCATTAGGATTGCAAATCCGTGCGTTACAAGTTTGATTTCTTGAAGTATTGTGCCCAAAGCTCAGATTTCTTATAATGTATGTATTCACGTATACGATTGAGTTTTAGCGCTCGTAACGTCAATTATTAAAGACTTTTATAATATTTTAAAGAAATTACTCAAAAACATAAAACAATTCCTTGAATAATCAAATTGTCTTTATTTTATATGTTTAGAAATGAGTTTTACGCAATGAGTCGCCTTTGTGTCGTTGTATTTCAATACCGAAACAGATTACGGTTTTTATGATCATTGTGCAAAGTCACGAGGAATCAATTCGAAATTTTCCAGATGTTAGTACATGGCGTTCAGATTCATTAGATATTTGAACAATATCAAATTGTTACACAGATTGGACATTAATGAATGACTCAGATCACATAATATATATACCACAATACACCCTTACTTTTAATACAAGAAATAGACATTTGCTGCAACCGATTCATACACAGACTACTTTTGCCCAGAGACACTACACATTTTTAGCACCCAGAATATATATATGTAATATGGTTATGTCTGATATCTTGGACTTAGTACAGTCGAGTGAGCATAATTTTGGAAAGCTGGTTACTGATTGGTTTATTCGGAGAGGGAGGGAAGAGTCAGAGAGAGACTTGACGTTTGTCCTAAGATAATTTTAATATAATTTACAATCAAAATCTTTTCATACACCCTTTTACACATATCCACACACGCAAACACACCCTCACGTTAACAAAAACACAAAGACACCTTATAAATTTTTTCATGTACCTACTATTGTATTTTATATGTACTTTTTTATATTTTTTATGACTTAAAATGTGTTAGTACTTTTGTACTTTATTATTTGTACTTTTTATATTTTTTTGTGCCTTAGATGTTAAGAATTCACGTAGCTGAAATTTCTGCTTACTTATTGCCCAGTATTACATCAGAACAGGCTTTGCCTAGTGAGGTAATAAATTCCATTTATATATTTCATGATATGGTATATTTTATATTTTATTATGTATTGTATTGTGGAAATTAATAAAAAAAAAACATATAGATCTTACTTATAGATTTTCGACATTGACATGACATTATTGTGCATCGAAAAACTAATAAAAATATGTCAACCATCAAGAAGGTTAGACAACACAGTAATATTATGCTGTTTAATTTTCCTAACAACAGGGGATCTATGTCTGTCATCAAAAAGCCAGTACATATCGTATAGAGTATGGTATTCCCCTACACAAAGGAAAATAATTGATTCTGCTATGTAACAATATCTAACATTGTATGTATTTTATAGGATGCGACTAGTTGATCAAGAAAACATGCATAAAATTAATTATATTTTTATTATTATCAAAGTCAACTTTGTGTCATACTTTAAAGAAAAATCTGATATCTCGGACTAGTCCAGTCGAGTGGACATAATTTTGGAAGGCTGGTTACTGATTGGTCAATTCAGCGAAAGAGAAAAGATTCAAAGAGAGAATTTGACGTTTGTTCTAAGATAATATTTCCACTCAGAATGAAATTGTTTCATACATCATCATACTTACTTTATTACACATATCCCCACATCGTCCTACACATGCAAACACACCCTCACAAATATACTTGTTTTTTAGTCCTTTATAATTTTTTTCTTTATATATTTTAATTTTTTATTTTTAAATTATACCTTATGTAGTACAAATGTATTGCATAATTATTGTAAGTATCACCTCCCAACAGGCTTCGCCTAGTGAGGTGATAAATTCCATTATAATATTTATGTTTTTGTTATATTATATTACAATGAAAATAAATAAAACAATCACTTTGTTACTATCAAATAATGTCAAAATTTGATATTTGATAGAAGAAAATAAATTTTTAATGAAATATCAACTTTATTCATTTTATGATTATACGCTATTCTGAATATTGAATAAAATAAAGGATATCTAAATAACAAAAGACATAACTAGTGCATAGTAAAATTACTTCAGTTTATAGTGTTATTTCTGGTGAACACATTTCTTTGTTCTTGATAGTTTAAATTCTAAAAAAGCAATGAAATGATCAAGCAAGCGCATAAAGTGATCACGTAAACCAGCCGATGACAGGTCGTAAGCCCTGTAGGTACCTTAAGTTCCTGGTTCTTCTATAATATTCCAACTTTGTCTCTATTGAGATATTAAAAGTTTGTCAATAATAATAAAGGATGTTTAATAAGAGCATAATGACTAAATAACATCACTAGTGTATAATAAAATAGATATAGTTTAAAGTAACAGTTTCAATGAACATATTTTTTGTTTTTAATAACCATTTAATATTATAATAATGTTCTTTTATATTTTAATACATCTTCGGAATTGAACGCATTATAAAAAAAAAATATTTATTTTATTTTCAATTACTTCTTGGACAACTAACAGGTCATATGCCAACCAATAACAAATTGCTACATTCTAGAGACGATATTAATCGTCTATCGTCATAATTTAAAAACTGAATTTCCATCGGAAATCGAACCCGGGATCTTTGGAAAAAGCAGTCAGATATCTAACATGAAAGTCGAATATTTAAAAAAAATAAGTACATAGTACCCATTAGTATAAGAGATAGCAACGTCATAAAAAACTTTTATGTATGGCTGGTTTTTTGTTTAGCTGTAAGGCACCGGCTTAGAATAGTGCTTCCACTCTTTTCTATTATTGTTTTCGAGTGTCCCGTAAGAGCCGGGTAATCGAAAATACAACAGGCAACAATAACATCTCACATAGTTCAGCAATGAGGTTCACCACATATTCTGAATATAGTGCCTTTTTAGGTGAGACGAGACTGGTGTGTGGGTATACACAGATATGTTGTGCTCCCTTTTATAAGGCAATGCACACCCGCACACCTTTCGCTGGTTACCCCACATTGTGGGATATGCCGTGATGGTATGAATGAATGAATGAATGGTTTTTGGTTCTTTCTTAATGAATATAGGTTTGCTAAAGGTAAGTCTGTCACCTGGGAGTGGTTGTGTCTTGTGTTTACCAGTGCGCATCCTCTTTACAGGTGAAAATTGCAGATTTCCATATAATTTGTATATTTGTATGTCCTTTCTGTGCTTGTATAATGTGATTATAATAATTCTGAATTTTTATTTATTAATTTGTTTGACACTTAACAAATAAATTTAAAAATGTGTTCATGTAATCCATTAATTGTGGTGTGTAAAACGAATGTACAGAAATTATTTATATCAGTTCGCCGAACAATTCACCAATATTTAACCGCAAACAGAATAATTTTATTGGAACGCATGACAACTTACATGTATAAATTATATTGAAATGATATTAAAATGTGAAATTTTCACCTATAGAAATATAAGATTCAAATCTAGTCTTGTTTCAGTTGACAATGTATGAGAAAATAAAAGTACTTATTTTTAAATCAATTAAATAGGGTACCAACAGAATTTTATGTATATACTGAAATAATTCTTAATTAATTTACATGCACAGTGACAACACTGTACACCGTAACAACGTAAAAACAACATTATTTTTATAGACCAGCGTTGTTTAAAGGTGTGTTGTATAATTTCTGTATAGCAATCTAGGGTTTGATTCCCAGAAGAGGAGAAATGTGTTAACAAATATTTATTATCTATTTTTTGCTGGACCCCTGTATTTTTGGTTTAAGTTAAATATTGTAAATATTAATAAATTCTGGTATACAAACCTTTAATATATATTTTTTTCTTTTGATTTATATCAAACACTGCACACTTATCATTTTCACCCCATACTTATATAAAACAATTGTATGATAATACTTTTATAAAACAAATTGTGAAAATATCACTTAGATAATATAACAATAAATACATTAATTTAATAACAGATGTTTTAATCCACAAGCGCGTCCTTGTAGGCTGAAACTTTTCTTTAAATGTAGTATATAAATTTATAAAATAAAATTCCACTAAAAATAATTTTAAAATTTACTTATTAATTTGTAAAAAAGTTTCAAACCAAATTAAAAAAAATGAAAGTAAAATCGTCAAAGTTTATATTCTTTGAAAACTAGACGGTGGCGATATAGTTAGGGTACAATTCGAACACCTGTAGCCAAGTCCCACCGAGAACTAACAAGTCTCAATGTACACCGCTCCTTACGGCAGATATTATTGTCCGTACGAGGAGCGGTTGAATGGCTGATCAGCCGATAAGGGAAACACTTGAATAATGACTTCTTTCCGTGCCAAAGGAATATTTTTCTTATCGATCAGCGATGCCACGCTATATCCGAACGTTTTTCTTTGTTGCGCGGCAGGTTTGAATTATAATCAGTGGCGTGTAACAAACTGATTTCTGACACCCCAAGTCGTAGCTTCGAACATGTATTCGGTTGATTAACAACATCCGATAGGTATGTATATGTATTCATTCGTTAAATATTATCTATACATTTTGGGCTGGGTGAAAAACGACGATCGGAAAATGGTCAATGGATGTATGAAGTTCGCCGATATTTTCCATAATTTTTGACCCAGTTTTAGTTTAAATTAGAATTGATTTTATTGGGATATCTGATAAAAAATATTTTATTTTATTACAATTGTCAGGCCACCTGGTGGACAAATGTTGAGAGGTAGCTGAGGGAGGAGCAACTAACGAGAATGATGACGTAAGATCTAAAGGTCTGGCGATTTCGTACCAGAAGAACTGGAAAGAGGCAAGGAAATAAAAGAAGATAAATTGTAAAAAAATAACTCATTCGATTAAAAATCTATACCATACCATACCATCACGACCTTTACCTATTTTGGTTAGGCAGAGAGAACCGAATGCCAGAATCCTCTCTCTTGACATTTATTTCTCGGTTCCTTCACATCCACGCATCTTCTCATACACGTTCTTCTGTTATTCTTACTTCTAACGTCTCCATCTTTCTAAATTCAATTTATGTGATCGTGTCAAATTTTCCTTGGTCGACGTTCATTCGTTCGTTTCTCTTATATACTTTTTTTTTGTCAGACGGTCATCACTCACTCTTTCTATGTGGCCAAACCACCTTCTTCTACTTCTTCTTCTTTCTCAGCCATCTCTCCACTGCTGGATGTAGGCCTCTTCTAAAAACTTCCACTCGTCTTTTTTTTGGGCTTTTTGTACCCATGTGTTTCCAGCGACAGGGACAATATCATCGGCCCACCTTTTCTGGGGCCGGCCTATTCCCCTTTTCATACCATCTTAGGGCATTTATTTTCAAAATCTATATATTTCCTTTTATTTGATTTTTTGTTTTCATTTTATCAAAAATAAGCGATTTACCTAAACCTATAGGCTTTAACGATTTTAACGAAGTATTATGAATATAAACCTAATAGTCTAATATCATTCTTAAGCACTCATAAACTTATTACAAGAAAAGTTTTTTTGCCAAAAATCGTAGATTCGACTACTTTGAATATTGCAATTTTTCAAGCTCATTTTTAATAAACGTTTGAATGACATTTTTCTTAAATTAACACTCTTAACGGGTGAAGAGCAAAAAAAAACCTCTGTGAATGCATATTGTCATGAGATATAATGTCAACTGACATAATAGACACCGCAAAAACAAATAGAAGTAATCTCACAGCAGATGCTATAAATGTTAGAAAAATATAATAATAATAATAATGAACACTTCCTTTCACCCTTGCGGAAGTGGTGAGTTTATTGCTAAATGGCAATTTCTTCCTACTTACCAGTGTTTCCAGCCCAAAGAAGCAATATTTGCGAGAGAAATGAATTTGAATAAATTTATCCTCTGCTGGGAATCGAACCCAGGACGCCCGCACAGAAGCCAAACGACTTACCAACCGTGCCACGGCGCTTCGGCAATAATATAAGCTGCTTCATTATTTCTTGAATTTATAATTATACATTATGATAATAATACCTATATGAAAATTCATTATTGTAAAGTATAAGTATTTAGAAATTTTTAATCTGTCGACGACTTCTCATTTGTAAAATTAGAAAAACTTCTCATTAGATAAGAATATGAACATATATCATTAAACAAAACATTTATTTTGTCAAAATTCTAATTCCCAAGAGACTAATATTTCGGACGTAGGGTAATGTATTATGAGATTTTGTTGTTTATGATTCATCCATACAAATTATATTGTTATGTACTTAAACATCTTAAAATAATATTCAAAAAATACTAATAAGAGAATATTTATCTCATAAATATCATTATCTTTTTGTTACTTTAAATAATTGTTTCAATGTGTTCACTTTTGTATTTTGTTCATTGATGCATTTTCATATTTTGTATACTTTTTTAGTTTTTTTTCTTCTGATAAACAATACCTATCATTTTAACTTAACCATTTATTTTCATAACTCTTGATGTAATATACTCTTGTAATTTCCTTCAAATCTAGCTGATTGAAAGGCATTTCCAAATGGCAATAAGTGGACAGTATGTATTTATATGTATTATAAATAAATTGAGTACATAGGTACTAGTAAAAAAAGAACTAATTGTTTTTTCATAGACTACGTATCGTTTTTTTCTCTGCTGTATTATCTTTCAAAATCCTCGTACGGTAAAAGAGGGTGACTGCTGCCAACGTACCTATTTTTTCAATTTGATATACCATCATTATTACTAAACGAATCATTTTGAAAAAAATAACCTAGTTAGTTTGGATATTAATAAAGAGAAATATACCTTAATTTTTTGATTATGTTCTGTATATATTCTTGTAGGAAAATAATATGCATACCCCGATTTTAGACATTTAATTTAAATTTCTAAAAAAATATAAGGTATAGAACAATATTTTTTTTATAAATTAAAGAAGAACAAAATACCTGGAAAAATATGATATGACGTTGCATTAACGCATCAGGTTAAGTAAATAAACCAAAAAAACTTTTATTACGCAATGGCGCTGAATGGAAAATAAATGTTTTTTAGGTTTATTTACTAAACCTGAAGCATTAATGCAACGTCACATCATATTTTTCTAGATATTTTTGTCTTCTTTAATTTAAAAAAAAATATTACTCTACGCCTTATAGTTTATTAAAAATATATGATAAACGTTGAAAATCGGGGTATGCCATTATTTTTCTAAAAAAAATTATACAGAACATTATCAAAAAGTTAAGGCATATTTTTGTTTATTAATATCCAAACTATCCAAATTATTTTTTTCTAAACGATTTGATAAGAAATAATGATGGTATATCAAATTGAAAAATAGGTACGTTGGCAGCAGTGCCCCCCCTTTTTGAGTAAAAAATACACTTAAAATTGCAAATTTATAATAGGTTTATTTTGTAACAATGTCGAGTTGCCTTTGTTATAAAATTAGAAAATTAATCTATATAGGACTTTAATCGATTAATCGATTGAGAAAAAAATTACTTTGTAGAACTTCATAGTTTTAGGTACTGGTATAATTCAAACAATATTAATTTAATGTTAACAAAAATTGGTTCTTTTGGAGGGTATTTTTAATTGTTAACTCCTTCATTTAAAATAGACGAACTAACGATAAAAAGAAATTACAAAATATTAAAATGAATATTGTAAAAATGTTACGCTGACAAAATATATTTACCTTATCACAAAACAAACAATCATCTTGTCAAGGAAACAAATCATTGTGGAACTTGAGTCAGAGATATCATTCTATAAAATTCGAAGATGGAGTTTGACAATAGCAGTGCCAATAAAATAAATGAATAAAAACAGAAATCAGTTTACTAATCTTTATTCTTGAAAAAAAAATGAGATGAATGTAATTAATTATTTGCTAACCCAATTGTTATTGGAATCTCCCCGGATGTCAGTCACTAGGTAACGTAGTATGTATATTGTATAATATTATGTTCCCTGTCAATGGTTTTCACCCCACACGTTCACCTACAGGAAGCTGGCACTAAGCAAACAAGTACGGGTTGCTAATTGACGATTTAACCATCATACCTACCACAAAGCTTTTTACTCTCTGTACTCGGAATGTGGTCAATTATTATTTTACGATTTTAATACCTACCTATTTTATCCGAATCAAATTTTCAACGCATATTATTGTGTGGGGAGAGTATAATAACTGCGTGTTTTGGTCATTACTTTTATATGTTTTTTTTATTTGTACTGCAAGTTTTTAACCATTATAGGATTTTGTATTTTTTTCGTTTATTCTGCAAATTTTTGTCGTTAATGTTTTTATATGTTTTGTGTTACTACCTATGTACAGCAAAAACATTGTTAATAGCGTTTTGGTATCCATGTCCAATCAAGATAAATAAATATACCTACTCTTTAGAAGATTCTGAATTTTACAGAAAGTCTACAAAAAAAAATAGCTTTCAATGCAGGATTAGGTACTCGGATCAGACAGTGGATTAGGATTTGCGCTATTATTCTATAATAAGCCAATTCACAAAATATTCATAAAAATACTTTTCCAGTGATGTATCATTAAATTCGATTGGTACATTTGTGCTCATATTCGTTTTGTTTCGATACTGCGAGTTTAATATTGATGTTTTGGGTTGTATTGCATCACCAGCCATAATTCTTTCTTCATCATCAACCATAATTCTGTCTCGATCATCATCACCATCTACCATAATAATGTCATGATCATAGTCATAATCTGCTATAATTCTGTCTTGATCATCATTATCAGCCAAAATTCTGTCTTGATATTTTTCATCATCAGCTATAATTTGGTCCTGATCATCATTATTATCATCAGCATTAATTCTGTCTTGATCATCGTAATCATCATCATCAGTCATAACTCAATCTTGATCATCATCATCAGTCATAATTCTGTCTCGATCATCATAATCATCATTATCAGTTATAATACTGTTTTAATCATCATCATCCTCATCAGCCATAATTCAGTCTTGATCATCATCATCAGTCATAGTTCTGTCTTGATCATCATCATCAGCCATAATTTTATCTTGATCATCATCAGCCATAATTCGTCCAATTTTGAACGTAGGTTTCTCCTTTCGATCTCCACGCTTTCCTTGATATTTTTGTACATTCATGATAATGTTTTTTGATTATGTGCACAGTACTGTGAGTTTTGTCACTATATACTTGTATTTATTGGAAGTAAACACAGCGATTAAAAAAAACATAGCATAAGAAAAAATAGTTTAAAATTGTTTACCAAACCAAGTCGATCGGGCTGTCGAAATTCCACCGAACTTCCAGAGCTTCTCCTTGGTTTATTGATGTCAACTCGTAATATACCACCAGGCCGAGAGTCGAATACCTTTGAACACAATAAAATAAAACTTGTAGAATAGTGTATAAGAACAATATGCATTTATAGTCCCAGAAGGAAGGAAGAAACTGACATGTAAAATATTTTTTTTAATTAGTTACACATAAATCTACTCAATGCAAAGCAATATTTAACTCCATATAAAAATTCATTATATATTTTTTTCTTTTTATTATTCAATTAATTGTCGGCCTTCGTGGCTCAGTTGGTAAGATGTCTGACTCCTGAGCAAACGGTGCCGGGTTCGATTCCCGGTGGAGTCACAGTTACCTCTTAGTTTCCCAAGAAGCATAACAAAAATAAATCGAAATTAAAATCTATATTATATTGGAATTTTTCCATACATATGAAATTCATTTATACACTATCATGTCTTTTTCTTTATTTTCTTCTTCCGTCCTTTTTATAATCTGGAATTTTCTGCTTGATTAAGCATCTCTCTTGCGCTTACCTGCATAAATGTGTTTTTTAATTATTATTAATCATTGTACTTCGGTTCTGTCTTCTTCTTGTATATCTCATCATTGCGTCGTATTCTCCAAGCTCCGTTTACCTGCATAGGTCCGAATATGCTTCTGAGTATTTTTCTCTCGAACACAAGTAGAGACAATTCATCTTTTTTACTCAATACCCAATAACCAATTGTACATTTCCATAATTCTATCATAAAGTATATTTTCATACTGGCGTCCTCTGCCATCAGGTAAATTACAATTTCACAAATTATCACACTTTATTCCCATGATAATTTCAGATTGATCCCTTATTTTCCGATGAAATTATAACAACACCGCTGTTGTAAAGGGAATTAGTTTGACATGTTGATTTCAATATAATTATCGGTTAATATTATTTCTATATTCACATTCGATTCCACGAAACTATACAAATTATGCAATGAATAATTTTTGAAACTACATACATATCAAAGCCACACGTATCATACCTATTGCAAGATAGACTAATAATATTGAATCATAATTATCATTTTATATGCCATGTATGAACTATGAACCGCGCTGGATTTTGATATATTTCAATTATCTTTAATTTTTCACAATAATACAGTTAAAGCGGTGATAGCCTAGCGGTAAAGAGCGGTGATAGCCCAGCGGTAAGGTCTTCGCCTCACATGAGCGAGGTCGGCGCGGCGGTTCGAATCCGGGCGGGGCACGCACCTCTGGATTTTCAAAAAATCTATGTGCGGATTTATATCACTAGCTATGTGTAGCCATGATCAGATTTGTCTGGTTCCCCTTTCTAAGGGTTACGAAGGTCAGATAGCAGTCGCTTCAATGAAATAACCAGACTCGCCAATTCCAAGATTATGGTCAAAGCGTACCCCGATAGAAATGGGACAAAAGCGCTAAGTGGAAAGAAAGAAGATTCAGAAAGAAGATTCAAAAGCGCTAAGTGGAAGATTCATATAGTAGGTATAAAAATATGATATTTTCCAACTGTCGATTTGTTCAAGAGAATTTATTCTCTTAACATATCAACAAAGTATTAAGCCAAGACCCGCGTATAAGGAATACTAGGAACATTTTGTATGCTGTAGTGGACTTTTTGCATGCTAAAAACACCAACTTAGATGCTTCGCAGCATATATGTTCTCATACATGGATTTACTCAGAATTCGGAGTAGAACGTTTTATGTGAGTTTTGTGTGTCTATGCCCCCAAGTCAAATTGAAAACGCTGTTCGTTTTCGCCAAGCGCTAATTTTTTTTGTATGGGATTTGACGTTTGTTGTAGAAATTTTTTCTACAATAACAAACAACAAACGTCATATCCCATACAAAAAAAAATAGCGCTTGGCGAAAACGAACAGCGTTTTCAATTTGACTTGGGGGCATTGTGTCTGTCTGTGTGTGTGTGTGTGTCCCTCTTATAATTTTTGATCCGCTGGATTCACAAAGCCTAAAATTTCAGAATATATAGACAATTTTAGGTACACAAAACTTCTATACTCAGTATGTAGAATTTTTGTTCCAGTCAGGGGTTATCAACATTTTAATTTTTATAGCATTTGTCCATATATATCAAAAACTATAAAATCCAGAAGGCTGAAATTTTGTACAAATATAGTCAAATATAGTATCTCAAAATGTATTTTGAAAAATAGTTCAAGGGTTTCTCAAACCAAACTGTTTTTATTAAGAAGCAAAAAATTAGTTTGACAATTTTTTGTCTTTAACTGCCTTTATATCCATTTCTTTTAAAAATATCGAATAATGCCGAAACATGTAAACCAGAGAAATTAATTTTCTACAGAAAATGTATGCATTACAGTAACATATCTCAAACTTTTTTTAACATTTATTATAAAAATTGAATTTATTTGCGACATTGCTTCATACAATTTTTATGGCAATCGCCTATACACAATAATATATGTAAGAAGACTTAATAGTTTGATACTTAAATCTGCAAACATATATACATACCATCATGCTGTTTTCATATTCTGGGTAGAAAAAAGGACTGACCTCCATACTGTCTTATCTTGACATACATACCTACATGTGTTATATAGAAAACAAAATATCCTAAAATATTCAATAATTTGGATTTATGTGTTTATAGTTTGGTACTTATTCTTCAACTATACATACTATCGCTATCGACAGTTGGATCTCATGTGTTACATGCAACTAGTCCCCATCAGCTGGTTCACGCATCATTTCACGAAATACACGTGGAAATATTTTTATAATCAAATTGATAATTGATATTCAAATTGAGATGGGTCGATGGCAGAGCGGTTAGCGCATTGGGTTAGTAATCCAGTGGTCGCTAGTTCGAATCCTGCCTCGACCGATTTCGTTCACCTATAGCACAAGCATTTATGCTTATTTTAGGGAACGTAGGAAGATGTATATGTACTTGTTTAACAAGGATATATTCATTTAAAAAAAAAAAAAACTCTGCATTATAATTTCAATGTCTTTTAGTTGTAGTCTTAATACGAATGCGTACAGTGTACAATGTACAATAATGAAAGGAATATAGGATAAATGATTTATTAACTGGCATGTGACATCAACTGAACACATTAAATTTTTAAAAATAAGATATTTGTGCATTTAATTGATAATCATATGCTTGCTAGTGTAACTAACTCATGTATAAAGTTATTATTTGCTTATCTATTTAACATTCAATCACATTTATAATTTTACATCACTAGTTGCATGTAACACATGAGATCCTACTGTCGATGGCAATCTTATGTATAGTTGAAGAATGCGTACCCAACTATAAACACTTAAACACAAATTAACAAGTATTTTAAGATATTTTGTTTCTATACAAAACATGTAGGTATATCAGGATAGGATTTAGCGGAGGTTAGTGACAGCTTGATACTATGTACAAGCTGTCACTAACCTCTATGACAGATGACAGTTGACAGATGACAGTTGACAGATGACAGATGACAAATGACATATGACAGATGACAGATGACAGTTGACAGTTGACAGATGACAGTTGACAGTTGACAGTTGACAGATGACAGATGACAGTTGACAGATGACAGATGACAGATGAAAGATGACAAATGACAGATGACAGATGACAGCTGACAGATGACAGATGACAGATGACAGATGACAGATGACAGTTGACAGATGACAGATGACAGTTGACAGATGACAGATGACAGATGACAGATGACAGATGACAGATGACAGATGACAGATGACAGATGACAGATGACAGTTGACAGTTGACAGATGACATATGACAATTGACAGATGACAGTTGACAGTTGACAGTTGACAGTTGACAGATGACAGATGACAGATGACAGTTGACAGTTGACAGTTGACAGATGATAGATGACAGTTGACTGATGACAAATGACAGATGGCAGATGACAGATGACAGATAACAGCTGACAGATGACAGTTGACATATGACAGTTGACAGTTGACAGATGACAGATGACAGATGACAGTTGACAGTTGACAGTTGACAGTTGACAGATGACAGATGACAGATGACAGTTGACAGTTGACAGATGACAGTTGACAGATAACAGATGACAGATGACAGATGACAGCTGACAGATGACAGATGACAGATGACAGATGACAGATGACAGTTGAAAGTTGACAGTTGACAGTTGACAGATGACAGTTGACAGATAACAGATGACAGATGACAGATGACAGCTGACAGATGACATATGACAGTTGACAGATGACAGATGACAGTTGACAGATGACAGATGACAGCTGACAGTTGACAGTTGACAGATGACAGTTGACAGATAACAGAAGACAGATGACAGATGACAGTTGACAGATGACATATGACAGTTGACAGATGACAGATGACAGTTGACAGATGACAGATGACAGATGACAGATGACAGCTGACAGTTGACAGTTGACAGATGACAGTTGACAGATAACAGATGACAGATGACAGATGACAGTTGACAGATGACATATGACAGTTGACAGATGACAGATGACAGTTGACAGATGACAGATGACAGCTGACAGATGACAGTTGACAGATGACAGTTGACAGATGACAGATGACAAATGACATATGACAGTTGACAGATGACAGTTGACAGATGACATATGACAGTTGACAGATGACAGTTGACAGTTGACAATTGACAGTTGACAGATGACAGATGACAGATGACAGTTGACAGTTGACAGTTGACAGTTGACAGATGACAGATGACAGTTGACAGATGACAGATGACAGTTGACAGATGACAGATGACAGCTGACAGTTGACAGTTGACAGATGACAGTTGACAGATAACAGAAGACAGATGACAGATGACAGTTGACAGATGACATATGACAGTTGACAGATGACAGATGACAGTTGACAGATGACAGATGACAGATGACAGATGACAGCTGACAGTTGACAGTTGACAGATGACAGTTGACAGATAACAGATGACAGATGACAGATGACAGTTGACAGATGACATATGACAGTTGACAGATGACAGATGACAGTTGACAGATGACAGATGACAGCTGACAGATGACAGTTGACAGATGACAGTTGACAGATGACAGATGACAAATGACATATGACAGTTGACAGATGACAGTTGACAGATGACATATGACAGTTGACAGATGACAGTTGACAGTTGACAATTGACAGTTGACAGATGACAGATGACAGATGACAGTTGACAGTTGACAGTTGACAGTTGACAGATGACAGATGACAGTTGACAGATGACAGATGAAAGATGACAAATGACAGATGACAGATGACAGATGACAGCTGACAGATGACAGATGACAGATGACAAATGACAGATGACAGATGACAGATGAAAGATGACAAATGACAGATGACAGATGACAGCTGACAGATGACAGATGACAGATGACAGATGACAGTTGACAGATGACAGATGACAGATGACAGATGACAGATGACAGTTGACAGTTGACAGATGACAGATGACAGATGACAGTTGACAGTTGACAGTTGACAGTTGACAGTTGACAGATGACAGTTGACAGATAACAGATGACAGATGACAGCTGACAGATGACAGATGACAGATGACAGATGACAGATGACAGATGACAGATGACAGATGACAGTTGACAGATGACATATGACAGTTGACAGATGACAGATGACAGTTGACAGATGACAGATGACAGCTGACAGATGACAGATGACAGATGACAGATGACAGATGACAGATGACAGTTGACAGATGACATATGACAGTTGACAGATGACAGATGACAGTTGACAGATGACAGATGACAGATGACAGCTGACAGATGACAGATGACAGTTGACAGATGACAGTTGACAGATGACAGATGACAAATGACATATGACAGTTGACAGATGACAGATGACAGATGACAGATGACAGATGACAGATGACAGTTGACAGTTGACAGTTGACAGTTGACAGTTGACAGTTGACAGTTGACAGTTGACAGATGACAGATGACAGTTGACAGATGACAGATGACAGATGACAGATGAAAGATGACAAATGACAGATGACAGATGACAGATGACAGCTGACAGATGACAGATGACAGATGACAGATGACAGTTGACAGATGACAGATGACAGATGACAGATGACAGTTGACAGTTGACAGTTGACAGTTGACAGATGACAGATGACAGATGACATATGACAGTTGACAGATGACAGTTGACAGTTGACAGTTGACAGTTGACAGATGACAGATGACAGATGACAGTTGACAGTTGACAGTTGACAGTTGACAGATGATAGATGACAGTTGACAGATGACAAATGACAGATGACAGATGACAGCTGACAGATGACAGATGACAGTTGACAGATGACATATGACAGTTGACAGATGACAGATGACAGATGACAGATGACAGATGACAGATGACAGTTGACAGTTGACAGTTGACAGTTGACAGATGACAGATGACAGATTACAGTTGACAGTTGACAGTTGACAGTTGACAGTTGACAGATGACAGATGACAGTTGACAGATGACAGATGACAGATGACAGATGACAGTTGACAGATGACAGTTGACTGTTGACAGATGACAGATGACAGATGACAGATGACAGATGACAGATGACAGATGACAGATGACAGATGACAGATGACAGATGACAGATGACAGATGACAGATGACAGATGACAGCTGACAGATGACAGATGACAGTTGACAGATGACAGATGACAGTTTACAGATGACAGTTGACAGATGACAGATGACAGATGACAGATGACATATGACGGATGACAGATGACAGCTTACAGATGACAATAAATGTAAAAAAAATTATAACCCATGACTGCAACAAAAATTTTAAAGTCTGAGAATTAATGTTTTGTACGCCTATAATGTTCTACGTTTAATAAAATTTTGCGGTGTTCATAAAGCCAATCAACAGTATGTGGGGAGAAGGACACACACAAATACACACACATACAAAAACTATATGTTCTACTCCGAAATATGAGTTTATTCATATATACATATAACAATTGTGGATTACGAAAAGGTCTTTGATTCCGTGGAAATTTGGGCTGTATTGGATGCCCGGATGGAAGACAGCATAATAGACGGAAGATATATCACGCTGCTGAATAACATTTATAAAAACGCAACATCAGTCATCCGCTTACATGAAAACATGGAAAAAATTTATATAAACAGAGGTATAAGACAAGGCGATACCATCTCTCCCAAACTCTTCACCCTTGCTCTAGAAAATGTTTTTAAAAAAATAAACTGGGAAAGTAAAGGAATAACTATCGACGGAGAGCGATTAAACAATTTGCGATTCGCCGATGATATTGTGTTAATCTCGGAGGATGTCGATGAAATGGTGGAAATGATCAGCCAACTAGAAGGTATATCTGCTTCAATTGGTTTAAAAATGAATGTCAAGAAAACGAAAATAATGACAAACTTAGACACAAGCAATTATTGCCTTCCAGTGGAAGAGGTTGATCACTATATATACCTTGGACATAAGATGACCCTAGGCAGAGACAATCAAACCATAGAAATTGAGAGAAGATTAAGTCTCGCATGGAACTCGAAATTGAGAGAAGAATAAGTCTCGCATGGAACTCGATAGCACCTTTCGTAGCCCCATACCAAATTCTCTGAAGGCAAGGGTGTTTGAGCAGTGCATTCTACCAATATTCACTTATGGCATGGAAACAACCACTTTAACCAAATTGTCTGCCAACAAGCTGCGTATAGCACAAAGGAAGATGGAAAGAATAATGTTGGCAATAAAACTAGAAGACAGGAAGAGGAATGACTGGATACGCAGTCAGACCAAACTGTCCGATGTGGTTGAGAGAATAGCCATGCAGAAGTGGAGATGGGCAGGACACCTATCAAGAATGACCGATAATAGATGGACTAAAAGACTGGTGGAGTGGAGACCGAGAGGAGACAAGAGACCACAAGGGCGACCACCTAATAGATGGATGGACGACATAAAAAGATTTGTTGGACCACAGTGGATGGGAGTCGCACAGGAACGGGAGGAGTGGAGAAGGAGAGGGGAGGCCTATGTCCTGCAGTGGGCAAACACAGGCTGACGATGATGATGATGACATATAACATATACGCTGCGAACCCTCAGAGTTGGTGTTTTTGACTTTGATGACAAATTTGAAGAATCCATGAAAAATTAAGTCCTGGCCATACAAAATCTCGCGGATCTTGGCTTGAAACTATGTCGATATGGTAAGAGAAATAAATTCTCTTGAATAAATCAATAGTTGGATACTATGTATAATTTTACAGATCAGGGGGGCAAGTCTGGTTCGATCAAAGACTTCAAACGATTTTACCATAGATACAATGCCATGATAAGTATTTAATCAATATAGAAAAAAATATTCAATCTAACCCCAAATGTTTGTTCTCTTATATAAAGTCTAAAAAGAAATCGGGTGATATCCCAAACAAAATTAAGTATAATGACAACGTCTTTACAAAACCCGCCTCCATTTGTAATGCTTTTAACGAATATTTTACGTCTGTACTTATTCAAAACTCAAACAGAAATAATTACGAAAGCGGCGAGACGCAACCTTTAAATGATAATAATCTATTATTAATACATGACTTACAGGTGGACGTTTCGTTAGTGAGTAGGTATATAAATAACTTAAATATAAACAAGGGCTCAGGATCCGACAAATTACCGGGGGTTTTCTTGAAGAATTGTTTGCCTGAGATATCGGAACCTTTATCGATAATATTTAATAAATCTCTGCGCGAAGGTTGTTTCCCATCAGTGTGGAAACAAGCATGGATATCTCCAATACATAAAAACGGAGATCGTTGTGACGTTAAAAATTACCGACCAATATCAAAACTCCCAATAGTTAGCAAATTACTCGAAAAGATAATAATAAATCATATTAACCCAAAAATAAACCCATATATCAGTAATAGTCAACACGGATTCAGAACCAAAAGATCTGTTGAGACAAACCTACTTGAGTTTACCCATTATATAACACAATCGATGCATGAAGGAAAACAGGTTGACGCCTTCTATAGTGATTTCTCCAAAGCATTTGATAAACTTAATCATAACATTTTGTTGGAGAAACTATATAAACTGGGAATCAGGGGTAACCTCCTAAGATGGTTTGAATCCTACATAAAAAATAGGTCTCAGGCGGTAACTGTATGCGGATACACATCATCATACTTACCTATTCATTCTGGAGTACCCCAGGGGTCCCATCTGGGACCACTCCTGTTCCTAATATATATAAACGACATGGGAAACTGTGTAAAAACCTCGAACTTATTACTATTTGCAGACGATGCTAAACTATATCGAAAAATCGAGTGTATCACTGATTGTATTGATCTTCAAAACGACATCGACGCACTAAAAGAGTACTGTCAGGTAAATCAACTGTTCCTGAATATCGACAAGTGTAACTTTATAACTTATACCAGAAACAAAAACAGGATAAACTTTGATTATAAATTAAATAGCTCGACTCTAGAACGTAAGTCCGAAATGAGGGACTTGGGAATTATATTAGACGAAAAATTAAATTTCATTAAACACTATGACAATATTACTTCCCGTGCTTACAAGACCCTAGGCTTTATATTTAGAAACACAAAGGATTTCCGGAATCCCAACTCGCTGGTAATACTGTTCAACTCGCTTATCCGAAGTCTTTTGGAATTTGCCTCTGCGGTCTGGAACCCGAGTTATACTGTCCACATTAATGCTATAGAGAGATTACAAAAAAAATGCATAAAACAATACAATTTCAGAAACCGTCGGTATTTCCGGTATTATGATCAAGCACTTACACATTATAAAATAAAATCACTGGAAGACCGAAGGATAGTTATTGATCTGGTCTACTTGTACAAAATTTTAAATAATATAGTCGATAGTAGTGCACTCCTGAGTGCAATCCGTTTCCACTGTCCATCTAGAAGCAACAGAAATAAAACACTATTTTATATCGAGTCCTGTAGAACAAACTATATATTAAACACATTTGTCAATAGAGCGTGTATTAGTTTCAATAATAACTGTATGACCAATACAAGGATAGACCTGTTTTCATCAAACATTGCATCCTATAAAAAAGAACTGTTAAAATCAATAAATGGATATATAGTCTAATTAAGATGCCTATATTCTTGTGAAAAATCTAAATATATACTATAGAAAAATTATGGAAAAGTATATATAAAACCTAACAAGTAAAATGTTATGGCACTGAAATAATATATTATAACAATAAATTCATTGAACTGTAAACATAAGCGAATGAAATCACAATTTGAAATAATCTGCGAGTTAACAAATATTTTTAATAACGTATTTTAAGATATTTACAAAAAAAGATGACAAATGAACAGTGCGTAAATGTTTTACCCTAGATAAAAAAATGTACATAAAATATTTGTATGTTATGTACTTTTATTTGTCTCTATTTGTTGCTAAAAATAAGGAAATAGATATCATCTCCATCTCCATTATCACTTGAAATATTCTTTTTTCGTATTTATTGAGAATTTTTACCGAATAAACAATATAAAATGTAACTAATAACTAGGAAATACTGTAATTGGCGATATAAATAAGAAAATTATTTACTGTATACCTATAAATGTTTGTAAACAGCTGTTGTATTTCTTAATAAAACAAAATAAATAAATAAATAAATAAATACGGTGCCTTATTATCTGAAGATTTCCACTGAATTGTTTGTTTCCAGAGATCTTGGTAACTTCTCTCCTTCTCTGATGCCCTATATATATATGGATCTAAAGCCGTCGATAGTCCGCTGGTGTGAATCTCGACTTGCACTTGCTGATTGATCTTTTTGCACCATAGTGCCGAGATTGCTAATCTAGAAGGCTCCACGAGCTACTCTTCGTGCCATGCATTGTTTTTTTTTTGTTGTTCGTTCTAGCGTTCTGCGAAGGGGCCGTTGACAGTCCCCATATGCGGAGCGGGTGGTGGTGGCAGTAGCGAAGTATAATTTCTAGTTTTGCTCTTGATAGTTAATATTAATTAAATTAATAGTGAATTTGAAAAAAAAAATACCAAAAGAAAAATAATATGTAATTAATATTTTTGTAATTAATATACATCATGTAATTAATATTTTGATCAAGCTAAGCCAAAATATCCATAGTTAAAAATAAATTAAGTAAATGCAATAATTTTAATTAAAAATTCAATTTAAATATGCGTATTTTAATAAAATTAATATTATACCGTTCGATGAATTGTATGGTGTACTAATTGAAATAACTTCAAAAGCTTATTCGATGAATTCGTGACAATACTGAACGTCAATGATATTAAAATTGTTGTGTAGCTTCGTGCACAATCATAGTTCGTGATTATATACAATAAAACAAAAAAAATATCAAAACAAATTAATATAATTACCTGTTTATAGTTCCCCGAGGTACCGTCCATTGCTTTGTGATTTAACAAAAAAAAACGCCCAGTTGCTTAGTTATATTATGACAGTTCTTTTATATTTAATGATAATAACAACGTACCATAGTGATAATTATAATGAAGCCTTATGATTAAAACATTTTAATTTTATTTCAGTTTTGTTTCGTACACCAAAACAATGAACGATTATGTAAAACTCTTTAGGCGTGGTCTGGTTAGCTTTCATCGTTGACTACATATATAACGATATAAACTTAGTCAAATCTCTCAAATTTCCACCATTATTTCTTAGGCATTATAAAAATGCGTTTTTAATGCAACATGAGTTATTTTATATAAAAATATTTTCAATAATTGCATGCAAATAATAAACACTTAGTTTATTGTTTAGATTTGTCTGTTGCGGAGTGGTTAGCGCGTTTATTAATAATCTTTTCGACGCAGGTATTTGTTCCTTATACGAGGATATTATATTCGTTCTTAAGAATATGCTGTGTACCTCAATACTTAAACACTCCTCTTTTCGTGATTGCAAAATATTTTATTTATCTCTGTATTAAAAAAGCTACAACGGATTCTACTTGAGAATGAAGGAAACAAGTATATTTTTTTTAATAAAAAAGCATTTAAAAACCATAGCACAGTCCTTTCGCGAATCTAGCAAAATGTATTTGCAACACGACGTATCTCAATTTTGTAATATATTATAAACCCTGTGTCGATTTTAGGAAATTGAAAAATGCGATGTTTTTAAAAATGCTTTGTGAAATCGATATTGCTGTTACCACAAATTTAATTTGAAAAGACTGAAGACTGAAAATAACGAGTTCGTAGAAACGTATTCATCATTTCAATTAGAACGGTTCTTCCTTTGTTATATTATCACGAACTATTTTTTACAATTTTTTGTTGAACCTATGTAGATTTTTTTGAACAATTTAAAAAATCTATCGTAGGGTTGAAAATACGTATGTATAACTTATTGGACATGACAAAAATAGATTATTTTGATGCGTGGTTATTGTGCGGTATGTTAATTGTGCTATTGTTTTGTTTGTTTCTATAAAAAAACGTTTAATTAAATTTAACTATAAAAAGGTAATTTAAATATAAAACTATTATTATTTTTTTGTCATTAATACTGCAAAAGATATTTGTCAATTTTTTTGTTCTTATTTTGTCACAATACGAACTTCATTCAATCGTTTGTATTTTTTTAATTATAGATGATAATATTTTATATATCTACAATATTTATGTTAAATTATAAACCATCGTCATAAATAAATTATTTGAATGAATCTTTAAATTAAATACGAACAACGAATATCAGCGATGATTTTGTGATTCACATAAAACACAATTGGTTATGACTTTATCGTTGAAGGATGTGTATCGTAACAATGGTTTACTTCAACTAATGGATTGTAAGCAGAATATTATGTACCCAGTTTTATAATCAACAGTTTCATATCGTGGTAAAATGAATTAAGGGTTGAATTTCAATATTCGTCGCGACAGAGTCCACAACAGGTAATTATGATAAAATATAGTGGGTACTTACCTAGGTATGATATCCAACCAATCTCTAGGGTTGGTCTTAACTGATATCCAACAAATTCTTTTCATTCAGTTTTTGTGGTGTGTTTTGAGGTAGTGATATCTTAACACACTCGGATGATTAATTCGTTTTGTTATATTTATCTATTTATTATATGTACGCCCTTAATAGAGCATTTACAATAAAATACAAGATAAATAATAACAATGTAGGGATAACAAAACAATAAGTACAAATACATCAATGACACAAATAATAAAAAAGTAGTCAAAGAAAGGACAATATAAAACAACATAATACAATATTATAATTTTAGAAAAAAAAATTACCGCCATGATTATGACCATTCTTTAAAATTACATGGGTTTATATCACTTGAAAAAAGAAGAAAGATATCCGATGTCTATCTGCTTTATAAAATACTTAATAACTTTGTAGACAGCTCTCACCTACTCCAAAAAATTTCTTTCAACTGCCCCATGAAAACAACACGCCAAAATCACCTTTTCTATGCACCATACTGCAGAACAAATTACGCACAGAATAATTATGTCAACAAATGCTTAAATTATTACAATAGTCTTGACTCCCAACCTGATATATTTAACTCCACACAGACATCGATGAAACGCCAATTATGCGCAGTTATTGGTAATATAACTGGTTAAAAATCAAACCTACTTTAATCCTTAAACATTCATCCCTTCCTTATCAACGCTTTCCTATATCCATTACCCTTCCCTTTCCCCCACATACACTCACCATCTTACAATGACTACCCAACATTAATAATGTATAATAATTTAAATATGTGAAACTTTATAATTGGCTATTTATTTTGTATTCTCATTTGCAATTATGTATTATAAATGTATAGGTGTTAAGTTTCCAAACAAATAAAAAATAAAAATAAAAATAAAATAAATAAAAGAAAATAGAGATAAATCATAAGAAAAGCAAGCAAAAACAAAAATTAGACACAAAAAGAAGAAGAATAAAAAAATATTAATAAATAACATTATTACAGGTTCTATTTTTAAACCACAAAATAAACAAATCAAAAAATATAATTTGCGCTAAGCATCATAAGCATGTATATTATCTCTATATACATAATTCTTCTGTATGCATGTGTGTATGTCACTGAATTCCTTCGAAAACTGCTGGACCAATTTTATGATTTTTTTTTTGTTTGTTTGAGTGGGTCCCCGGATGTTTTAGATTTACATTAGGAAAAAAAATTGTAACAGTGGACGTAAAAAATATAAAAAAAATCACGTCATAATATGAACGCCTGGTGTTATATAAATATTATCAAGTAAACCAGCCGATGACAAGTCGTAAGCCTTGTAGGTGCCTCGAGTTCCTGATTCTTCGACAATATCCAAACTTCGTCTCTATTGAGATGTTGAAAAAATGTTTGTCAATAAAAATATTATAATTTTAGAATTAAATAATAAAATGCCAAGCAGGAGTTTCATTAATGTCTTCACGTATAATTCTATTATCGGAGAGTATCAGAGATGCCCCTAGCTTCATAGCATTCAAAAATCGTCTCAAGTCACACTTTTTATCAACATAACCACAAATTCACTCCTTTTCCCCTTTAACCCTCTATCCTTTCTCCTCTTCTTTCCTCCATCCAATAAACATAGTGTTTCTGACTGGTGTATTTATATTTTGTTATTATATTTATTTTATATAAATATAATAACAAAACATTATTTTTTTTATCTTCTTATTATTTTTTTTATTTGTATTATCTTTTTAATTATTCCTGTAATTGACTGAAATTACTATGGTGGTTGTGTCTGGTAGAAATTTTACGCTATCACAGTAAAAGTTTTTAATTATTATTATTTTGTACGTGTTATGTCACTGAACTCCTAAAAGGCTTATCCAATTTTGATAAAAAATATATATTTTCATTTTCTAATATTCCGTTAACATAAGAAAAAGAAATGAATCCAAGATCCGAGTAATCGAAAATACGAAAGGCAAAATATTATCCTACATAGTTTCCTTAGTGTTGCTGTTTTTAGGTGAGGCGAGGCGAGTGTGGGTATACCTACACGTACGTGTCGTGCTTCCTTATATAATGTATTGAACATCCGCACAACTGTCGATGGGTACCTAATATTGTGGGATATGGTGTATGGTTATGTTTATGTTTGCTGAACCAGTATTTAATAGCAGGCAACCCAACGTTCGGGCAGGACAACGTCTGTCGGGTCCGCTAGTTTCACAAAGTGCCAGGTACCTATTTATGATTTATAACCGTGCTGAGTCTGTCACTTAAGAGCCGGTACGTGCCTAGAATCTTTAGACTACGCAAAGCCTGAAAGAAAACCGAAGAAAGTTTTTTTAGTGTAAGTTCTTCGTAGTTCATTATAGTGGCCGTGAAAACTATTTTTCAATCACATGCCAAAATAATTGTTTTTGCTATCGGTTGAGTATAAATTAATCAAATCGGTGTTCGTTGTCGAAATTTCATGGGATTTCCCACAAAAATCTGAGTCGAAATGGTGTTTTGATTAAGTGTAGGTATGTTTTGTTTGTAAGTATTGTAAAATCAACAGGTCTTTGTCATAATAATTAACCCTAAAATACTTAGTTATGGTACTTACATATAATGTTCGTGACAGTACGCCATTGCCTTCGTATAAATTAAATGTTTTTGATTAAAAAATGTGATGTTCTCGGTAATAGAATTCACAACTAATTACTTTTAATGTGTGTGTGTAGGTAGAAACTTTGAAAAAGCAATCACACAATGTGCAGAGTAAATTGGATATTTCAGTACATTTTGCAGGAGTTTGCAATTTTTTAAATATAATTATTAAAATAATCTAGAAGTTCCTGTAGAACTCACGCAATAGATAAATACCTTACCTTACTATTTGAAGATTCCCATTAAGTTTATTATATCCAGAGATTGTAGTCACGCTAACAGAGCGGTGGTGGTGAAGGTAGCGAAAATAGAAAATACCTTTTGGATAGTAATACATATATGATGGTCAAAAAAGGGTAACAAAACACATGGGTAAAAATAATAAACAAAATAGGTTTTCATACAATGATAATTTATTTTAATTAAATATAAAAGAAAATCAGTCGAGAGGAATAATAATTAATATAATATAATTAAACTAATAATTAATCTCACATAAACACACTAATTTGTATCTTTCACATTGATTACAGCACATTTGTTCGATTGATAATATAAAATAACTAAGTAACAATAATTAATTTAAAAAAGCTTAATTAAAACTATTAATTTAAATCAATTATAGATCATCGAAATATTTTAAGCAATACGAAAACAAATAATGTCATGATGCAAATCGATAAAACGCAAATTAATTTACAATAATAAATTAAATTTCATTAAATAAAATTAATTGGAATTATATAAATGCATTTAATTAGTTTAATTGTACAGAGAAAATAATTCATGTGAATGAAATATCAAGAGTTTTAATTCTTCTTATTAACGCAATTGCAAAGAGTTGTGCTTTCGGAATTATATACTATTTTTTCCTTTACTTCAAAGTATGTGTTCTTATGTAGGATCTACAGCGTACGAAAAAATTGAATTTGTGTCCGCTGGACAACCCAAATTTATGTTCAATAGACATATTTGATATAATTTACGAAACAAACACAAGTATTATGAACAATTACAACATAATCAGGCAAGCAACTACGTTCACAGTTTACTCTAGGTACATAATGCCGTTACGTTCAATACTCAAGAGAGCTGCGTAGAGTGCGTAGTCCTCGGAGGAAGACCCAAGTCCAATACTAGACAATATAAAATTGAATAAAAAATGGAAAGCAAATCACAGTATGTATAATTTTGAACAAATATCCACAGTAAAAATTATTTCGCTTGCATGATTAACGAGTCTTTTTCTAAATCCTTGACAGTCATAGAAGAACTATCGCTCTGGGTGCATATTATTAACACGACCTGTAAACAATGAAATAATCCCAATACGTGTACCGACTATAGATATCGGGATTAAAACATTTATAGGTGGTAAATTATTGAGAAAATGTATAACGAAATCACGTAATCATTTGTATTAGCAAATAATACGACCTTTATTCTCTCAACCGACAGTTTAACAACATTACAATATATCGAAGGTTTATTTGTACCTATCTATTTAACACTTAAACACATTATTATATTCTAAAACATTTGGAATGAATCAAAGTATTGATACATATATTTTTATACTCTTTAAATAAAACTATCCTTAAAGACACAAAGCCATGACAATTTGACAAGTTTTAGTTTTCATAAATGTTGATTTACTTTCAGAGACAAAGAAGAAAAAAGTTTTTAAGTACATACATAAAATCTTTCAAGATTGCCAGTGGCTTGTGTTGACAAAGAAATATGCCAATTTTATTAATATAGACAGAGTCCCACCTACCTACATATTCATCTTAAATTGATCTTGAAATGGCAATACATAAATTCTTATAATTATTATACAGTAGATATTCAAATAATTCAATTATTGTAACGACAATGAAGACGAATGTGTGACATAATAATCTAGGATAGGATAAGGAATGTGGATATTAGACGAGAATGCAAGGTTGAATGAGATATTGCGAGTAGAACGAAGTTAAATGCTCTGCGATGGTTCGGACATGTAGAAAGCATATATACAAGGCTGAAAAGAGTGGAAGGAGATGTCGGGGCCGCCAAGAGTTGACATGATCATATAAATAAGATTATGAATGACGGTAATGTACGAATTCAAAATAATAGCAGATCATGTATGAAACGATGATTATTTAACTTCATACTTGTTTTATTGTAAAAATAAGCAAAGATGTTTTGTTTGTAATTCTTGTTTTTATAAATAATAAAAACTATGTAAATTTATTTAGCAAAACAAAATATACAGTATATAATTATTCATTTATTGGTTAATTTGTAATTGTGAAATGATTATCCTATTTTATAAAACGTATAAAAGATGATATAATAAAAAATAAAGAGATGTGTATACTCGAAGAAAAAAGATTGAATTTTAACATCATATTATTTACATTGTTGAAGTGGACAAAGAAAATGATATTATATATTTTAATTTATTGTCTTCGTAAATATATAATAAGTGACGACTTTTGGTAAATATATATGACGAGACTTTGTAATTAAAAATATAACTTTTAAATTTTAATACTTTAAAGAATTAAAACAATCTTCACGAATCAAAATACATATTCCATTTAACGGAACAATTCAAAGGGCCAAGTTAGTATAAACTTACATCTTACATCAAAGTAAGGTGTGACTATACAATGCAAACATAATGAAGGATTCATTAAATTTCAAGACAAAATATTAGATGACAATGTAAATGTTGCTGAATTGAGGCTATTCTAAACATACAATGTAGGGCTGGACATTGTTGTTATCAAAGTGTATTTTATTTATTGTCGTGTGCCATTTATAAAAAAAAAATTATAACATGATGATGAATAAAAATATACATTTTTTATTGCACATAATAATAAAATTTAATAGAATTTACTACATAAAAAAACCATTTCAATGTATGTAAGTAAAAATAATAATAAGAAGTTATAAAGCGCCTTTTTGTAGCTACAAGTTTACTCCATGGGCGCTAATTAATAGCAATTAAATTATTACACACATACAAAGCATACAATATGCTAAATTATAAATAAAACAAAAAATAAAAATATATATGCGAGAAGTCGTAGGTTCTTGTTTATTTATTTTTTATTAAAGATTTTAACATAACAATGACACATTTTTAACTGTAAATTTATTAGTTACTAGCTTTTATGTCCCGCCGTTGGCCAAGAATGTAATATTGTGAAGGAAAAAGCAATCGTTTTTATAATATTGTCACCCAATTATTTTGCAAAATCGGACTATGAAAAGTGGTTTGAAATATGATTGTAAAATGTTCAAGTGATGGCCACAACCCATTATTTTTTATAAAGTGTGAATGAAGTATAATATACAAAATTTCTGCATGCATGGACTATGCGAAATGGTTTAAAATATGACTGTTTATCCACGTCGTAAAGAGATTGGTTTGGCCACAACCCCCATTTTTAAATATTATCATCGAAATAAATTTTAATATGTACCTATTGAAAATTTAATAATTTTGGATGTTGGGATGTGGTTAAATTTTGATTAAACAAATGTACTGAAAAGATCTAGTGTTGGTCACATCATAATATTCGTTTTTATATTTTTGCATCGAGTGTGCATTATATTTTTGCACAATAAGACTAATAGACTTAAAATTGACACAAAAGTCTACATTAACGAAGAAGAAGAAGACTTAAACTATGGTAAGTAGTTTTTAATTTGAATATAAACGTTGTGAAGAGTTCAATAATGGCCACAACCCCCATTCTTTAAATATTGTCAACTAAATCAAATGCGTAGGTGTTGAAAATTATTCAAAATAGGATGATATAAATGGTTTAAATTTGATTGAACAAAAGTATTGAAAAGATTCTAGTGCAGGTTACATCGTCACATCCCACATCCCATTCGTTTTTACATATGTATTTTCATCAAGTATGCATATCGTTAAAAATATTTCTGCACAATAGACTATTAGACTTAAAACTAACCCAAAAGTCTAAATAAAAAAGAGAAGGTTAAGTATAAGACTATACGAAATAGTTTGTATAAAAAACTATCCCAATGGTCTACGTAAAATAAGTTAAAATACATAAAATAGAAGAATAAGACTATTGAAAATAGATTGTATGAAAACAAACCAAAAGGTCTTCATAAAAGAAGAAGAAGATTAATCTATAGGAAATAGTTTGTATAAAATTCACCCAAGTTCTACATAAAATAAGAAAACGAAGAAAAAGACTAAAGGAAATAGTTTGTGTAAAAACTGACTACATAAGTAAGATCTACATAAAAAAGATGAATTAGACAATAGGAAATAGTATGTATAAAAGCTCACCCAAAGGTCTACAAAAAAGAAGAAGAAGAAGAATTAGACTATTGGAATTAGTTTGTATAAAAACTGACCAAAGGTCTACATAAAAGAAGATGAATTAGACTATAGGAAATAGTAAATATAAAAATTGATTCAAAGGTCTATATAAAAGAATAATAATTAAAATATAGAAAAAGTTTGTATAAAAACTCACCTTTGGTCTACATAAAAGAAAAAGAAATTAATAAGACTATTGGAAATAGTTTGTATTAAAACTCTCCCAAAAGTCTACGTAAATGAAGAAGAAGAATAATTAGACTATAGGAAATAATTTTTATAAAAACTGACCCAAATGTATACATAAAAGAAGAAGAAGATGAATTAGACTATAGGAAATAGTTTGTATAAAAACTGTCCTAAAGGTCTACATAAAATTAAGAAGAAAAAGAAAAAGACCTGTCGCTTCAGACCCTTCAGTACCTCCCGTCGCTTCAGACCCTTCAGTACCTCCCGTCCCTTCAGGCCCTTCAGTACCTCCCGTCCCTTCAAATCCTCATTACGTCCCTTCCCTTCATTACATCCCGTCCCTTCAGTCGGTTAAGAGAAAGTTTAAATCCAGAAACCATCCTAGAAGAACCGCGAAGAGATGAAAGGACCTTCTTTTCCTAGGATACTCCACCTTCATTGGTAAAATGACTAAATACACGAAGAAGAAGAAGAAAAAATTTCAAATCCAGATACCTGCGAAGATATGGAAGGAAAATTGGACCTTCTTCTCCCAGGATAGTCCACCTTCATAGGTAAAATGAGCAAATGCACGATGAAGAAGAAGAAGAAGAAAAAAGTTTATATCCAGAAACCGTCTTGGAAGACCTGCGAAGAGATGGAAGGACAGTTGGACCTTCTTCTCCCAGGATTCTCCAACTTCATAGGTAAAATGACCAAAAATACAAGATGAAGAAGAAGAATAAGAAAAATGTTTAAATCCAGAAACCATCCCGGGCACACGCTCGACAATTCACCAAAGTTTCATTGTAATCGGATAAACGGTTTAGGAGGACATCGCATACAATTTTCCGATAGGAAATCAGTATATTGTTGATTTGTAAGTAGTGATAGGTAGGTACCTACCTACAACAATATTCTATTCATAACAAATTTTATTTGAATATCAGAATCTTTCCGTTACCATAGTTACCATTGCAATACGTTAAAAATATCAAATGGTTTGAGACTTTTTTGAATATGTAGGTACCTACATTGGTTTGTTCGATGCCATAAAAATGAAAATTGTCAGAAAAATCAAATATTATTTACAAATTATGCAATTTTATTATGCCTATATCTTTACTAATAATAAGCACATTTTTACAATATATGTCTTAAAACTTCCTGTAATGTCTTGTGTTTCATTTTATTATTTCATAATTACATTTATTTCAAAGGTTTATTATTTTCAAGAACATATTTATTCAGTAGGAAAATGAAATATTGTATGAAAAGATATTAAAATGGCGGCGTTTATGTACAAAACGCTTACTTTAAAAATAAGTTATACATTATAATTATACAAAATATTCACCATGTTTTTCACTTAAACGCTAAGTTATACTTGAAAATATATTTTTTTCGTGTAAATACGTACTTCTAACTTTTAAACTAACAGATATTTGCGTGCAAAATGTACACTTTTTTGACAGATATGACATGGAAAATTTTGTATGAAAAAAATAATTATTGAAATATTTTTAAAATTCAGCATTTTTATCGCATTATTTTTAGCGTGACACTGGATCAGGTATACTGGTACATGTTCGCACATAAATTAGATTTTTAGATGCTCTTGGTTTTTCAGAAGGCGTGAGACAAACACACACACACAGACACTAACATTTTGATTGCTTTATTACTTTAGATTCCTTTGAAGGCGGATCAAATAATACATAGATTAGCACGGATCAAATTACAGATTGAATACAGTCGCCAACCTCAGTGATGAGGAAATACACGAGAAAGTGAGAGAATATTACTAGAGAATTGTAATTGTATTATGCAGGTAGGTTTCTTGTGGTGGAGATGTAGGTTGGGTATTTCTGAAACAATTGAAAATTTTATAATTATATTCAATTTCACTAATTAGCTAAATAGGGATTGGTCAATAAATAAATAGTCTCAACCAATCAGGACAAAGTAAATAAATCTAAACTTATTTGTATTGCTTTTCATAATATCAGTTGTTTTAAATGACCAATCATAAGAACATGTAAGCTCCTCCTACATAATTAGTCGCAGTTTTAGTCTATAAATATGAGTAAAAATTGTGAAAATACCTAGTCATAAGCTGGTAAATCCCCAAACAAGGCGAAAAAGGCCTATCACATAAATTCATGTAGAATCAAAAAAGTGTTTTACTTTTAATTAAAGATATCAAATATTACATAGTTTAACATAGTTTATTTCGTTTGTATTATTTTTGTAGATATGCCTCCAATGTTCTTTTTGTTGCAATTATTTTTAAAAATCTTATTTGTAGCTGTTTAATTTTGTTAGGGTAAGTTTTAAATGTAAATTGTATGGATAAAATATAAAATTTGAATGTAGGATATAATGATATTTTCGCATACACTTGACTTAAATTATTTAAAAAAATATATATAATTAAAATCTGTGTACGTATTTTACACACTTTTGCATATAAAAACAATGGCATCTATGAGGATACAATGGAAACATTCACATTTTGTTACGGGACTGGAGTTAACGTTAAGGGAGATAATACTTTCTGCAACAATTGGATGGGTTAAAGTTTTCAAGATGGGTTCAACCTTTGCCAGACAGCCCATAGAGAACGATACAAGCTTTTAATAATAAACAACCTGTAGGAAACAACAACAATAACAAAAAACATATTAATATCAATAAGTATAAAGTTGGTTTTTTGATCTAAAATTTAAAAGATTTATTTTGATATACCTACCTGTTAAGTCATATTTTATTTTTTTAACTCCTAACTACCCCAAGGTAATGTAGTTAAGTGATAAGTTATGAATTCGTAAGTTTTAAAGCTATTTTTATTGCAGATTATCAACACGTATCATGCTGAAATTCTATAATGAATTTTTCATCACAATGTATCTATGTGTGTTCTGTATAAGTAATATGTACTTACTATGTACGACTTTTTTATTCTACTTTATCGATTACCTATAGACTAAGGTACTTATTCAATTCTTTTTAAATTTTGCAAATTTGTTTATCTAATACTCGCTTAGAACCCATTAGAGTTTGAAGGATATCTGAACAGCGCTTTACAATTTTTTTCAACTGTCAAATATTTCAAAAAGACCCCATACTCAGGAAACTTTAAAATTGATATTTTTATTATCAAATAGCTAAAAAGGCATATCGCTTTCATAAAATGACGTTGAGGTATTATCAAAATTTCAAAGAAAAATATTTAAATCAATAATAATTTAAAATGATGAAAAAATTCCACACAAAATTCAAATTATTAGTAGTGAGTAGTAGAGCGCTGGCCACAACCCACTTCCTTTATTTTACAACAGCTAAGCCTAATTTTACAATAATAAAATAACTTTTCAATATTTACAACGCCAATAACATCATTCGACTATAATTGTAGGTACAAGATTATTTTTTTCTTTGTATAATACTAGTAAAACCCGGCAGACGTTGTCCTACCTGTTAAATTATTTACCTCCAAATATATAAAAATGGTTGTTCGGTATGTTTCCTTTTTATCACTAAACATTCTTATCTAGATTCGCTAATTATAATTCCGTATTTTTTTTCCTTCCATCCCTACAGTCCCTTCCGTCTCTATTCTTTCATTCATTTAAATTTGATCTAATTATTCGAAATTATATTTCAACTTGAACCTTTAGCATTATTCCAGTTTTATATATATTTTTTTTTATTTATTTATTTATGATCATATAAACATATACATTATTTTAATATAAGATAGCCGCCTCACTAGAATAAATCTGTTCTGAAGCAGCCACCTGTACATTTGTGAAATTATTACATTACAGTAAAAAAACAAATGAATAAGAAATCTATAAAAATAAACATTAGGAATAATTACATATTTTAAATTAAAAAATACAGATTTAAAAGTGAAATAGGTACACACAATCTAAACAGACAACAAAAAATAATAAGTTAAGAAATCCGATTCGATGAAACTTTGGGAATTTGTTCAGCTCATTCCGGAGAAGGTTAATGAATTATAATTTATTTATTCAACATCACACATAAAAATTAAAAAAAAAAAAATGTTTGGTATGGAAATGAAATTTAGTGGGTTTATTCAGCGCGCACTAGAAGGATTATGAATTGAAATTTAATTATTTATTTAATACCTCACACAAGAGTTAAAAAAAAATATTAAATTAGGATTGTCATAGAATTTTAGGGATTCCTTTAGTGCATAGCAGTAATCGTATTAGAATTTTAATTCAATATTTAACTTCTCGCACAAAAGTTTTTGAAAAATGATCTATTTGGTATTGCAAGAAAATTTAAAATAAAATAAATAAGATAAAAATAAATCAAGGATCGAATAAACAAATAAAGAGAAATAAAAAATACCATATGAATAAAAAAATTCGGTCTTCATGGCTCAGTTGGGTAGGTATCTGTCTGCTGATCCAAAGGCCCCGGGTTCGATTCCCGGAGGAGACACAGTTTTTAATTGTGTTTTCAGTCTGGATCTGTGAGACGATTAATATCGTATATATCGTATAATGGTATAATGCTAAAGGTTCAAGTATATTTGTTTGAATAATTAAATAAAATTATAAATGAATGAATGAATAGGGACGGAAGAGACTGTAGGGATGGACGGGAAAAAAATACGAAATTATAATTAGCGAATCTAGATAAGAATGTTAATTAATAAAAAGGAAACATACCGATTATCCATTTTAATATATTTGGAGGTAAATAATTAAACAGACAGGACAACGTCTGCCGGGTTTTACTAGTTATATATAAAAATGGTATAACGCTAAAAGTTTTTTGTTTAAATAAGTAAATAAAATGATAAATGAATGGATGAATAGGGACGGAAGGGAATGAAGGGACTGTAGGGATGGAAGGGAATAAAAAGACGGAATTATAATTAGCGAATCTACATAGAAAAGAATGTTAAATAATAAAAAGCCAACATACCGATCAACCATTTTTATATATTTGAAGGTAAATAATTGAACAGGCAGAATAACGTCTGCCGAATTTTACTAGTATCATAATATATTCCTATAGCCCGATTCGTTCTGAGTATGAATAAATACATATAAAGAAGAAAATTACTCACCCGTCGAAAAACAATCTCAATCTTAGATTTAATTTTTGAACATGGAATTCCATTAAATTTTTTCTAAAAAAAATTAATAAACGTTTAAAATAAAAAAACGTTTATAACTTAATTCCACTGTTTATTTTAGACTACAACCTACAACCGGTTTCGTGCTCAGCACATTTTCAAGTAGTAAATATATATAAATTTAACAGAGTGCCTACTTATATAAAGACAACTTAGAATTTTTCGTGGATAGCAAACAAGTGAAAATGGAGCTAGTTTATTTTTAAATATTTTATACTTACTATTTTCAAAGATTATAGGTATACATTGACTGAGGAAAAAAAACTCTTTTATAATTATTAAAACTATAAGTTAAAAGTCAGTTGAAATAGAAATAATTATATAAAACAAGCACATAAATTAACTCATAAATATGTATATAACTTTTTTATAACTATACATATGTATATAACTTTTTTATAACTATACATATGTATATAACTTTTTCAGTTTAATTTATGTGCTTGTTTTATATAATTATTTCTATTTCAACTGACTTTTAACTTATAGTTTTAATAATTATAAAAGAGTTTTTTTTCCTCAGTCAATGTATACCTATAATCTTTGAAAATAATAAGTTTATAATATTAAAAAAAACAGGCTCTATTTTCACTTGTCTTCATATAAATACTCTGTTAAACTTATGTATATTTACTACTTGAAATTATGCTTAGCACGAAACCGGTTGTAGGTTGTAGTCTAAAATAAACAGTGGAATTAAGTTAAAATTAAAATTTTCAAGAAACTCTCAATCTAATGAATCCTTATTTTTGTGAGCTTCAGAGTAAGATGTTTTCTGTGGCTGGTGATGGACGTCCTTGTCGGTCCCAACCCCGACGATATACCAGACTGCGGATCTTCATATTTGCTGAGGGCTTCAACAAATCCGCTCTCGTCTTTACTGGTTGACGCCTCCTGAGCCCGCCACTGATTTCGATTGAACCAGCGGGATATTTTGGTTTTGGGGCTCATCTAAAAAAAATACATATAATATTTAAAACACGGATTTATATACAAGCCTCGTGAATGATTGAATATAGCCGCCAACTATAGTTATGAAGTCGAAGAGGAAGAAGAAGATGATAAATAATAGATTGATGGTGGCAGACCGGTTAGTGCGTTGGGTTTGTAATCCAGTGGTCGCGAGTTCGAATTTTGCCACAACCGATTTCTTTCACATATATAACTAGCATTTATGCTTAATTTGGGGAATTTATATGTAGGTACCAAATTGTTACAAGGACATATTCATTAATTTAAAATAAAATATACAACTCTGAGATGCTCTGCACCTTTAAAATAAATTTTAAAGCATGTGAAGCGGCCTATATGAATAATAAGATACCATCTAACACTGACATAGTTAAGAAAATATTTCAAAACACCAAAAGAAAAGTCCAAAGATTTAAACTGCAGTTTATAATTTCGTTGGATAACATATGTAAGTAGGTAAAAAAGAAATAAAGCATACCTACCGAACTTGGTACTTATTACATTTATCAAGTAAATTTAGGTATAGAATTATAAAATATTAAAATAATAATAAACACTACATTGCACCCTGTGCAAGTAGCGAATTTACTGCCATATGGCGATTTCTTCCAACTAACAAGTGTTTCCAGCCCAGAGAAGCAATATTAAAGTGAGAAATAAATTTAAATAAAATATTGTGCTTGATGAGGGAATCACTCGATAGTAAAATAAACATATAGAGAAAGTAACCCAAGCAAGCTATACAATCAATAATCATAAAAAAACGAATACTTAATAAGAATTCCTCTAAAGTTGTTTTACTAACGCGACTATCGCTCGTTTATGTTTGTTATGAGAAAAACTTATTCAATTGATAAAATAAATAAATACTATCTTGCATCATGGACAGTGATTGCGTGTAAAATATATATATAAAGTTAAATAAATACATTAAAATATATGAATTTAAATAAATAAATAAAAAATAAATATTTAAATTTAAAAGAATTTATTTTATTTTTTTATTTTATTTAAATAAATTTTAAATATTATTTTTTATTTGAAATCGAATTTAAAACGCCAACACCGAAGTCATACGGTAAAATGTAGCCCAACTAAAAGGATGTTTGTTGTTTTTTAACGTACCTAACCCAAAATCAAACAAAGTATACACATTGTTCATACGTTTAGAGATTGCTTCGTATTTTAATCTTACCGTAATGCTTTTAATTGGTTGATACTATAACTTAAATTTGTGATACATTTTCGAAATAGGCACGGGATGACGAGGCAGTTGGTTCGGAGCCGTTTCCGACGGTTGATTGATAATAACTTTAACAATCATTCCTATAGGCGTAAGAAACAGAATCAAGATTATCAATTTGATGCAAATACGAAATAATATTATTTTTATTCCATGGAGCATTATTGAAACGAAAAAAATATCTAGTTGTCAATTTGACTGGAAGTTTTTACGTAAGTTAATAACTTTACTATTTCAGAGTGGCCTCTCGCGGTGCACAATATATGCACTAGAAAACGTTGACGCCAACTGAGTAATTTTCATTTTATTGGGTATGATATGGAATTGTAATAATAATAATAATAATATCCTTATATATGCGGAATCGACAAACGTACACAAACACATTTATACGATTCTCTATTCCGATTGGAATGCATCACGGGAGTAAATTAACAGACAAAATGAGCGTTGAATCAAAAGGGCTATGAAATTATGTCAAAATAGAACTTTGATAGTCGAGTAATAATAAATGATATCGGTGTACATTCGAATTTGTGTAATATCTCCTTCATATCGTCACAAATAAACCACAAATTTACAAATCTGTCAGAAGGGTCAGGTATGTTTCGAATATGTAGGTATGCAATTGCGAAGCGGAAATAGTAGAAAACATATGTAAATCGAATGAACAACTTTAAAAAAGTGATTGTTAATAAATCAATACTAATTATTCATAAAGTCGGCCTGAGATTGAAATTAATAATATGAGACGTAGATTATCAATAATTTAAATATATGTTTTATTTATACAATATTAAGATCTTATTGTAACGTGGAGATCTTATTGAAACATACAAAATATTATCAGGCCATTATGACTGTGAAAACATGAAAAATCTCTTTCAATCAACACTAATTTGCGTGGCCATAGCTTAAAACTTGTGAAAAGTAGGTTATCGACAAATCCTCGAAAGCATTTTCTTTCAAATAGAGTGGTGAATACTTGAAATAAACTGCCCCAACATGTTTCAGATGCTGAAAATGTGAATATTTTCAAGAATAGACTGGACTTTTTTTGGACAAAGCAAAATAGTTACAACCAAATAAGAAAATTCGACAGTGAATATAGGCACATTAGCTTTGGCTGCCTGCCTATAAATAAATAATAATAATAATGTTATTCTCATACTCAATATAAAAAAATACATTTTTATTTAATCATTTACGGCATGTATTGCCCTTTACAAGCATACAAAAAAAACACATCGAAAACAAAATCACAGAAAAGTATACAACAATAAACTTACATAAAATAATGAAAAAACTTATCAACACAATAAAGCAAAAATAAGTAATAATAATCAATACTAATAATAAGTAAGCACAGCGAATAATAACACTCAATTATTATTATTACCATTATACAGTTCCTCAAAAGAATTAGCGATTCTAACGATTCTACATGTATTCATTATTACCGTTTTTGCATTTTTATTATTAAGTTTTTCGATAAATCTAAAATTTCTAAATTATGGATTAATGATTTTGGAATAATGCCAGTGGCTGAAATAATGAACGGTAATATTATTATTTTACGAGAATGCCAAAGTCTTTTAATCTCGTTGCCTATAGCGGTGTATTTTCTAATTTTTTCATTAAAAGATTTTATAATATTACTAGAATTTGGAATAGCCACGTCGCGTCGCAAGTGTATGTTATTTTTTTTAATTGAATTACAATCTTCTTTCCTTTCCATTAAATTGTATACCTACTACTTGTATATTTATTTATTTATAAAAGGATACATCGACAGACATCCAGCTTAGGTACAATTTTCATAAAAAGAAAATAATATTGATTATTATTATGAGTGCTGGACGTCCAATTATGGATGCACACAAAATTACATGAGCTCATATTTAATCACACGCGTTAGTTACACAAGTTTAACAGTTACATAAACGAGAGAAAATTAAGTGACAAAAGTTAAGTAAAAAAAAATAGGTACCTAAATAAGTTCAGCAAAAAAAGATACACTAGTTATTACATTATTCGAAGTAAAAAAAATAAATAAATAAATCAGGTACCTACATAGGTAAAGTAGTAAAAAAAGTTACATAAGTTACAGAAAAGACAATTATTGCTATAATATACTTATATATTCAAAATAATTTCAAATTTCAAAACAACAAACATTATATTTTAAATACTCGGCGGATATTTTGTGGTTGTTCATATTAACCGTTTTGGCATGTGAATTTTGTCCTAAACCACTATATTTTGAGTCACTATGCGACATGTTTCGGCAGTACTGTCCTGCCGAAATATGTCGCATAGTGACTCAAAATATAGTGGTTTAGGGCAAAATTCACATGCCAAAACGGTTAACACACATATAATTTGAACTCCTTTTCAATGTGTTGAATTTATGTCAAAGTAAATTATTAACAAATGTGTTTTACTAACATCAGATAGATGAAATGGCCACTTATATGCATAATAATTATTAGGAAGCTATAAAAAATATGTACTTGGAACATATAATGACATTGACCATTATTGGTCTCATAAAAAGTATAATCAATTATATTTTAAAATATGCACATAACAAATTAAAAATAGACGTAAACAGTCATATTCCTTTAGACATAAAAATAACAGCCTCTGAAATAAACCACATTGAATGTAATGTTATGAACCGCAACTTTAACAAAGCTAACTATATGGACATAAATGCTTATTTAAACAATGTTAACTGGAATTCAATTTTATGTAATACTCTGGAAATAAATATAGATAAGTTTTATAATACAATACTAAAAGCCTTAGACATGTTTGTACCAATGGTACAAATAAAAAGTTCTAAATACCCAATCTGGTTTACAACGGAATTAAAAAAACTCATTACCCAAAAAAAAATCGCACACAGATCATACAAAGAAACCCGTTCTATTATTAATTACGAAACTTTTTGTGTGTTGAGAAAAAAATGTAGCTTACTTACTCGTTGTTGTTATCAAGAATACATCTCAACTGTCGAGCAATCTATTCCTACGAATATAAAGAAATTTTGGTATTTTACAAAACAACAAAGAACTAACTCATTGATTTATCCTAGCCAGATGTACTATGGTAACAAGAGTAGGGACAATGTGCAAGGGATCGTTAACCTGTTTGCAGATTTCTTTAAATCTGTATATATCGAAGATCTGGATTCGACAGTTCCTTCGTACATCTCGTCTCAATTTCTAAATATCCCAAACTTTCTATTTACACCAGCTGACATTACAGCGAAAATAAATAAACTAGACTCCAACAAATCGGGAGGACCGGATAATATTCCTCCGGTATTTTTAAAGTCCTGTTCACTCGAAATGGCGGCACCCATATGCACACTTTTCAATCAATCTCTTTTCGAAGGAAGCTTCCCTTCACAATGGAAAATTAGTCACTTAACACCCATTTTCAAAAAAGGTGACAAAATGGACATATCGAATTACCGTCCTATCTGTATACAGTCGACTTTACCAAAAATGTTGGAAAGTCTAGTCCTGGATAAAATTATGTTTTTTGTAAAACCGATTATAACTCCAAATCAACACGGTTTTTTCTCTGGTAGATCAACTTTAACCAACTTAACTGAATATGAAAATTACCTTTCGAACTGTCTTGCTAACAAATTTCAAGTAGACTCCATCTACACAGACTTTAGCAAGGCTTTTGACAAGGTATCTCACCAAATTTTAATATTCAAAATGAAACAGATGGGAATTAATGGCAAATTACTTAATTGGTTCTCATCTTACCTTTGCAATAGATTGTTGTATGTTAAAATTTGCTCTGTTGAATCGTATCAGTTTAAAGCTACCAGCGGGGTACCTCAGGGATCCCACATAGGTCCCCTATTGTTTATTCTATTTATAAACGATATCATAAATATTTTCGACGATGTAAAGGTTCTTCTTTTTGCTGACGATTTAAAACTTTTCCGGAAGATCAAAGATTTGAATGACTGTTTGATATTACAGCGAAATCTGGATACTTTGTATGATTGGTGCCTTTCTAATAAGTTGAATCTGAATATTAACAAATGTCAAGTTATTTCATTTTATAAAATTAAATCACCGATTCTTAATAAATATACATTGAACAACAATGTTCTACTTAGAACAGCTGAAGTGAAAGATCTTGGGGTGACATTTGATACAAAACTCTCGTTTATAAAACACATCAACAACATTCATGACAGAGCTCTACAGATGCTTGGATTTGTATTGCGAGTATCAAATGCTTTCACTAATATTTTTACTTTGTCTTTATTATATAAAACTCTTGTTAGAAGCCACCTTGAATATAATTCCACTGTTTGGTCTCCTTGTTATTCTATTCATATTAATACTTTGGAAAAAGTTCAGAGAAAATTTCTTAGGTTTATTAATTTTAAACTTGGAATACCGATTGATTATATAAATTATAACAGTCTTATGAAGCTAACCAATTTATTGCCACTGTCACAGAGAAGAATTTTAGCAGATCTGTTATTTTTATTTAAAATATTAAACTCGCATACTGACACCCCTTACTTGCTCAGTGCTATAAATTTGCGGGTGCCGTCCCTGGTCACACGCAGTACCGCGCCATTTTATTGTCATACTAACACTAGCGTTTGGTCGCTTAGCAACCGGGTTGTCAACAAGTTTGTGTTTATATTCGCTCTGAAAAAAATATTGTTTTTTTACTAAAATTAAGTGTATTTTATATTTATTGTGCACTAATTTCATTATTGTGAGTTTTAGTTTGTATCCGTTCATTATCCATGAATATGGATTTGGATATTCCACCTGATCCGGGACCAAGTCTAAGTGTTAAAAAATCTGACATGTCAACGCCACCTAAACAAAACAACAAGAGACCTAACACAAATAATTCTGACATTATCCATCCGTCTAAAGCTCCAAATTTAAATAGTTCTCCGGAAAAATTGTACAATACTCATAGTGAAATTGAAATCCAATACCTGGAAAATTCGCCTGGGCCTTACATTGTTTTCGTTCAAGATATTGACTCTAGCAAGAATATTCACCCAATGAAAATTGGTAATATCCTTATTAAACATAACATTAAAAATATTTCTCCGGGTGGAGTAAAATCAGAAGGGAGAAATAAAATCTCAATTACTTTCAAAGATGCTAAGAGTGCGAATCAATTCACGACAGCCATTTTTTTAAAAATAAATAATTTAAAGGCATATATACCTAGATTTAAAGTGACAAAAATGGGTTTGATTCGTGGTATTTCAACAGACTTTTCGATTGACGATATTATAGAAAATTGTGCAGTACCAAACCATATTGGGAAGATTTTAAAAGCAAGACGCCTCAATTTTAAAGATAAATCATCAGGAGAAACAATGTGGAAACCATCTCAATCCGTTGTCTTAACGTTTGAAGGACAAAATCTCCCAGAGTATGTTTACCTTTTTTATAACTCTTTGAAAGTTGAAACTTATGTATTTCCAACCATCCAATGTTATCGCTGTTGTCGCTTTGGTCACATGAAGATTCAGTGTCATTCTATAACTCGCTGCTTCAAATGTGGAGATAGTCACCTTGGTGAAGTTTGCCAAGTGGTGGACTTTTTAAAGTGTATAAACTGTTCAGGATCTCATTCAGCTACAAGCCCAATGTGCCCGGAATTCACTCGGCAAAAAAATATTAAACATTCAATGGCTACAAAAAATATATCATATCTGCAAGCATCTCAACTCTTCCCATCTTCTGTGAAAAGCTATTCTGAAGTGACTAATAACCAATTGAACAATAAACAAAGTTTTAAAAAAACAATATACACTAAAATGTCTTCGGAAACTCAAAAACAGACAATTCCTCATATTAATAATAAAGAAATAAACAAGTGCATGTCGTATTCAAATGGTGAAGCTAGCCATCCTTCAAATGGATGCGCTGTTTTAAGCCAGTCAACTACTTCTGCATCTAATGAAGTCCAAGAAAATATTTTCCAAGATGATGCCCATTCTGTTGTATATTTAATTACGCAAATTCTTATTAGTTTAATTTCCAACTCAAATTTTAATTTACCGTCCAACGTTGCCAATCTTATCCCGCTTTTAAATTCTTTTTTAAAAAATGGTTCAAAATCACAAAACCCATAATCCTTTAAACATTTTACAGTGGAACTGTAGAAGCGCATGTTAAGTGACTTTCTTTTATTTGATACTGTTCATAGTGTATGTCTTGTTTATATTTAAGTTTGAGTGTTCTGTGAATACAAATATGGCACAAATCATACAATATTGTGTGAATTGCCTAATAAAATAAAAAAAAAAAAAAAAAACACTAGCGTATACCGGGCTAATTCAACCTTGCAAAGACTGCATAGTTTGGGGAACCAGTATGCACAATACACAGATATATTTAATGACTCGATCGGCATCTATAGAAGTTGCCTATACACTGCACTTGTTAATGAGACCAAACATTAGATTATTTTGTCGGTTTTTAAACTACTTTTCTCATTTCTTTTTTCCTGTATTAATTTTTGCATGTATGTTTACTTTTTTTTCATATTTTTAACATGTTCTTCATTGTTTATTTACATATTTTTGCATGCTTTTTGTTTATTTTTTACATATTTTTTACATATTTGTTACATGATTTTCATTATTTTTTACATGTATTTTGTTTATTTTTTTTACATATTTTTACATGTTTTTTGTTTATTTTTTTACATATTTTTGAATGTTTCTCGCATGTTTTTTTTTTTTACATATTTTTTTTTTTTTTTTTAAATGTTTTTCATTATTTTTTACATATTTTTACATGTTTTCACCTTTTTTATATTGTTATTCATTTTTTATTTTCGTTTTGTATATTTGTTTGTTTTTATTTGTTTTTTTTTTAAATTCTGTTGTTTTTAATATATTATGTATACTTGTATGTGTAAAAGGTTATCAAACCGTAAATTGAAATTAAATAAATAAATATTTTTGGCAATACATATATATATGTTGAATTTTTCTTGTGTGTGTAAATATGTAATATGTAAGTACGGTGGTCTTTTCTTGATCACGAGTTTTGGACTCTATCGAGAGAGTATCAACGTAGTTATTTTGTTCAATATTGTTTTAGTTGTAATATTCATGGCCTCTCCAATAGAAGGATTATATCTGATCTCATGCTCCTCTATAAGATAATCAATAACTAATTAAGCTCCTTTTACTTCGTTAGTCAGATACATTGCCATATTCCAACAAGGAATACCCGCCAAAGTATAACATTCCTATATAAGATATCCTGCACTAATTATTTGCGTAACTCACCGATTAATAGAATTCATAGGTTGGGCAATGATTATCTGACTGATGTATTCTTCCACTCTATTAAGCACTATAAATACACTTTATTGAAACATTTTCAAAAACATACCCTCCAATAAAATGTGTAATTTTCTGGTTTACATATTTATATGTATATACATATTGTACATAGGTAGTCTTAAGAGATAGCAAGTCATAAAAAAAATTTAGATGACTGGTTTTTTGATATTTCCTTTCTTATCGAATACCTCTTGTTATGTAAAATGTTAAGTCTGACACCTGGGAGTGGTTGCGTTTACCAGTGTCATATTAATTTGTCCCTGAATACCCATACCATCACGCCATTTCCCTATTTGGGGTAGGCAGAGAGAAACGAACGCCAGACTCCTCTCTCTTGACATACATTCCTCGCTTCATTCACGTCCATACATCGTCTCATACACGCTTTTCTATTATTCTTACTTCTAACATCACCATCTTTCAAAATCCCATTTATGTGATCGTGCCAACTTTTCCTTGGCCGACCTCTACTGTTCGTTCCTCTTTTATCAGCCTTGTATACTTTTTTTGTCAGACGGTCATCACTCATTATTTCTATGTGGCCGAACCACCTTAGGGCATTTATTTTCATCTTACTTACGATATTTCTTTCAATCATACATTCTCGTCTAATATCCTCATTTCTTATTCTATCATACATCGTTTTACCACACATTCGTACGAATGTGTCCCTGAATACGAATGTAAATATATCTAATTAAAAAAATGAATATTTTTCAGATGTTGCATATGCGAAAATAAAAAAATTGTTTTGATTTATTAGCTGGGAAAAAGATTCAACTATCTGGGGGCAACTAAATCCATGTATTCAGGTGACAGCTTAGGTAGCATCAGTGAAATAGACTATTAGTATTAAATTAATGATTCCATTAGGAGACAATCAATGACACAAAGCAGTGTCATTATGGATTGTATGACAATTTGTAAATTGCATTTTTTACAAAGATACCATATTTAGTATTCCATATCAAAATATATTATAATTAGACATTTTATTAGACATCTCTATATAAGAACAACAATCATACAACTACATAAAAACCCAGCAAAATATACACCACAATATACCCTTCCTGCAATCGACACATACACAGACTGTTTTTTCCCAGATACACTGCAAATTTTTAGCACCCAAAATATATAATAGAGCTGTATCTGATATCTTGGACAGCCGAACGGACATAATTTTGGAAGGCTGTACTTATTGGTTAATTTGGAGAGGGAGATAAGAGTCAGAGAGAGAAATGATGTTTGTTCTAAGATAATATTTCCACTCAGAGAGAGATCTTTTCTTACGCCCTCATACATCCCTTATACAGTCTAACGATATGACAAGGGAGTGTCCTGATTTTAAGAAAAAAATTAACTCGCGCGTGTTGTTTTAAGAAGGTCTCAGTGATATTTATATAAGCTATTTGATTGAAATCTGTTTGAAATTGTCTTTTCTCTAACTTTTATAACTTTTTTATCTTCTTATGTATGTACCTATTTTTTTTCTTCTACTAATGTAACTTGTGTTACTTCTATAACTTTTTTTTTCTTAAATTTCTAAAATTATGTTAATATTTATTTCTTCTACTTTTTTACTTAACATTTGTAACCAAATTTTATCTAATTTATGTAACTCATACTTGTGTAACTTACACGTGTGATTGAATAAGAGCTCATGTAATTTTGTGTGCATCCGTAATTGAACGTCCAGCACTCTATTAATAACCAATATTATCTTCTTTTTATGAAAATTATAAGCTGGATGTCTGTCCATGTACCCTTTTAATAAAATAAAATAAAATATATCCCCACATCGTCCACATCCACACATGCAAACACACCTTCACAAATAATAGTTTTTTTATGACTTTAGTCCTTTATAATTTTGTACTTTATATATATTTTATTTATTCCTTATTTAAAATTTATGTAGAAAAAATATATTGCTTGATTGTTGTTGGTATTACCTCGGAACAGGATTCGCCTAGTGAATAATTAAATTCCACAATAAAATTTAAGTTTAGTTTTATAGTATTTATTTATTTATTTATTTATTTTATTTATACATCTTCTTGTACATAATATAAACAAATATAATTGTACACTGGCGGGCTTATTGCCATTAGGCAATTTCTTCCAACCAACCAGATTACAAAGTATTACAACATTGTGTATGTACAACAGCAAATAAATAAGGGTAAAATAAATCAAAGAAAATACGTATAACACTTAAATACTATTAAAACAAACAAAAAAATAATAATTCATAGAAAGAAAAAAGGATATGTTAAGGACAGGAGAGGAAATCGGGATCAGGTGTTCAAGGATAAATATTCCTTCTTTAGTTTTATTTGATGTAAGTATTCGTGAAATAATAAAAAAATATATATTTATTTAAAACGATTGTAATTAGAGGAGTGAATAACAATTGAGAATTATGTCACACCCAATCTTAACGCAATATGAATATTACATATGACTAATTTTGTTTTGGTCACATATAATATTCATATTAGTCGATTGTGAGACCAATTCATATTAGTGAGACCAATCATTCTCTAAGGATTGATTAATTAGCAATATCTACTTAGTCTTAGTTCAAGCCAGCAAGCACAATTTCCAAAGTCATTATGTAGGTACCTATTGAGTAAATTTGTAATAGTCTAATATAATATAGGATGTATTACCATTCACCTTTTAGGTACAACTGCCTTACATCATTTCTATTAGTATAAAGGCACTAAGTGGTTTAATGTACTCCCTTTGAGTCTTAGATCTGAATGCACAGTCCTAGGTAACTCTATACTAACGCCTAACCTCACTGGAGAATTTAGTATTCATGTTATCAATTGCGTTTCAGAGACATCACAAACTAAATACTAAATAATACACCATAATTAAGGTCGATGGCGTAGAATTTCACATTATTGTGTACAAAGAAGAGAAATAGATAGTTTTTTATGAGTTTATACTGACGTTTAAAATGTTTTTTTGTCATAACAACACAAACACATGTAACCAAAGCTAATACTGACAGCTCGATGTCATGATTCTTCTGAGATTCCAGCGAATTTTCGGCATCTCGTATAGATCGCTGAATACTCTGTGTGGGATTTGATTTGACAAAATTACCAAATACATATTTGACGAAGCCGCTGAAATCATTATCATCCATCGAAAGCATCTCGTATTTTATTATTAAACCACTCGTATGGTTCCTCGCGATCAACCTTACTTTTTGACAGTTAGCAAATGATAGTTTACGCCAACGCTCTAAGTATTTAGATTATGTCTCTGCAATGCAATTCTCATAAAAGCTTCGTAGCATCCTTCAGTTAGGAAGCCACGTGATCTCATAACTTAGTTAGAAAGCATTGTCAGTATTTAGAATTTTGTATTTAGATCGGACTTTGCATTCGGACCTTAGACCCGAATAAAAATAAAATATATTTCAGAATAAAATCAAAAATTGTACTGATCTATCGTTTTGTTTAATTCACTCTTGTTTTTGTGTAGCTTTTAATTTTTTTTTACTCTCCACACTATGGAATAGGGGAGAGTCATGATTTCGCAAAATTTAAGCGTATTTTTTTTACATCAATTTCTCAATGGGTATCATGTAGAGAATGCACACTATGAGTTTCGTCGTGATGTGTTTGTGTGTATGGCGTATACGCTGTACGCCGTACGCCGTACGCCGTAGCATTTATCTTTTTTGTGTCCTCTCTACAGCCCAAACTATAAGTCTGATCGACTTCATATTAACATCATATGTGTAAAGTGCAAAGACCTAGAGCTGATTAGTTTTCCATAGACAACTTTTGATTTCTTCTCTATGAATTCATCATTTACGTTGTTTTTTTTTTGTGTCCTCTCTGCAGCCCAAACCATAAGTCCGATTGACTTCATATTGATATCACATGTGTTAAGTCCATAAACTTAGAGCTGATTAGTTTTCCATAGACAACGGTTCATTTTTTCCCAATGTTTCTTTATGATTTCATCTATTAAAACTGAAAAAATGCTCTCACGACCTGGAAATTAGAGATATTTTAATTTGGTTTCAACTATTTATACAACACCAAGAATCTTCATAAAATTGTATTCAAAGTTGGTCAATGTTAAAAGAAAAATATTCAACGGTTTCAAAAATTATATTTTATTTAATGGATATTTGTATGAAACTTACATGTAACAAGAGAATTTTTTTATATTGGCAATGTTCAGTTCATTGATTTCATATTGATATAAGAATATTAATAGCTTGAACTTAGAACTGATTAGCTATTCATAGATATCATAAAATTTCTTCATATGATATCACGTGTCAACATTGTCAAAATGCTCTAACGCTCTTGAAACAAAATTTATCTGCTTTTTTAAAATATTTCATACAACATAAGCAGTCTTCACTATACTGCATTAATAGTTTGTCTATCTTAACATAAAAATATACTATCGGAAGAAAATTTATATTCCTGATAGTAACATTTAGTATGAATAAAAATGTAATTAGATAAATTTCTATGTATGGAAACGTTCAGTAATTTGATTTCATGTTATAATGTAAAGAGCTTGAACATAGAACTGATTAGCTTTCCATAAATAACAAAAAAAATCTTCATATGATATCACCTGTCAAAATTTGGAAAATACTCTCGCGTTCTTTAGAACAAAATTTATCTGCTTTTTTTAAAATATTTCATACAACATAAGCATTCTTCACTATACTGCATTAATAGTTTGTTTATCTTAACATAAAAATATACTATCGGAAGAAAATTTATATTCCTGGTAGTAACATTTAGTATGAATAAAAATGTAATTAGATAAATTTCTATGTATGGAAAAGTTCAGTAATTTGATTTCATGTTATAATGTAAAGAGCTTGAACATAGAACTGATTAGCTTTCCATAAATAACAAAAAAAATCTTCATATGATATCACCTGTCAAAATTTGGAAAATGCTCTCGCGTTCTTTAGAACAAAATTTATCTGCTTTTTTTAAAATATTTCATACAACATAAGCATTCTTCACTATACTGCATTAATAGTTTGTTTATCTTAACATAAAAATATACTATCGGAAGAAAATTTATATTCCTGATAGTAACATTTAGTATGAATAAAAATGTAATTAGATAAATTTCTATGTATGGAAACGTTCAGTAATTTGATTTCATGTTATAATGTAAAGAGCTTGAACATAGAACTGATTAGCTTTCCATAAATAACAAAAAAAATCTTCATATGATATCACCTGTCAAAATTTGGAAAATGCTCTCGCGTTCTTTAGAACAAGATTTATCTGCTTTTTTTAAAATATTTCATACAACATAAGCATTCTTCACTATACTGCATTAATAGTTTGTTTATCTTAACATAAAAATATACTATCGGAAGAAAATTTATATTCCTGATAGTAACATTTAGTATGAATAAAAATGTAATTAGATAAATTTCTATGTATGGAAACGTTCAGTAATTTGATTTCATGTTATAATGTAAAGAGCTTGAACATAGAACTGATTAGCTTTCCATAAATAACAAAAAAATTCTTCATATAATATCACGTGTCAAAATTGTGAAAATACTCTCGCGTTCTTTAGAACAAAATTTATCTGCTTTTTTTAAAATATTTCATACAACATAAGCATTCTTCACTATACTGCATTAATAGTTTGTTTATCTTAACATAAAAATATACTATCGGAAGAAAATTTATATTCCTGATAGTAACATTTAGTATGAATAAAAATGTAATTAGATAAATTTCTATGTATGGAAACGTTCAGTAATTTGATTTCATGTTATAATGTAAAGAGCTTGAACATAGAACTGATTAGCTTTCCATAAATAACAAAAAAATTCTTCATATAATATCACGTGTCAAAATTGTGAAAATACTCTCGCGTTCTTTAGAACAAAATTTATCTGCTTTTTTTAAAATATTTCATACAACATAAGCATTCTTCACTATACTGCATTAATAGTTTGTTTATCTTAACATAAAAATATACTATCGGAAGAAAATTTATATTCCTGATAGTAACATTTAGTATGAATAAAAATGTAATTAGATAAATTTCTATGTATGGAAACGTTCAGTAATTTGATTTCATGTTATAATGTAAAGAGCTTGAACATAGAACTGATTAGCTTTCCATAAATAACAAAAAAAATCTTCATATGATATCACCTGTCAAAATTTGGAAAATGCTTTCGCGTCCTTTAAAACAAAATTTATCTGCTTTTATTAAAATATTTCATACAACATAAGCATTCTACACCATACTGCAATAATAGTTTGTCTATCTTAACATAAAAATATACTATTGATAGAAAATTTATTTTCCTGGTAGTAAAATTTAGTATGAATAAAAATGTATATAATAAGATAAATTTCTTATGTATGGAAAAGTTCAGTAATTTGATTTCATGTTATAATGTAAAGAGCTTGAACATCGAACTGATTAGCTTTCCATAAATAACAAAAATTTCTTCATATGATATCACGTGTCAAAATTGTCAAAATGCTCTAACGTCCTTTAAAACAAAATTTATCTGCTTTTATTAAAATATTTCATACAACATTAGAATTCTTCATCATACTGCATTAATAGTTTGTCTATCTTAACATGAAAATATACTATCGTTAGAAAATTTATATTCCTGGTAGTAAAATTTAGAATGAATAAAATATTTCATTGTCAATATTTGTGGTGTGGAGAGTTTAGTGTTGGCCACAACCCACTCGTTTATTTTATGTATTACAAATCAATACAAAGTTTACATATAAATCACAATTTAAAAAGGTATACAAATTCCATTATATGATTCATAATAACCCTCTTTAATTGAGATAAAATCTCATGTAAGAGGGGAGTATCTATTTTATATTATTATTACGTTCGGCAAATATTACACATCTACTAAAAATATGAAGCAACACAAAAACATGAATGAAATAAACAAAAAAAAAATAAAAAAATCAGTTTAATTTTTTGATTTTATTTTTAAATATATTATAATTTTTTCGAATCTAAGACTCAAAGGGATTTCATTAAACCACTTAGTATGTTGTGAGGCAGTTGTACGTAACACAAGAATGTTTTGACCTTTTTACACAAGACATAGGTACATGTAAATTATTGATTTGTCTTTATATAAATGTTAACTTTCGTGACAAAACTTAGTGATTTAATGTTGTACCTAATATTTAGTAGATGTGCAATGTTTTGGTTAATGTAGTACAAAATAGATACTCCCCTCTTTTAACACGAGATTTTATCTCAATTAAAGAGGGTTATTATGAAACCTATCATAGAACTTTTACACCTTCTTAATTGTAATTAATATATAAATTTGAATTGATTCGATTAATAAATAAAAAATATATCAAGGTACATAATTTGCTGAGAGGTACCGATATAGAATAATGTTCTCATTATTTTCGTTTATCATCATTTTCGAGTGTCCCGTAATCAAAAATAACATCTCACATATTTCAGCAATGAGGTTCACCACCCAATCTGAATGTAGTGCCTTTTCTGAATGTAGTGTAAGTGTCGTACTTCCTTTTTTAAAGTAATGCACACCCGATACAAAAGAGAAATGCAATTCTGGTTTCACTAGGTTTACGAATCCAGGCCCACGAGCACAGGCGACCAGAGAACCATTCAGAATAGGCGAGCCACACGGACTTGCGACCATGTAGGGCCCCCTTTATGATTCACGCTAATAACTCACCCACCAACCTCCGACTGATACTCCAATCCCCTGCGCAATCAAATCCAATAGGACGCGGACAATGCTGCTTTTACCACACTATAGAAAAGTTCTTTTATATTACCTCTAGGGAGACTTAGGTCCTTAAAGTAGAAAGACGTTGCGGGCAGGCCCCTCATCCCCACCTCTACAACGTATTATATTATATTTGTGCTAAAGCTATTTTGAATTTATAATTGACAAACATTTTTTCAACATCTCAATAGAGACGAAGTTGGGATATTGTAGAAGAACCAGGAACTCGAGACACCTACATGGCTTACGACCTGTCATCGGCTGGTCTACGTGATCACTTTATGCGCTTGCGCAACGTTCACCAATTTACAGGTCGTAAGCCCTGTAGGTGGCTCGAGTTCCTGGTTCTTCTACAATATCCCAACTTCGTCTCTATTGAGATGTTGAAAAAATGTTTGTCAATAAAAATATCATTTGACTCCCGAAAGGGAAAAAAATCCAATGTTTGCGTAGGTATATGCAATTAAAAAAAAAGAATATTCGATTTCCATTTTGAATTGTTTTATTTACCAGTTCCTAGTACTTGTTTAGCTTGTATTGGTATCTTTTTGGAATATTTGTGTCCCATGTAACAGTCAGCTCCACATAAATAACTCTTTTCAAAGAAACATAGTATTTTGTGAAGTCAGGCCTAAGAGATGTGATGCAGATCTCCTTTGGAAGGGTATATCTTTCTGTTCGTATTCATTATTAGGATGTCGCGGATTCGTTGTCGCTGCTTACCCCCCGTTGTGGCATATGCCGTGATGATATGAATGAACTGCCTGCCAGTTTAAAGCAGTGCGGATCCATCGAGGAATTCAAAAAGAAACCAAAGAATATATATTACACAAAAATCCTCGATAGTTGATCTAAGTCAGAGGTCGGGGAACCGGGGTAAATTACCCCAAATGGGGTAAAAATGTTTTTTTTTATGAAATGAGGTCAGTTCTTTTTTCCTACCCAAAATATGAAAACAGCATGATGGTATATATGTATGTTTGATGGTTTAATAAACTATCAAACTATTAGATTTCTTAGATATTTTGTATAGGCCACCGCCATACAAATATGAAGCTATGATGTTACTGGTTGAGCAATATTCATTTGCCACAGTAATTGCATAATTTATTTGAATTATTTATTTCAAAACAGGTCAACTGTAGGACCAGTCTGCCATCTGTGAATTAGATAGTCACTTATTTGTTATGCTTTCTCGACGTCTGAGCAACACAGGTGGGCGGATATGGTTTGAGCCATCGATAAGGAGACGACAGTTTTTTTGAGGAGTTGTCGCACGTTGTCGCCCGTCAGCGGTACAGTGTATTGGCACATTTCGTCATTTTCGTCCTAGACCAAGTTATGTCTTTTTTCTAAATAATCAGAATTTTTTACTTGTGCTTTATTAATTACGCCACGGGAGGAATTGTTGTGTGTGAGACTTGTGAAGTGGACGAACCATCATCTCCACCATACCAGAGGCCGGAGATACGAGTTCTGTGCCTTCGAAGACTGGAGACCCGTCACAGGTAAGTGGCTGTCTCATATTCGCAGAAGGATTCACAGGCTTTCTTCGGTTGACTTGTTGACACATACATGATTCCTACCCCAACACACTGAGCGGGAAGTTACGCCCCCGCTCATTCAGTTACTAAATACAATTTTTATAAGAATTAAAAAAAAAATTGATGTACTATTACAATGATCATATTTTTTATAAAAAAATCAAATAATCTAGTTGGGGTGTTTTAGATTTTTTCGATATATTTAAAAACTTTGGAAATATAAGAAGTTAAAAACGTAAATTCATCATAAAATAATGTTTTTCTAAATAACAAATGTTTGAAAATTTTTGAAAGGAAAAGTGAGGTTTTATATTTGTCTATATATATAAAAAATTTCAGAGTTCCACCTTTTATGGTTTTTGGGATATATGAAGAAATAAAGTAAAAATTCAAAAGTTGATTTAAATAAAAATTCAAAATTCTGAGTATAAAATTTTTGTAGGGCTTTTGTATGGATGTATCCACTCTACTAGCTAGAGTGGATACATATATGTGCTAGAGTGTACATTATTATATAATTATAAATATATTTTAAGGATGATGTGTTTGACATTTAGAATAAAGATAGTTTTATATTTAATTACTGTATTTAATTAGTTAACTATTGTAGTACGACGTACACATAATTTTCGCAGTCTGCGTTTTTTAGTAAGAATCCAGTGTGAAATCAGTGTATGTATTTTTGAGTTAAGCTGCAGAAGTTTTTTTTTTTAATTTTGGGTTTCCTTGATGAAGATGTTATGTATTTAGGTGCCAAGAAAGTATAATGTCTTAGAGTATGTCTTTCCGATTTCGAGTTGAAATGTTTTAAGATTGTGTATATGTATAGTTGTCTTACGTCCAATAATTGAAATTCAGAGAAAAGCTGATCTGAAGGATATAATATATCTATAGGGTTTTTTTATTGATCACTTATATTAAAGATTTTTATGCTTTGACCTGAGGTTCTGGTAACGTTTTGACATCCCCTCCCCCATCCAATCCGCCCATAGTTCATAATAGACTGAGCTAGTGCGAAATACATAGTTTTTGATTGTATTCTCGCCGCTAGTTTATTAAGAGTTAGTCCACTTTTGTAGGAGTTAAAAGTGTTAATCTACTTTTGTAGGAGTTAAAAGTGTTATGTATGTATTGTAGTTGATACCGTAGTACGTATATATTTAAAATAATATGAATTATGTCTATAATTAAAAGTAAACCACTTTTTGATTCTACTTGAATTTCATTATGTGCGATAGGCCTATTTATCCTTGTTAGGGCATTTACTAGCTTAAATTAGTTAATTCATGTAGAATCAAGTGGTTTACTTTTAAATATAGACATAATTTATAATGGAATTCTACAAAATAAAACATCGTCGATCATTAAAATAAAACGCTCGATATTTATATAATTTACTAGTCAACTAGTATAATATGTAAATATGCAGTGGAGGGTTTAATTTTTGGTCATAGTCCATTATTTGTTCGAGCAAGGTAAAACAAAATATTAACAAATAATATAAAATGTCAATAAAACCCAATGATTCATATGGATTTCTTATCCAACCTTTATTAACACCAATAAAATCTGTATTTTAGTATATCTAATGATTAAGTATATTTTCTTCTACAATAAGTTATGATAATTATTACATTTAAAACTAAATCTAGTACAGAAATATCGAAACATGGATATACATACTATAATTTTTTTTCATTTGAAGGTATAACATGCTGCAATTTCCTAATACATTTTGTCAATAATATTTGATAAACAATAAAATTGCACTAAAATTTAAATACAATGGATTTTATAGATTTGTTAAAAACGTATTTTATATATTTATAAATATTTGTTTACATATTTTTTGACAGTCGGCGAAAAACATACTGGAAATTGGTTATTTTAAAAGTGTATTCGAAAGTACTAACGAAGAATAAGTAGGTATTCAAAAAAACCATGATAAAATGTCCGACCAACAATTTTAATAATTTTCGAGAAATACGCATAAATTCATTTACTAAAACTTAAAACTAAATGTCTTTAATCAACTTCGTAAATAAGAAATTTAAGAAATAATTAGGAGTATTTTTTTATAAATCGTATTATAAATAATCTAGTGATTTGCTTTTGAATGTTTTAATGAATTTGAATTGATACAAAATAGTCAAAATCGTTAATAGTTTTTTTGATATATTAAGATCTTCTCAAGATCAATATTCAAATTAATAAAATATTATAAACTAGTCAATTTGGTTTTAAATATTTATTTTTATCTAAACAATATATATTTAGTACAGTCAGTCAAAACGACACGTATTAAATGTTATATTATTTTCGTACGTACATTGGCACAACATTCAGTCATTTATTTTGTTGAATCAATATTCATATTTCCTTTTATATGACCAGATCATCATGGCAAATAACTCAAAATAGGTAGTCTTCATAGTGCCCTGATAAGACAATGAAACCACATTGTTTTGAATTATAGTAACTCAAAGTAGTTCAAGAATGCACGTTAAAGTGATAAGCTTATGATTAAAATTAAATATTGAAAAAAAAATTACGTTTTAATAGATAATAATAATATTATGTGCTATTCCAAATTCTAGTAATATTATAAAATCATTTGATAATAAAAAATACACCGCTTTAGGTAACGAGATTAAAAGACTTTGGTATTCTCGTAAAAAAAATGTCAGCCACTGGCATTATGCCAAAATCGTTTTGCCGTAATTTATAAATTTTGGATTTATCAAAAAAACAATAATATAAATTTAAAAATCGTTAATAATGAATACATGTAGAATCATTAGGGATTTTTAAAGGTTAATAGCCAGTAATCGTTTGGGCTGATAGGTAGTATTGAGACCCCCTCAGAGCCAATTCCTTTGATATGTTAAGTATCTGGATGGGTGAATTATTCCCAATTTAAAGCTTGATCGGTGCATTTGTAGCATTTTATTTTAATCTATTAAATAACTTACAATTTACGCATTGATCTGTTAATTATTTTGAGTAAGTGTATAATGGAAATTATAATAATCGTGTGGTTTTATTATTAACAATTGAGTGTATAATGGTAATAATAATAGAAAGATATAATAATCATGAATAGAAAGACCATCGCCGTTAAAATAGTTTTTTTTAAATTACATTACAAAAAATAACATTATTTCACAAATCTCCTCAACGCACTCTACAAAAAATATTTGAAATTTCGGTGTTTATTTTTAAACCAAGCCAATATTTACTAAATTTTCTCACTCAATGTGTTGCTACATATCGACTAAGCAGAATAACATTTAATGTGAAATAAAACAAAGCGAGTGGGTTATGGCCAACGCTTTACTCCTCACTACAAAGTCACTCATGAATAGAAAGACCATCGCCGTTAAAATAGTTTTTTTAAATTACATTACAAAAAATAACATTATTTCACAAATCTCCTCAACGCACTCTACAAAAAATATTTGAAATTTCGGTGTTTATTTTTAAACCAAGCCAATATTTACTAAATTTTCTCACTCAATGTGTTGCTACATATCGACTAAGCAGAATAACATTTAATGTGAAATAAAACAAAGCGAGTGGGTTATGGCCAACGCTTTACTCCTCACTACAAAGTCACTCCACAATGTATTATTGTACAGAAAATTTTCAGCATAGGCGTAATACGAGTTTGCGAGATTATTTTTATTTAAATTTTTTATTATGAATACTTGATAATTCTTCAATGCCACTTAATGAAAGCGATGTGCCTTTTAGCAATTTGATAAAAAAAAATATCAAATTTAAGTTTCCTTGAGTTAAAAAATGAGAAGCACTGATCAGATATCCTTCAAAATCTATTGGGGTCTAAGTGAGCATCAGATATACAAATTTGCAAATTTTGAAAATAATAGAATGAGTACTTTAGTCTATAATAGATAAAGTAGAATAAACACGCCGTACAAAGCACATACACACATTATACATTGTGATGAAACTTTCTCGCGAATCGAAAATAAAACCTTTTAATTGCGAATTCATAACTCCTCACTATATCCCCGTGGGGTAGTGAGGAGGAAAAAAGATTTTTTGCGTTACTGCGTTATTGATGAAATTGGCGGATGGTACAAAATTTATTTTATTGTGCTTATAGTTTGATAATATTATTCTGCCACATTTAGATTAGAAATTAAATCAACGTTAAATCAATTTTGTAAATTAATAAATCAATTTTCTTCTGAAGAAGAAATGAGGATTTTATACGAGAATATATGATTGAAAGAGATATCATAAGTAAGATTAAAATAAATGCCCTAGTTAGGCCACATACAAAGAACGTGAGATGACCGTCTGTCAAAAAAATACATGAGGCTGATTATAGACGAGCGAAAAGTAGAGGTCGGCAAAGGAAAATTTGGCACTATCACATTAATTGAATTTTGAAAGATGGAGACGTTAGAAGTAAGAATAACAGAAGAGCGTGTATGAGAAGATGCATGGACGTGAACGAAGAGAGAAATGAATGTCAAGAGAGAGGAGTCTGGCGTTCGGTTCCCTCTGCCTACCCCAAATAGAGAAAGGGTGCGATGGTCTGGTATAGTATAGATTTTTAATCGAATGAGTTTTTTTTTTACGATTTATCTTCTTCTATTTCCTTCCCTCTTTCCAGTTTTTCTAGTACGCGATCCCCAGACCTTTCGATCTTGCGTCATCTCTCTTGATAGTTGCTCCCCCTTCAACTACCTCTCAAAAAATACAATATTTTTTAACAGATATCCCGATAAAATCTAATCAAATTTAAACAAATGGCGTCATTGTATGATGATGGATGATTGAATAATTCTTTTTATAAACTATGATTTTTTTAAGTAGCTGTATAATAAATTAAATTAGTATTCTTTAGTTATTTGAATTATTTCCCGAGTTTATCATTTGAGTTAAGTTGTTGTTCAAAAGACGAGTTCGTTAATGTGTTTACAAATATTGATTCTGATTCAAATTGTTACATTTGATTTGTCTAAAATTTACAAGAGACGCGATGTACCACATCTCGTATCTCATTTGTTGAATATTTCACAGGGGTGTACCACCTTATTCGTTGATCGATTTATTTAATGTACATATTATGCTGTTTAATCTTATCATTCTCTAAATGTTAAAATATTGAGAAGTTAAAAACAGTCATAATTATATTTTGACAAAAATAAGCTACGTTTATCACGTTTTACATATAAAGAAGGTACATATTATGTAAAAACCAACAGTTCCGCATTTTCTATGAAATTAACGGTATAAAAGAAAATATAGACTATATTGAAATCGAGTATATTTTTAAATTTATTTTTAAATATATTCTGTTAATTTAGCAGAAAAGAATGGTCAATGTTAAATAATTTTTGACAAAACATTTGGAGAAAATAACGTAAGATCATAGTATTTTTTAAATGGAATAAATCATTGAAATTTAAAATTCTTTAGTGTAAAAATTATGACATGGTTACCTGACTTTATAACAAGATTTTTTTTAATTGATAAAATGATTAAGAGTTTAACATCAAATTCAGTTCTAGGTGTTCAATAGATAAATTTACTGGATTTATTCCAAATTAGGCAAAAATAAAAAAAAAAACTAGACAAGCAATAATATTATCAACCCTACTAAGTGGTAATACATGAGTAACAGTATTTGTTTAGATGTTGCACATCCTGAGTATGCATACATATACTCTCAGAGTGCCAATTTATATTGGGCGTATGTCAAGAAATCAACTGGGTTAGTGACCTGAGGAATACATAAAATAAGTATTGATTCATTATACATACATACATACCATCACGGCATATCCCACAAAGTGGGGTAACCAGCGAAAGGTGTGCGGGTGTGATTGCCATATAAAAGGGAGCACAACACATCTGTGTATACCCACACACCAGTCTCGTCTCACCTAAAAGGCACTACATTCAGAATGGGTGGTGAACCTCATTGCTGAACTATGTGAGATGTTATTGTTGCCTGTTGTATTTTTTCGATTACCCGGCTCTTACGGGACACTCGAAAACAATATAGAAAAGAGTGGAAGCACTATTCTAAGCCGGTGCCTCACAGCATTTGATTCATTAAATTTACAATAATATTAAGTAAAAGATTTTTTGACGAAAAAATAGTTCAATCTTATATATAAAAGAAAATAATATAAATTTATCGAGAACTCGTTATAATGCATTAATAAATAATTATATTTATTAATAATTTATTAAATAATTATTATTTTTTAATTACTTAAATTATTAATAAGAACAATAAATTATTAATTAATTAAATGATTAATTATTAAATGGATTAATTATTAAATTGATTAATTATGAATGAAATAAAATATTTTATATTCAAATTATTAAATATTGCATTTTAGTTCGAACCTATTATATTTATATATATATAACGACTGCTGTGCCATCGTAATAAAATTCAAGTAGGTATTTTAATATTTAAGTATAAATTTTTGTACATTATATAAACAAATATAATCCACACTGTCGGGCTTATTGCCATTATGCAATTTCTTCCAACCAACTAGAATAGAATTTGAAAATAGCGGTCGTAGAATCCCCGATTTCCTACCACCGCACCGCTGAGAATAGAACTCCTTCATTTTCAATTAATTATTTTTTATTAACAAAGAATTACTTATAAGTAATTACTTATAAGTAATTACTTATAAGTATATAATTTTTAAGTATTTGATATTTTTCAAATGATTTTCGTCTTTTTTAATACAATTACATTTTTTTACGGCGATGGCCGATTTACTAATGATATTTAAAATAATTTAGTACAACAAATAATAACACTCAATAAATATTATTACCATTATACACTTCCTCAAAAGAACTAGCAGAATTACGCATAAATTGTAAATTATTTAACAGATCAAAATAAAATACAACAAATAATTCACCTATCCAAATATTTAACATATCAAAGGAGTAGATATTATTTGAATTATTTTCAATAGTACAAATAATATCCTTGAAAGACAAAATATATATTGACATAAATTGTAATATAATCGTAAACAAAATGTTTTTATTAATTTAATTTAACTTAAATAGTTATATTCAACATGTGGATCAAAATACATACAGATACTGAAAAATGCAGTTTTAAGATAATAATCAAACCATTTATTTGAATTAGCGGTCGACATAAGAGTAGGTAAGTACTAACTATTACATTTAGAGCTTCATTTATACATTTGAAGTAATACACAAATATGATATTGTTATTAATATATTAACCTCATAAAAATATTCAAGATACAAAGAAAAATAAGATTATGTCATGAAAGAGTAATAATCATGATAAATATGATAAGAAAATTATTTAATGATACAATTATGGATTTTCTAAGATATTGTGTCAAAATGAAAGAACTGTGCTAAATAGAATTATGTAAATCAGCTAAGACACAACATTTTGTAGATCATTTTGTTTCAGAAATAACACATAATGAATGATTTAAAAACAAGTACCTTAACAATCAAACACATAATGAATGATTTAAAAACATGTAGGTACCTTAACAATCAAACATGGCTTTATTAGTGCGAACATGGTTACACTATAATCATCTATAGACCTAATCAAATATAAATAATAATATATTGTACCATGACTCGTACAATTTGACTATAATTTGAGAGGTGTAATTTTAGGGCACACTTTAAATAATTATATTTTTGAGAATGTACATTATAAATATTCAATTGTGAACGAAACATCATTAAAATTAGTACACAATAAATTGGCCATTTGAACACAACAATAATAATTTGACGAGAGTTCAAAACTTAAATAAAAAACAAGATTTAAATAAATGATTTTACTTATTACAAAGTTTCCACAGTATCCTAATTACATATAAGTATAATAACATCCTAAAAGCTACGCCATCCTTATTGTGTGTCTATAAAGCTACCGAAGGAAAAAACCCTTGATGAAAAAACTAAACATTATTTGAAACGAAAATGTGCTTAGCTGTCAGGAATGTGTATTCAATAAAGAATTAACAAAGGTGTAATTGTGATCCATTTACAACAGTATAATTTACGAACAATTGGAAAAAATTATTTATATGTAAATCGAACATTGGATCGTTTCCCTGTCATTGATATTTTTATGAAAAAAATTAAATATCTCAATGGAGACGAAGGTGTGAATACTATAGGAGAACCGGAGAATCAAGGCACAGGGCTTATGTCATCGGCTGGTTTACGTTACCACTTTATGCACTTGCGCTATGTTCACAAATCAACTATACGAAAGTATTGTCACCTGGTGTATATGGACTGATGCTTAGATTGTTAACAAACCAAATTCTCGGTAGATGGCATTACAATTTTATCAATAGATTGCAGTTTCTTCGTCACTTCATAGATGGCGATGGTGTTTTTGAGCTTTTTCTCAAGTGAAAGGATTTTCATTATTAACATATATAGAACTTTCAAAAATTGGATTGATTGGGGTCTCAATAAAAAGACATATTTGGTGAAAGTTGCTTACGTCAACCAGCTGATGACAGGTCGTAAGCCCTGTAGGTGACTTGATTCAACTTCATGTCTATACAGATATAAAAAATTCTCATATTTTTTTTATGTTTTTTATATGTTGAAGTTTTTTCCAGATATGGAAATTTAAGGATATGGAAAACCAATCATGTTATAAATTGATGGTTTAACTATGACTGAAAAACAAAAGAAAATTAGTTCTTAAATATTGTAGCTATATACGCGATTGATTCCTGGAAGGGCACGAATAACTCTAGAAATCTTTTAAACAACACAAAAGCACGAATAAGAAGTAAAGGTGAATGGTGGTAGAAGAGACGATGTTTGACTGCCAGGATCGGAATGTTTGGCATTTGGTTCTCTCTGTCTACCCCATCGGGGACAGATGCTATAGTGTGGGTATATATAGTGGGGGTTTACAGTTAGCTCACAGATAATTTCATCGAACGATCGTGATAGACTAAAACTTAACGGAGAATTGAAATCAAAGAACGTCGATGTTAGAAAAACGTCATAGTAGATTACAAAGCTCAGCTTAAAATATCAATAAAGTATTTTTGTTTTTATTAAAACTCATAAAAATATGTATGGTGCTAGTGCTAATATGAGTATATATTATTTTAAGTATGTATAAAAAGTAAGTTTGAACATCAATAAAAGAATTATAAATAAAACAAATAATTACAAAATATTTTCAAGCATTTTACATCGATTAATATGAGAAGCGTTAGAATATAATATTATGTATAGTAAATGGTTGTCAAACAGTGAAATAAAAATGTAAATAATAAATCATTTTGAAGGGAATGTTACACCATAAATAAGAAAATGAATATTTTTGAAGATATTTTATAGGTATAATAATATATAATATGTAATTTTAGAGTGTCTATGTATCTAAGAATCTTAAAATAATGATACATATATCCGATATGATACATTTTTCATAGTTTGAAAATTGGAATGACTGTTCCCGACACGAACAGCTTGATATGAGTATGGATATATTCCTTAAAAATAAAAATAAATTACCTACATGTTGTTTTTTTTTAAATGTGTAATAATATAATAAGATTTAATGAATACATAATATACATAAAAAACACAAGGGATATTAAAATGAAATAAAATTAACAATAATGCGAAACCAAACTCTGGAAGATTGATTTTGAATACTGTCGCTATTAAAAATATTTGGTACCCATTGTTCCGCTTGTGTTTGTCATTTCGTTGTATGCCTTCCCCATTGGTCACGCACTTGAGCCATTAGAACACTCTTGTTTGGCACTCTCTCACTGGTAGTTCTAGTGATAATTGGCTGGGGACTTTTCTTGGTCGGCACCACGATCCTCACTCGGCCGTCTTCGTCCACCGTCGTGATGGTTCCGATCTGAGACAGCGGTCTGATGAAGTTGCATTCCGCTTCTTGCACAACGTTGTTCGGATCGGTCTGCTGTATGATGGGCATGTTAGAGAAGGACTGGGAGCCCATGTCGTTGGGGACTTTTAGGCTGGCTGTGCTGTAAAGGTTTTCGTTGGGGGATATGGCTCCCAGCATACCGGAGGCGCCTTGGCCCACGTACATTTGGTGTCTGTTGACGTTGTTGGTTTGCCGTTGGAGCTGCGGAGTGCCGGGGATCTGCCCGTTGGACTGCTGGTTAACGAGGTCCATGAGGAAGTCGGCGATCTCGTTGGCGTTCTGACGATCAATGAAGGCGGAGTTGAGCGACGGGATGTTGTTGTATCGCCTGTGTACTGGGGAAACAGGCGGCTCGTGGAGCGGATAAGTGTACTGAGAGTTAAACTGAGGCTGGAACATTGACGGGCTGTCTATGGAGGATCCTGTTAGCGGCGAATTGTTGTTCGGTTCGAACGCCGAATCCCTTAGGGAATGCGGCGAATGAGGTGACCGAGGTAGTATGATGGACGGGGAAAGCGGTGGAAGTAGAGCAGAGGTTGGTTCAAGCAACGGTCTGTTGTCCAATACTAGCGGTGCGGGCGGATGTATCGTTCTCACTTCTGGTGATATCTCCTTCAGAGGCTATACAAAATTCATACATGTTATCAAATTTACTATAAAAAATAATTAAGAAATAACTAACTTTAATTGGTGTTAGCAAAAAACCAAGGATTACAATAAAATGCATATAAATAAATTATTCTAATATGATTTTAGGATTTTTTTTATATTAAGAATGTGATAAAAACAAGAGACATTATGCTTTAATTTAAAATCAACTTGCTAACACTTTCAAACAAAAAAATATCACATATAATATTAAATAAACAATTGAATCTCATGGTATATTTGAATAACTGGGAATTTAGATACAAAAGAGAAAAAAGTTTAATTCACAAACATAATTCATGTTATCATTTTTACAATTAATACATTTATTTCTAAAATATTTTTATACAAAAAAACATACATGCATAAAAACTGCATACTATAAAGATGTGTACAATATGTGGTTTTACAATAAAATAAAACTTTAAGCTACTAAACAGAGTAATGATAGCGACAACACAGTGACAGTAGCTTAACTTATTGAACAAAAAATCATGCTGAAAACTATCCACCGTATATATAAAAATTCAAATTGAATAAAATTACTTAACCAATGAACTACACACAATTACATATAGTTTTTGAATTTTTATATGTAAGATGTTTGACATTGATAAAACATTTAAAACTAAAGCCATGCATATAAGGTAAACAAGAAATAATATATATTCAATTAACAAAATATATTAGAAAAATATGAAAAAAAATACAAATTAATCATTGGATGCACTATTTACTTACGATGTTAAATGAAATGAATTCACAAAAAATCCATTAATAATATTATTTATAATAATATATACTTGTGATCCCCCCGCGGTCAATACTCGAACATACTCGAATTCGAACAATTAAATTTTTAAGTTAGAACGCTATTGAAATTTTTCCTTCAGTACCTCGGGTCACTTCAAATTTTTGTTTGCTTCATAAAACTGTATTTGTATCTAAAATAAATAAATAGGAATGCCACCCAGTATCAACATTTGGAAAAAGTAAGGTATACGCTAAAGCGTCCAATGAGGAATCCAAAACAGAGATATTTTTAATAGTACAATGTAGATTTATAAATATATAATGAAGATTTGTGTAGATTAATCTATTAAAACAAAAACAATCATACACAAAAAATGCCTCTAACACGCATAGTAATATTTATAAATCTGTGTACGATTAAAAGCCGCGTGCCTTGAATTTATCACGTATTATCAGGAACAATTTGCGTTGCTAAACCGTGTGTATTTGGAAGAATCACGTGCCTTGAATTCAACACCAGTTTTTAAGTGCATTAGCGCAACAAACTAGGAAACATGGAAAGGTAAATACGCGTCCCATCAAACAAAACGGTGAAATCAAAACCCTCACGATTACCCATATCATGGATATAATTTTCATATGGAGTTCCATACCCATGATATGGATAGTCAGAAGGGATATGATTTCAGTGTTTGAACAGACTTGCCCCCCACGTGTATTAAAGTCATGCTTCCCACCTCTTTCACGTTCTAAGAAAAACAATCAACAGTTGATTATTTTTCTTAGAACCTTCTCCACATTAACTTTACATAACTATGCAAAATCTAATACTTCTTCGTGCGCGCAGTATTCTTAAAAATGGACTCAAAGTATTTGCATCACATTAAAAAGGGCAATAAACGATTATTGGAAGATTTCGGCAATTTATACATTTCGCACCGTGAGCGTTAAACTGAAATATGTGGAAATAATATAGTAGAAGATATGGGAGTATTGCCTACATCCAGCAGTGGAGAGATGGCTGACAAAGATGATGGGAGTAAGCATTCATTACAGAAAGTTAGTGGGGGCTGCTGTTGAAATCTTGGACAGCGTCTCGGAGAAACTTTGTCCATTGAATGTTTTGGTACCCCAAGAGTTTTGCTAAATCCAATTTTTCCAAAAAATACTAACAGCCAGTTTAATAAAAAGCAGCAAAAGGACCCTTTAGTTAAAGGTTCTTTAAAAATTCGCCTTTAAGTCGTTGCGTTTCATAAATAATAATGCCGCGTTAAAAGGCAGAAATGTCACCAAAATACCTGAAAGTTGGCAATATTGCTATCAAAATCTATGGAAACATAGCTCAAAGCATAGGTAAATCTTTCTGTTTACTACCTTATAATATGTTATTTCTGTCATTGAATTGACCATTGATGTATAGGACATGTTTATGGAACAAAACTATCAAAGAATTCTCCTTAATTCTACTTTTCCATTTGGTCGATTCTTTTCCAATATACTTTTGACCGCCGTATCACAGTACGCATTTTCTAATTATCTCATTTTGAAAACATCATTTTGTTATATTATTTATAAAAAAATGGTTAAATAATAACAAAACTATTGAATATTAGTAAGTAATATGCACATGATCGTCAACATTCAATTGACAATATTGACATCAACAAGAACTGACTTGAACATAATGTCATATTGCAGCACACTCTGGTGGCAAAAAAAAATGAACTGCTCTTAAAGAAGACTTTAGTGACTAAAGTACGAAGACACTGGACTTTAAATTAAAGTGAAATTTAAGTGACATTTTGTTGTTATGAAACGCTATTTATTTTAAAGTCGACATTAAGTGTCCTTTATTTTTTTAAGTCTTTAAACTCTTATTTCTCTATAGTATCGTATTTGCACATACTTAAAGTTTTACTCTCAAGGTGTGATTAGTGGTACTAAGCAAAATATTTGATTCATTATAATGTGTAAAAATATAATGCTCGTAACGGAATAAGCTTCAACGTTTAATTCATTAACATAATAATTGATGTATGTACGATTTACTCATCAAAAATTTAAACGAATATATCCGTTACTTGTAAAATTATTTGGAACCTCACTTTAGAGTATATAAGAGAAGATTTTTGAGCGAGCTATTATCCAACTGTCGATTTGTTCAGGAGAACTTTGTTCTCTTAACATATCGACAATGTATCAAGCCAGAATACGCGAGAATTGTATGGAGAGGTCTACTTTTTTCACGGCTTTTCCAACTTTGAAGTCAAAAAACACCAACTTAGAGGCTTCGCAGCATATATGTTGCATACACGGATTTACTCAGAATTCGGAGTAGAACATTTCGTGTGTCTGTGTGTGTGTGTGTGTCTGTGTGTCTGTGTGTGTGTCCGTCCCCCTCTTATAACTTTTGATCCGCTCAATTTACAGAGCCTAAAATTTCAGAATATATAAACAGTTATAGGCCTACAAAACTTTTATACTCGGAATTTTGAATTGTTGTTTCAGTCAGGGGTTATCAACTTTTGAATTTTTATTTTATTTTTCCCTATATCTCAGAAACCATAAAAGCTAGAACGCTGAAAATTGGTATAAACATAGACAAATACAAAATCTCAAATTAGTTTTTTCAAAAAAATTCCAGGGTTTCTCAAACATTTTTTATTAAGAAAAGTTTTTTTTTAATGATAAATTTATGAGTTTAACTGCCTATATTTCCATTTATTTTTAAAATATCGAAAAAAGCCGAAACACCCCAACTAGATAATTTAATTTTATATAAAAAATATTAACATTGTAGCAGTACATCTCAAATTTTTTTTAACAATTTTTATAAAAATTGAATTTAGTGACGACATCGCTTCATACAATTTGTATGGTAGTCACCTACCTATACACAGTATCAAAGAAGACTTAATAGTTTGATACTTCATCTCTAAACATACAATATACATATACCATCATGCTGTTTTCATATTCCGGGTAGGAAAAAAAGCCTGACCTCCATACTATCCTATCTTGACTACCTAGGTACATGTGTTGTATAGAAAACTAAATATCATAAAATAATAAATAATTTGTATTTATGGGTTTGGTACTTATTCTTCAACTATACATACTATCGCTGTCGACAGTTGGATCTCATGTGTTACATGCAACTAGTAAATAATGTAAATATATTTCGCCTGTTTAAATATACGTATGTATGTTGTTTAAAAAAGCTTGTCCTTTCACATTATTAGGTATGTACTTGTATTGTTTCGTTGTTATATCGTAAAATACATATATATAATTTTACTGACTTACTATAAAAATTGACGTGTTTTATTTTGACTTCAATGACGTTTTATTTAAAGAGTAGAAATGTATGATACAAATTATAAAATATATAATTGAAACATAGAGCTTGCAGATACATATTACCGCTCTGACACTCATATACACACATATACCCCAACATAGAGCTTGCAGATACATATTACCGCTCTGACACTCATATACACACATATACCCCAACATAGAGCTTGCAGATACATATTACCGCTCTGACACTCATATACACACATATACCCCAACATAGAGCTTGCAGATACATATTACCGCTCTGACACTCATATACACACATATACCCCAACATAGAGCTTGCAGATACATATTACCGCTCTGACACTCATATACACACATATACCCCAACATAGAGCTTGCAGATACATATTACCGCTCTGACACTCATATACACACATATACCCCAACATAGAGCTTGCAGATACATATTACCGCTCTGACACTCATATACACACATATACCCCAACATAGAGCTTGCAGATACATATTACCGCTCTGACACTCATATACACACATATACCCCAACATAGAGCTTGCAGATACATATTACCGCTCTGACACTCATATACACACATATACCCCAACATAGAGCTTGCAGATACATATTACCGCTCTGACACTCATATACACACATATACCCCAACATAGAGCTTGCAGATACATATTACCGCTCTGACACTCATATACACACATATACCCCAACATAGAGCTTGCAGATACATATTACCGCTCTGACACTCATATACACACATATACCCCAACATAGAGCTTGCAGATACATATTACCGCTCTGACACTCATATACACACATATACCCCAACATAGAGCTTGCAGATACATATTACCGCTCTGACACTCATATACACACATATACCCCAACATAGAGCTTGCAGATACATATTACCGCTCTGACACTCATATACACACATATACCCCAACATAGAGCTTGCAGATACATATTACCGCTCTGACACTCATATACACACATATACCCCAACATAGAGCTTGCAGATACATATTACCGCTCTGACACTCATATACACACATATACCCCAACATAGAGCTTGCAGATACATATTACCGCTCTGACACTCATATACACACATATACCCCAACATAGAGCTTGCAGATACATATTACCGCTCTGACACTCATATACACACATATACCCCAACATAGAGCTTGCAGATACATATTACCGCTCTGACACTCATATACACACATATACCCCAACATAGAGCTTGCAGATACATATTACCGCTCTGACACTCATATACACACATATACCCCAACATAGAGCTTGCAGATACATATTACCGCTCTGACACTCATATACACACATATACCCCAACCTCACACATATGCACTCATTCATTATTCTTTATTTTTTTTCTCATAGTTTTGAGTATATAAACATACCAGTTTAAATGTATTATTAGTAATGTGGAAATTTTTTTAATTGTTTTTATTTTTTTACATAATACATCTGTATAAGAAATGATATAATACTGTGAGTTTTCCAAAAACAAATAAAATAATAAGAAAAAAGTTTGCCCTGAGCGCTTTCAATGGTTAAACAATTCAATTCCATTCCTCCGGCAATTGCTTAGTTTTTTTATCAAACAAAGTGTACCTACTAAAAGAGCCTCAAAAAGGTTTATAACATTTTTGTAATATAATATAACTTTATTTATATTATTATAAACTGTTGGTTCTACGTATTAATAAAATAAACTATCATCTTCAATATTTTCATACGGATTTTTTAATTGGCTAAAATACTCGGTTATTGATGTAATAGTGTTCAAAACGACACCAACTTACAGTGATGATGAACTGGTTGAACGTATCGATGTGCATTAAAATAAGTTCCGTTCTATTTTTGTCACATGTGAATGTGAGAGTCACTTGTACAGCAACTATTTTTACATCACTTTAAATAAGAACGTCTATTCTTACTGAATGACCAATCAATTTGTGTTTATTTCCCTCTGTTATTATGTACGCTCAAACATACATACATTGTATTGTTAACATAAATAACAACATACGCTAAACGTGTAATAAGATATGTATATTTTGACATACATACGTATTGCTTTTATACGACCACCCGTTTTTCGCTCCATATCCATTTATTGTTGTTAGTTATTTATCTTTTATACTTATCGAATACGAAATCAAAATCATTACTTAAATTAAAAATGTTATTCTCTTGTCTAATCACGATCTGCCTCTTCGATCTGATGATCGTACCACACTAGCTTTTCCTATTCATTCTAATGAATTACTAAGAAGAGTATGTAATAGAACGATATATGATAGAATGCAAAATGAGGACATACGGAGTAAATTCAAGAAAAAGAAGAATATTATAAGTAAAATGAAAGTGAATTCATTGATGTGGTTTGGACATATTGAAAGAATGAATGGTGAGCGACTGACAAAAAAAATACCTAAATGGGTGTAAAAGATGAAGTGAATAGCAGGGGCCGCCCTAGAAAGGGATGGAATGACCATGTGAATGATATTTTGAAAGAAGACAATATAAGAAGCTTGAAAAATCGACGAGCATGTGTGAGACGATGCATGGGTGTAAATGAAGCTAGAAATTTGTGCAAAAATAGAGGTGTATGGCGCTCGGTTCTCTCTGCTTACCCCATGAGGAATATGTCGTGATGGTATAATGTATTCTACTGACTTTCTCAGTTGGTCTTTTGAAGTACAATCAGCAAGACTATGCAACACCTAAGTGATGATGGTATTAAGTCTCAATCGATTCTACTTATTAAAAAAAGACTTAAGCTGTTATACTTGTCTTATAAATCTTATTTGACAATCCTTCTCTATCTTCTCTTACATCTCACAACCTCTATCTCCATCCTTTCCTTGTTGCTGTAATTTTACATCTAATAATGATACGTGTTTATCTTTCTGTTTGTTTTTTGTCATAAATTCAATCTACCTTTCACTACATTGTTTATGGCTTCATGTTGCATTGGTTGGTTGGAAGAAATTACCTTATAGCAATAAACCCACCATGTACACATAATAATGTACACGAAGTAAATATATAATTAAATACTTTGTGGCTAAAAATTTGATATTTATTAGTAGAATAATACATTGTTCAACACAGTTCATGTATCATATCATATATTTCTGCAGATCTAATTATGTCCAAAATTCATTCACCCAAAGGGCATGTTACATTTATAATGATTTTTTAAGAATGTTGATATTTTAAATTATACTAAAATAAATAAAACAATGCTATTTAAGAGAAACTTGGAGATTTACGGTAGCTGAATCTAGCTTTGTTCTGTTTGACTGCGAATGCCAAAACCTTCCCTTCCCACTTTTTGTCATTTTATTCTACTGAATTTTGGGTACCTACTAATTTTTAATACTAATTGTTTTTTACTGTGCATCTCAAAAAATAATGTAATATCCGCAAACAAGGATGAACTATGATTATATTGTTTACATTGGATTTGTTCAAATAAATATAAAATAAAATAAATAGTGAAATTTGCCTCTATTAGTATCGGGGACTATATTCACTTCCTCAGGAGAGTAAGGGTCGTATAACAAGAGTTATTTGAGAATAAGATAAGAAAAAGGTAAGGTCTCTTACTGCGAGAATACTGCATACTGGACTTTAAATTTTTATTACATTATTCTTAAATAACTCCTGTAATACGACCCTCCTACTTCGTCTACAATACTTCGTATTACTCCTGTAATACGAAGTATTGAGTATGCTTTTATAATGAAGCAGAGAACATCCTTCTTATTTCTTCGAGAGAATTAAAATACATGAATAGAGACAGAGAACATCATTCTTGTAGCACGTAGAGGTATACAATGTTGTATTTAACAAGGAATTGTCACAATTTAATTATTTAAATGTTCGTTTTCATTACAGACTTTAATTTAAAAAGGTCCATAAATTGTCCATGTCAATCGATCCTCATTAATTTTCTCCATGTGGTCTATTTACAATATTCATCTTCAAGTTACACTCAGCACAAATACATATTATTCGTTTCTTATTCAGTCATACATCATATTTTTAAAGTTGATCACTATCGTTTGGTGACAAATAAAAAACAAAAACATGCGACAAACAACAAACTGAAAAATAATATATTCACTAAAAAGCTACAGAATATTCTTTGGAGTGTTAAATATTTTTTTGTAAGTGAAAAGCAGACATCGAAAGCTGCGAAAAACAAAACAAATCATGAAGAATGATTAAAGGCACAAACCTAGTCAATGTATTTTTTATTCATTTTAATATAGAGGACCTAACGAGAGATAAAAAATGTTTATACTGAAAGCTATAAATTCATGGAAATACCATATAAGTATTTGATACATTGCTACCAGGGGGGGCAAGTCTGGTCCAACCGGCGAAATAAAAACCCTCGTGATTACCCATATCATGGATATAATTATCATATGGAGTTCTATCACGGAGGAATCGCCTTAATTGGAACACAAGGATTACGTATCGCCAAAATCCCAATAGGAGAATTCCAGAGCTTCGAGTGTTTAGGATGTCGGATATCTTCTGGCAGTTCCTATTTCATCATCATCACCATATATAGACCTGGATCAAAACCTGTGACAGATTTATTTTTTAATGAACTCTCTCTTCTATTAGGAAAAACTATATTAATTAACACGCAACATATTTATATAACGGGAGATTTTAACATTCACTTGGAGCAATATACTAACCCAATCAGAGTCAGATTTATTGATATACTAACATCCTTTGGACTAGCACAATACATTCAAAAACCGACACATGACGCCGGGGGAATACTCGATTTGTTAATATGCAGAGCTGGCAACGAGGAGCTAGACCCACAAATAACTGACATTGGTCTATCAGATCACCGACTTATTTACACGACAATCAACCTTACCCCACATCCACCAGAATATCACACCATAAAATCTCGAGCATGGAGAAATTTCAATATTAAAAACTTTAAACTCGAACTTCAACAGTCTCCTCTATGTAACCTGGATCAACTTGAAACTCTCACAATTGACGAACTGACCGTTTGCTACGACAATACACTGACAGACCTTTTAAATAAACATGCTCCTGAACAAACGACAAGACGACAAATTCGAATTTCAGACAAGTGGTTCGACCAGGAATGCAGAAATGCAAAAAGAGAAATGAGAAGACAAGAGAGAGCTTTTAAAAAACAAAAAACAGTCGATAGACATAAATGGATAGAGGCCCAGAATAACTACAGACACGTTATTAAAACAAAGAAAAACGCTTACTGGACGGAAAAAATCAACTCTGAACGAGGCGACCCCCAACGCATGTGGAGATCCCTCAATTCTGTCTTGGGACAGTCGACACAACTGCCAACTATAGACCTGTCTCCCAATGACGTTTCTAATTTTTTCCATAACAAAATACAAAATATTCTCAATAATACAACCTCTTCTGATGCACCATCTTACGAAGCAAACAATAAAGCAAAAATTAGCTCATTCGATGAGACTAATACAGCTGAAATTCAAAAGATCATCCAAAACTCAATATCCAAAAACTGCTCTCTCGACCCCATTCCAACATGGCTCCTAAAAAAGTGTTCTCACGAACTGTCTCCTTTCATAACTAAGATATGTAACATCTCCCTGAATTCTGGCGTTGTACCAAACCTCTTCAAGAAGGCCTTAGTCACTCCAATATTAAAAAAGACATCTCTCGACCCTGGTGATTTAAATAACTACAGGCCAGTATCCAACTTATCTTTCTTGTCGAAATTACTAGAGAAAATCGTCGCTTCACGCATCAACTATTTTATCGAATCACAAGATATGTTCGCCACCCACCAGTCTGCATACAGAAAGCACCACTCCACAGAAACGGGTCTCCTTCGATTACTTTCAGATGTAATCCTAGCAACAGAAACAGGCAATCTAGTTCTTCTTTCATTCCTGGATATGAGCGCAGCCTTTGACACAGTCGACCATCCGTTTCTTCTAAACAGACTGAACATATCCTACGGATTTCAGGGTAAAGCCCACTTGTGGCTGAAATCCTATTTACAAAATCGCTCTCAAAGCATAACTATAAATAAAGAAAAGTCTTCCCCTTCAAAGGTGATGACAGGTGTTCCCCAGGGCTCCGTGCTTGGCCCGCTACTTTTCACGCTATACACAAAAGACATCTTTAATATAGTAAAATCTCACGGTCTTCTCGCACATTGCTACGCTGACGACTGGCAGCTGTACTTTTACTCGACTCCAAGTGAATCTTTGCTTCTAAAAGACAAAATTTGTCTATGTATCGGAGAAATAGAGCGGTGGATGTCCTCTAATAAACTAAAATTAAATCCAACTAAAACCGAATTTCTCTGGACGGCCACATGCCGCCGGCAACATCACATAGACAACACTCCCATCTCAGTCGCAGACACTGACATTACTCCAAAATCCACAGTTAAACTTCTCGGAATACATCTCGATTCCAGCCTGAGCCTCAAAAAACAAATAAACAACACAACATCTTCTGCTTTCTACCACCTACGACGTATAAAATCCATCAGACGAAATATTCCCGTAGAAGCAACGAAATCTTTAGTAAACTCATTCGTTATTTCTCGCTTAGACTACTGTAATGGCATCTACGCAAACCTCCCAAAACTCGAGCTAAACAAACTTCAATCCGTCTTCAACGCAGCGGCCAGGCTTATCACCGGAGCTGCAAAATTCTCTCACATCTCTCACCATCTTCGAAACCTCCACTGGTTGAAAGTCCCAGAGAGAGTCAAGTTCAAACTATGTTTGCTGACATTCAAAGCAATCCATGGCATTGCTCCCACTTATCTAACAGAGCTCTGCATCCCTTTTACTGCAAACGACCGACAAGTAACACTCCGGTCAGCCACCACAACCATGGCCGGCAAGTTAACTGAAATCAATAGAGTTAACACCACAAATTTTGGCGATCGTGCTTTTGCGGTGGCTGGCCCAGCTTCGTGGAATAAACTACCACCTCATCTGAGACGAATTGACAACCTTGACCAATTCAAAATACACCTCAAAACTCATCTATTCCGCGAGTCTCACGACATAAAATAACAATAAACTCAAAGCGCCCTTGAGGTGAGGTTATCACAAAAACGGCGCTATACAAATCATCCCATTATTATTATTATTATCTAAAGATATTATAGAACTCCATATAATTATTATATGCATGATATGGGTAATCGTGAGGGTTTTAATTTCGTCGGTTGCACCAGACTTGCCCACTATTTGAGTAATTAGATTTTTTTAAATCAAGCAAAATACTTTATGGATCTATATATGTATCTATTTTTTTTTCCTTGTATTAGGACGACCGTTTCGGCTGACAAGGCCCTTATCAAGTGGTTTGAAAAATAGTACATCGAAGTTCTTCACCATAAACACCGTCGGCGTTACAATATCAAAACAATTATTTCATCTTTAAAATGATTGGATATAATAATATCTTCATGTATGTATATTAGGTATGTGCCTTTAATATTAGGTATATTAATTTCGATTATAAACATAAAAATTACAATAAAAAAAATGTGAAAGCTAATACAAAAACAAAGCAGACATTGAATGTCATTTTGTTCAGTTACATACCTGAGGCACGCTTGTCAGCTGATGTGCAGAGATGGAGTAAGGAAGACTTCCGAGTCCGCCCCTCTCTCTCTCTTGTAGGTGTGCTACCAACATGCTAATGTGATCAATCAGCTCCTTGTTGTGAAGTAAAAGTTGATGGGTTCGAGCCTATGAACAAAATAAATTATTTTTAGTAAAACATTCATCATCTTTGGATAATTACGTTGTGAATAGATGGTGTAATACACATTGCATAAAATCAGGAGCTCTACAATCTGACGTACAGAGACAAAATTAACCTTTTATTTATTTTGTTCTTCTTCCACATTTGTGCATTGGAGGGCTTATTGCCGAACGATAATTTTTTTCCAACCATCTAGAGTAAATTTTAATATACAATACAATATCTACTATTGCAATAAATTAATGACACGACAAAAATCAAAAATAATGATTAAGTATAAAGATAACAGAATAAAAGTTAAAAAGAAAATGACAAAAAAGGATTCAATATGAGAACAGTTCAAATCAACGACAGTAAAAGAAAAGGATAAGAAGAGGAAGAGGAGAGATAAAACACAACGTATTATAATACATAGCGATTCATATAATATATATTTCAAAATTAAATATATCAAATCATACCCATGAAGATCGATACAAAGATCATAATATGAAGATAAATTACAATTAATTTAATTTTTAAACAAAATTCTTGTATCATACTCTTATTTTGTTTCATCGTTTAATTATACAGAATCAACTGGATATAATTATAGCGTTTATATTCATTGGTGCAGAATTGAGGTAGCAAGATCTGCCTTTAATAAAATGAGATCCTTATTCTGCAACGAAAAGCTCAATATGGATAAAATGTTATGTGTGGTCTGTATTGTTATATGGCCGTGAGACTTGGACGCTGAAGGTTAACACCAAAAATAGGTTGGAAGATTTTGGAATGTGGTTGCATCGCAGAATGCTCAAAATCCCTTGTACAGATCTGGTTACAAATTCAGGATTCTTAAGTAGAGCCACGACAACTGGCAACTCCTGACTACAAAAAAGGTCCGCAAGATATCGGGGCCATATAATGAGGGGAGAAAAATATCACTTGCTCCAATTATGACTGTCGCCGAGGGACTGGAAGGAGACATTATATGTCCTGGCTTCGTGATAACAGGGAATGGACGGGCTTCAGAACTGTGGACCAGATATTCCGGGCAGCACAGGACAGAGAGGGATTCGCCAGAGTGATCGCCAACGTCGCGGGTTCCTGACAGGACACCAGAAGAAGAAGAAGATATTCATTGTCATTTTGCGGAATAATTTGGTACCTGGTATCTTTTTATTTATTTTTTCTTAGTATCAAACGATTAAACAAAATGTTAGTGAAACTATGAAAAATCTTGCTCCAATTAAATTTCAGGAACAATACTGCATGGCTACTCATGAAGTTTATTACAGTAAATTTAAGATCAGCTTCAGACTTTAGCAATCTTTGAGTTAAATTGAACTGATTGAATAATAATATTAATTTATACAACAATTTATGATAATTTCATCTAAACGTTGATATTTACATATTTTCATGATTGAATGTAGAGAAAGATTAAGATTGGATTATAATCGAGTACTGATTAATTCATTTTTAAGGTTAAGCCAAGCTAAGAAAGTATTAAGAACTAGTCATGAGTAGTCCCCGGTCCAATGACTGCTGAATATGGTCGCTCACCATGTTATGCGCAAATATATTTTTACGATGTCGAAACTGCTTTCAATTATTGATTATATGAACACTCTAATGAAACATGCAATAACAATATAATGCGCGAAATCTCTCTTTAGTTGGAACGCCTAAATCTTTTAATTCGGTTATTATTGCAATGTAAGATCATTGTCAGAGAGTTGATTATAATCAAGTAATGATTTGTTCATTTTTAAGATTAAGGCAAGCTGAGAACGTATTAAGAACATGTCATGAGAAGCCCCCCTGTTTTTCAAATAAATACTTTCAATTTAATGTATTTAATTGATCAGCCATTACTCCCTATGCTTAGTTCTTCAACAAGCCAAACCTAGTAAGCGCATTCATTCTTAGTCTATTCACTATATAATATGAACTTTATTATCTGAGTCGCAGAGTCTCACTTTATATCTGCATTAATATTATGGAATAGTGCTTCCAGTCTTTTTTAAAATCATCATTTTACGGGTAATCGAAAATACAACAGGCAACAATAACATCTCACATAATTCAGCAATGAGGTTCACTATAATGCAATGCCTTTCTAGGTGTGACAAAACTGGTGTGTCGAGATACATGCGTTTCCTTTTTTATAAGGCAATACACACACGCACACCTGACAATGATTACCCCACAATGTGGGATATGCCATGATGGTATGAGCGAATGAATGAATTTAATTCATACGAATATATAAATGTATTCTGTAAGTATCAATATAATAAAGTGTACCTAAATATATATACGTATAATAGGTTACGTGATCCATAAGTTGGTAAAGCAATCCGCGTGGTGACGGTGACCAGACATAGGCCATCAATAAATTAATGAAAATGGAGTATAGACTATAAAATGATTGCCAAGAATACTGAAATGGCGGAAAACAGGTGTAAGCAGACATACACTAGCGAGTAACAAAGGAGGGTGTCTTACTCACTCATTTGTTTTAGCAAAAACATTATAATGACTATTTTACGCGAGTCCACATTCTTATATTGTAAGACCACAAAACAACAATACATTTTAAGGGTTATCAAAACACATAGGACAGAAAATATAAGATGTAAACAAGTAATAACACTAACATCTTGCACAATATATCAAATATATTATATACATAGATCTTTAAACAGCGTTGTAGTGAATGGCTATTATGTACACAAAATTAAGATCATCAGCAATGATAACAGTAACAATGTGTTTTTTTTTCATCTTAGTTTCTATTTAGACCGTTTTTTGTTTTTTATAATTTTCTACTTAAATATTTTTGACATTTTTTATTCTTTTTAATTTAGATGTTTCTGATATTTCTCATTCTATTCTTTTCGTTTTCGTCATTTTTTATTACAATACAATATCTACAAATCTCTTTTTATGAGCAAGCGATTTAGATTTAGCGTTATATGACCTTTGAAATAAATAATTTGTGAACGTAAAAGGCATAGCCGAAAATTCCACAGTCTCCGCGAGGTGTATTGCAGAGAATTTGCCTATTTTTTGTAAAATAGTGGTTGGAATTTTGATCAATGCATCATAAAAGTTTTTTTTTTCATTTTATCATTAATGTAGGTAAATGGTCCCAATGCAGGATTTTTTTGGTCCTACTCATAATGAGAATAAGTAACGAATTTTTATTAAAAAAAATAAATAATTATTAAATGGTAGCTTTTACTGTTTAATCGAGAACTAACAGTTATATAATATATACAAATTATGTAATATTATGTTAAAGGTTATGAAAAAAACCAAAATAAAATATACGTAAATTTTTTGTATTTAAATTCCTCACTAATACTGCTAATTATCACGTTATTTTATAAAATCAATATAAAACCATTTTAATCACAATTTGATGGTAGCCGACACATTTATATTGCTGGACCGCAAACGAATAATCAAATATAAGGGTTGCATAAAATACAAAGCAGATAAGATATATCCGAGAAATAAAAGAATACGATTAAACTCAGAACATATAGATTTATTAGGTACTCCGAAAAACTTTAATTCACAAAACTAGCACCAGGATGAGAACGGTGGTTCTCGAAACTAGTGGTGTATAAATAACATAGAAGCGGAAATAAATAAATAAAAGTGAGTTTTTTAAAAAAATGTTTTGAAATGTATTCGATGTATTTTTTTCATGATTGAGTATATTTTATATTCTATGTTGGGAGTCAATGATATGTTTTTTGTAAAAGGAACATTTTTTTAATGTTTTATTTTGGACTAGCGAACCCGACAGACGTATCTTGCCCAAGCTATTTGTGAAACAAAAAAATATATGTAACATTGAATCATATGGATGGTATTATTCGCTGAGCAAACTTTGAGGTTAGATCGATAGTCATTTCGTATATAATTGCAATACAGCATATAGATGGTCTGGACACGGAAACAAACTAATTGAAATATGAATAATAACGAAACAATGAACAGAAATTAAAATTCTATGCACATGTATGTAAATGAAATATTAATAATCCCGAAACAGCGAAAAGAACTTTAAGTATCAAAAAAGCCAAACTACGACGCAAGTGACAGATTTCTTAGTGTTGTCAGATGGAAAAAATCTAAACATTGCCAATTCGAAATTAGCGCCACCTAGTAAGTATAATTATTAGTTATAAAAAATGATGTTTTTTTAATTTTCTTGGAATATATTTATATTTAAAATCTATTTTGTGTATCTAAACCATTCAGAGACTCACACAAACACACACAACAAATTTTTCCTAAATCGGTTCAGCCGTTTAGGAAGAGTTCAGTGACAAGTATTATATATATAAAGATACGGGATTTCCATCAATAATACGATTTATATATACTTCTTCTTGTGCCGGAGGTTGACGACCATCACACTAAACTCATCTTGTTCCTCCGCCAACCTAATTAGTGACGCCGCATCCGGAATCCCGAATCACTGCCTGCGATTTTTAAACCACGATATTTTTTCACGCCTATGAGATGCGCATCATTCATACTATTTATCAAACATACATTTATTATTAATTTAACATCCTATTATTTGATGATTGATATAATAATATGATATCCGAATAACCAGTCGGCCAATAAACACGTATTTGTATTACTCCACTTATAAAATATAAAATTACAAAGTAAAAATTACAGAATTGCACAAAGTGATACATCATAAGGAATATCTCATCAATATAATAATATTAATTTGGATGATTTATATAGCGCCGTTTTCGTGAATATCTCACCTCAAGGGCGCATCAAGAACTATATGCCTTCGTGGCTCAGTTGGTTGGGTATCTGACTACTGATCCAAAGGTCCCGGATTCGATTCCCGGTGGAGACACAGTTTTTAATTGTGTTTTCAGTCTGGATCTGTGAGACGATTAATATCGTAAGTCTCCAGAATGTGGCAACTTGTTATTGGGTGCGTGTTAAATTAATATTTGACATAGTACCTGTTAGTTGCCCGAAAAATAATATATAAATAAAAAATAAATAAATATATGATAATAATATTTAAATCTGTAGAAAAAGTGATTTGGTTAAATATCACTGAAAACCTACATTTATTGTGTCGAAATTTAAAGTTTTTCCCTTATGTTGCGTAAGCAAAGAGTGATATTGTAACATTGAAAAGTGTAACCATAATTATTGTGGTATTACTGGATAATAATATATTATATTTCAACAGGAATATTGTTGGTGACCCGTCTCAGTACAGGTTTTCCTAGTGAGCCTGGGAACGAAAAATTTAATTGCATCCTATATATTTTTGAATAATAAACATCGGGTTGCCGGCACTGAAATTAGAAAAAATGAGTTAAGTAATGTAAATTAAATAAATATATGAAATAAGTTTGCTGGAGAGATGATATTAAGGGTTGCGGGGGTAAAAGATTGCATGGATAAGTTTGTTAAATCGTATAAAAATGTTTGAAAATTTGGCGTTCATCATAATCAAAGACCGAAATCCTTTGAAAATACGTCAAAGAACGAATATTTATAATAAACTAGCGGACATGACAGACGTTGTCCTGCCGGAACGTTTACTTGCCTGCTATTAGATCAGTTATCTAAAACTTATGTATGATTGTTCCGATACGCAAAAAGTGTAAAAAAAAATAAATCGAAGAACCAGGTCGCAGCGCCACACACCAGGTCTAATTGTGAGTCTAAACCATCCAGGGGACCCACTTAACCTCACACAAAAAAAATCATCGAAATTGGTACAGTTATTTAGGAGAAGTTCTATGACATACACACGTATAAAAGAATTATATATAAGATCACGGCAAATTAACGTTGCCTTTCATACATATTCCACATCAACCTTACTTTACCTACTTTATGAGAAGTCAAAACGTATAGTCGATTATTTTGTTACGTAAAGCCACAAAATTTCATAATAAAAATTACTTTTTTTAATTAAAAATAATATACTTATTTGAAAAATGAATGCATTGCATTATCTTAACATATTATCGCACATTAATAAATAAATCTGAACCACCATAAACACTAAATACTTTTTAGATATTTCTTGCTTTGTCCAAATTGAATCAATAAATATGAGCCACCATAAACAATAAATACTTTTTAGATATTTATTGCCTTGTCCAAATTGAATAAATAAATATGAGCCACCATAAACAATAAATACTTATTAGATATTTATTGCCTTGTCCAAATTGAATTAATAAATATGAGCCACCATAAACTATAAATACTCTTTAGATATTTATTGCCTTGTCCAAATTGAATAATTAAATATGAGCATAAATCATATTAAAGTTTAAGGCGGTGTTACGTCTATGAAAATACGTTGATGTCAAACGGTGCTAGAGAGATATCCACGAAACCCACAAATAAATATGTATGTAATATAACTACCACCAATTCACAAAGATTTATTAATTGAACATCGTTTATCATCTTTTATACAATTGCGTGTTTTCAGATACTTTGGCCATCACATCAGGTAGGAAAAACATCGGAAAGATAATAATGTGAGGTAAAATAGAAGGATTTCATGGCAGGCAGCCAACATTAGACAATATTCATGAATACCTACTCGTCGTATGTTGACCAGATATGTCCAATCTTTCTTACACATACAAACTTAAACTAAAATGTAATCATATGTATTTTTGAACATATTGTCAAGCGAAGATATTAAATACTTTAATTTATTGATAAATAATCTAAATTTGTCGTAAATGTTTGGCTCTAAGACCTAAAACCTTGAAAATGATGGCATGAATATTTGTTATCTGGTACTTATGACCATAACCAAAAATTAACATTAGTCAGGGTTTAATTTCGACTTAAATATTTGAATATTCCACATTTATATTATTTGCATATTTATTCCAACCAAATTAGAAATTTATCATAAAATTATCTTAATACATATTAACCTACATAGGTACATACCTTACATATAATAAAATATGTTGCATTGTCTAAAAAGCCAAAACACTTTCTAACAGATTTTTTCTCGTTAAGAAAATAAATTCTTTATGCCGAATTTTTGACATATTTTTAATCACGACAATAGCGTGTTTAGACCAATAATTCAATTTCATTTTGATGACTCCAAATGGGATTTTAATATCGAATCACGAAATTAAAAAAAAGTCATAGGATATTTGCTTGGTATATATCTTAAATAGTATCTAGAAATTCTTCTTTAACAGTGCGTTCAATTAAATGTGCATTTCGTGGTTAAGTTAGTGTCATTGCATTTGCTGTTGTTATACGTTGAAAACAGGATATTCCCAACAATTAGGGAAGTTTTCTTCTTTTGTAATATACCTACGAGTAAAAGTAATTTTTGATAAATCTGCACAAACCGTTAAAAATAAGTTTATTTTGCTAAAATAATTATAGAAGACATGTATCATTCTTCTCTTCTTCTCGTTAGCCTACTCCCGTCCACTCCTGGACGAAGGCCTCCTCCATTTATCTCCACTTTGCTCTGTCTTGAGCTGCCTGCATCCAGTTTATATTATCATGTATCATTATATCATATTAAAATCAGATTCTTTTCTTTTATAATTTCTCATTATTTGGTTTTAATATGAGATTAGAGGAACTAAATTTGGAGATACGGCAACATTATTCAGTTAATTTGACTGACTGACAGTCGTATCAACATTGTCATAAAGTGCATTTTTGCGTGAAACGCAGAATACCGGAAAATTTAAATTTAAAACGCAAAAACAAGTTTTCGCCACATCTGTGTTATCCTATTTATACGATAAATCTATTATTTCTTAATAAGAACACAACAATTTTGGAGTCACGCCAGTGGTTGATTTTATAAATTATAATGTTTCTACTCGATGAAAATGCCAAACTACGCAATGTCCCTTGGAGAGAAAACAAATTCCTTCATCCTTGTACAAAGATGCTTCTTTATGTTTCTACATTGTTTCATATGAGATCACCGATTATTAATAGCTTCACTTACTTCCTTTTTCTTGACTGATTTTAAATGCATCTCTTTCACATTCACATATTTTACTATCGAGTAATGCCAAATATACATACTCAAATCATCTTAGGGCGATAGCTTTTATGGTGATATATATAGCATCCTTCTTTATTTTGCATTCCATACACCAAGCCACTTTTATTTCACATAACACATCGTAATAATACATACACGAAAAACACACCCTTCAAACCATCTTAGGACATTAGTATTTATATATATTATGTAAAATACTTCTTCATTTTGCATTATTTTTCATTCGTTCACGAAGCCCACTTTTATTCCACATACCACACTATAATAATACATACACGAAAAACATACCCCTCAAACCATCTTAGGGCATTATTTTTTATAGTGATACAACTGTCGATTCGTTCATGAGACTTCAATTCTCTGAATGAATCGACATTATTAAGCCAAGATGCGTGTACGAAAAAACATTTTGTATGGACTAGTGGACTTTTTGCATGCTTGACACCAACTAGAGGCCTCGCAGCATATATGTTCCCATACATGGATTTACTCAGAATTAGGAGTAGAACATTTTATGTGAGTTTTGTGTGTGTGTGTGTGTGTGTGTGTGTGTGTGTGTGTGTGTGTGTGTGTGTGTGTGTGTATGTGTATGTGTGTGTGTGAGGGTGTGTGTGTGTGATGGTGTGTGTGTGTGTGTGTGTGTGTGTGTGTGTGTGTGTGTGTGTGTGTATGTGTGTGTGTGTGTGTGTCCCACCCCTTATAACTTTTGATCCGCTCAATTTACAGAGCCCAAATTTTTAGAATATATAAACAGTTATAGGCCTACAAAATTTTTATACTCAGAATTGTGAATTTTGGTTTCAGTCAGGGGTTATCAACTTTTGAGATTTTGGTTTATTTTTCCATGTATCTCAAAAACCATAAAAGCTAGAATGCTGAAAATTTGTATAAATATAGACAAATAAAATCTCAAATTAGTTTTTTTTTTAAATTCCAGGGTTTCTCAAACATTTTTTATTAAGATAAATATTTTTTTATGATAAATTTACACTTTCACTGCCTATATTTCCTGTTTCACTGCCTATATTTCCAATTTTTTTAAAAATATCGAAAAAAGCCGAAACACCCCAACTAGAAAATTTAATTTTCTATAAAACATATTGTATTAGCACATATCAAATTTTTTTAACAATTTTTATAAAAATTGAATTTTGTGACGACATTGCTTCATACAATTTCTATGGCAGTAGCCTTTACACAATATCTAAGAAGACTTAATAGTTTGATACTAATCTCCAAACATACATACATACCATCATGCTGTTTTCATATTCTGGGTAGGATCAAAGGACTGACCTCCATACTATCCTATCTTGACATACAAACATAGGTACATGTGTTTTATAGAAAACCAAATATCTTAAAATATTAAATAATTTGTATTTATGGGTTTATAGTTTGGTACTTATTCTTCAACTATACATACTATCGCTATCGACAGTTGGATCTCATGTGTTACATGCAACTAGTATATGTAATATCCTTCTATATTTTGCATAATTTTTTTTGAAATATATGACATCTTTCTTTATTTTTCATTCATACACAAAGCCACTTTTATTTCAGATACCACACCGTAATAATACATACACGAACAACGCACCCCTCATACGTATGATGAATGGACGTTTGGACGTCGAAATTTTTCTTTTGGGAGCCTCTCCTGTGCAATTAGTACGGGATTAGTCCAGAATAATGATTAAATTTCACCGGACGATTGAAGTATCGATATTGATTGGAATAACTTATGCGAGCTTGCTGATATATATTCTCTCTCTGACACACACATATATACCCTAACCTCATACACACATGTATACACTCATGCACTGCTCTAATGAATATAATTTTTTCTCATGATTTTTTTAAAGTTCGTTGATTCCTCTTTTATTGTTGGTATGGTATCTAAGCACACCAGTTAAAATTATTAATACTATGGTAATTAATTGGTTATAGTTTTTTTACATAATACATCTGTAAAATAAATGTTACCTAATATACTGTTAATTTTTCGAAAATAAATAAAAATAAAATTATTTTTTAAGAAGGTGACTGCTGCCAACGTACCAATTTTTTCAATTTGATATACCATCATTATTACTAAACGAATCATTTTGAAAAAAATAACCTAGTTAGTTTGGATATTAATAAAGAGAAATATACCTTAACTTTTTTATTATGTTCTGTATATATTCTTGTAGAAAAATAATAAGCATACCCCGATTTTAGATATTTATCTTAAATTTCTAAAAAAATATAAGGTATAGAGCAATATTTTTCTTTATAAATTAAAGAAGAACAAAATACCTGGTAAAATATGATATGACGTTGCATTAACGCATCAGGTTAAGTAAATAAACCAAAAAAACTTTTATTACGCAATGGCGCTGAATGGAAAATAAATGTTTTTTAGGTTTATTTACTAAACCTGAAGCATTAATGCAACGTCATATCATATTTTTCTAGATATTTTTGTCTTCTTTAATTTAAAAAAAAATATATTACTCTACGCCTTATAGTTTATTAAAAATATATGATAAACGTTGAAAATCGGGGTATGCCATTATTTTTCTACAAGAATTTATACAGAACATTATCAAAAAGTTAAGGTATATTTTTGTTTATTAATATTCAAACTATCTAAATTATTTTTTTCAAAATTCTTTGATAAGAAATAATGATGGTATATCAAATTGAAAAATAGGCACGTTGGCAGCAGTCCCCCCCTTAAAGGAAAATATTATTACCTAGTTACATATTCTTAACAGTTAATTTTTGAAATATTTCTCAATGATAAGCATTCTGCTACATATATTATAACATTATTGATTTCATAAATTGAATTCCACAATGAAGTTCAAATAGTCAATGAAAATTTTTAAGTGTTTTTGCAACATAATTAAAAAAAAACTATACAATTCTGGAAAAATACAATACCTAAACAAAGAATATGTTTTATAGACACCGCTGAAAGAAAATTAAATTGGTCGATGGTAGATAGACCAGTGTTCTAAAATAGTAATCCAGTGTACGTGAGTTCGAATCCTGTCTCTAAATTCATTAACTAGTAATTATTCAAAATTCCTTTCTTCTGGTGGGGTAAAAAGTAATATTTTTATTCTCCACTACAATGAATGTAATAGTCTTCATCTTTATCTACAAATTATCACGTCAGCTTTCTCACGACATTGGAAGAGAGAATCGAACACCACATTCTTCTATCCATGGCCTCATACATGTTCGTCTATTGTCAAAGCAAATTCTTATATCAATTTCTCAACAGGCATCACGTAGAGAGTGCAAACTATGAGTTTCATGACAATGTTTTTGTGTGTATGGTGTATTATGAAAACTTTTGTCCTCTGGGTCACTAATATTTGTTAAAGAATCTAATATGAATGTTCTTTATAAAAATGCATGTAGTGATTGTCAACCTTTCAAGAAGAAAAAATATGCCAACTCGTTTTTATAATCTTCCAAATCTTACGTGAGCATTTGGGCCTTTACGCTCCAGCGAACTAAATTAGAGGTAAAAGATATAAGTTATTTATTATAGACCTGCCGCTCGCACAGCCATGTGCGCCTGTTGAAGTTGACGTTTTCTTTTGGAGAGTTCAGCTATTAAAAAAAAACATTCGAAAGGATATCGAATAGGTGTCGCACTGTAACTGAGTTTGCTGATGTACGAGAAATTAAAAAAATACAAGTAGGTAAATGCTTAGTTTGTTTATGTGAACACTGTGCAGTTGGGGCAATTCTAACCATGACACGAATCAACATAGACACCGTGTCGTCGTCCAAGAGCAGTGATCGTTAATACCTATAATATGCAGATATGCATAACAATTCATGCAATATAAGTGTGCTTTAAAATGTATTTCTGTTTCAATGCTGTTTTTGTCTGCATGGTACATTCAATGGTACATTCAAGTTTTGACAGCCCTGCTCTTATTGAACAAATTGTATATCATGCGCCAGTACGTTCTAACAGGCAAACGGTACCTTTTTACTATTCTAACGCACGTACACTACAACAATATTATTCGCCAATAGCAAGGCTTCATTATTTGGGTAATGCATACTCTAGTCTAGGCGATATTTATTACTTGTCAATGTCAAAATATAAAAACTTATTGCATCAATATTTCTTGAAGCAAAATGTCAATTTTATTTCGTTATAATGTGTTATTATTGTTTTATTTACTTTTTTATTTTGAATTTATGGTATATTGTATGGGACTCTCTTTCAACTTTTTCTCTTTTTCTATCTCTCTTGTAATCCATCTTTACGTTACTTTGTTGTTAAATGGTTATTTATATCGAATATTTTTATTATTGCATATGCGCAAACATTGGATTTTTTCCCTGTCGTACCATACCATACCATACCATCACGCCATTTCCCTATTTGGGGTAGGCAGAGAGAACCGAACGCCAGACTCCTCTCTCTTGACATACATTCCTCGCTTCATTCACGTCCATACATCGTCTCATACACGCTCTTCTATTATTCTTACTTCTAACATTTCCATCTTTCAAAATCCCATTTATGTGATCGTGCCAACTCTTTCTTGGCCGACCTCTACTTTTCATTCCTCTTTTATCAGCCTTGTATACTTTTTTTGTCAGACGGTCATCACTCATTCTTTCTATGTGGCCGAACCACCTTAGGGCATTTATTTTCATCTTACTTACGATATTTCTTTCAATCATACATAGATATTTTTTAACAGATTTTTTTTTATTATCTCAATAGAGACGAAGTTGGAATATTTACTGTAGCAGAACCGGGAAATCAAGGCATCTACAGGGCTTACGACCTGTCATCGGCTGGTTTACGTGATCACTTTATGCGCTTGCGCAACGTTCACCAATTATGCCTTTTTAATGAGATCCCTATCAATTCAATTTTGAAAGTTCTATATATTGTAATACTGAAATTCTTTTCACTTGAAAATAAGGAATTTTTACTACAGCCATCTATGTATGTGTGAAATTATGAACAACATTCTTATTATTTTTATTTATTTTTGTTGTAACGCCATCTATTGAGAGAATTGGTTTTTTGTAAATAATGAGAGCAACAATTCTTATACCTGAGGTGACAAATGCATTTTTCGCATAGAAGTCACCCCAGAATTGCGCCAGACTTATGAGGTCATTTTTGTCTTATTTACCTACTTGTACCAATGTGTAAGTAATCGAATTTTATATTCTTTTTTTTTTTTAATTATTTATATAATTTTGTTTCTGCATCTATACATTTTGTGTAATGTATATATTGTATGGATGTATACATATTTTTAGGCATCTCTTTTATATATTATGTTTAATGGCTTATTTACAACTGTTTTTTATGCTTCATTCTTTTTTTAATGTTCATACATATTATATACATCTCTTTTTGTTTTCAATTTATAACATTATTGTATGTATTAAACGTATTTGTACTTTTTTTTAATTTTTTAAGTAGAACTGAAAACTTTGGTTTTATTTTACCATACCAAATTTATTTATTATTTGTATTTGTACTATTTTATTTTGTATGTAATTGTAAAAGGCTATTTAGCCGTTGATGGAAGTAATAAATAAATAAATAAATTAACTCTATTGTATGGTATTGTGGGGTGATTGGGGCACAATAAACATTTATACAACCACTTAGTCAGCCACTTAAGGAGTACGGCGTTTATGGCTCGGATTTACTGCCAACCCCTAAAATATAATTCCAAATCAAACGATAAAAATTCACATATGATATGATCGTGTTTATGCAGAATCTTTCCATGGCTACAGTACATGTACATCATCATATATTTTTAGGATTAGAAAAGACTTTATTTTAAGAGGGTGACTGCTGCCAACGTACCTATGTTTTCAATTTAAATTTGCATCATTACAACAAAACGAATCATTTTGAAAAAAATAACCTAATTAATTTGGATATTTATAAAGAAAAATATACCTTGACTTTTTAATTTTTTTTATTCTTATTATTTTCCTATTCTTGTAGGAAAATAATAAGAATACCCCGATTATTGACGTTTATCTTAAATTTCTAAAAAACTATAAGGTATAGAGCATTATATTTTTTATAAATTAAAGAAGATCAAAATATCTAAAAAATACGATAAAACACCAGTAAAGGATGTTTCTTACTCCTGACTACCCCAAGTGCAGAGTAATGAATTCATAATTTTTAAGATTATTGTTTTATTGCAGATTATCAACTGCTGAGATTGTATTTTGAAAGTTTCATCATAATGTATCTTTGTGTATGTGTGCTGTGTACTATTAGGTCCTTACATGTGTAATTGGCGTTTTGTATGGGAGGAACATAAAGTCGATTTTTTTAATATAGGAATATATGTATTTATTTAATAAAAGTATGTATCATTACTATCTATGCACTTTTACCATCTAATAGGTAGTTCATCGATCCCTTTACTAAAAAAAACCATTCGGACGGGAATCAATAAAATCATTGAAGGCGGTTTGGACTGCCCGATCGGAGTTGAATCTTTTCCCTTGCAAAAAGTTATCCAAATTTCGAAAAAAATGGTAATCTGTTGGGGCAAGGTCCGGAGAGAACGGTGGATGTCTTAGGCCCAGAATCATAGTCGCAAAATAGGTACTTAGATGAGTTTGAGTTACAGATTTGTAATCATAGAACTTTGTTTCATAAACAATCACAGAAGTCATAAACAATCGTTACTCATCTCCTGTGAGTTTGAGTCACCAAAATCGGTGACTTTAGACGCTGAGCATGCTTTGAACTGTCAAAATCGTTTACAAACCTAGTTCTATTTTAATTTTTATTCGAAATAAAAACTGGTGAATTTCGAGATATTATTTTTGTGGTGAATATAAAATTATATTCATTAAACAGGGAGCATTAAAATGTCTGATATATTTGAGTTTTTGCAAGATATTGACAATATTGGGAATACAGATGTGATTAATTTTCCCGATGAATCATTTGCCGCAAGGTGAATGAGACGCCGCAAATGTTATAATATTCGAAATATGATAAACCCTTTCGAATTTTATGAAATTTGTGAATTTAAAAAGCGCTACAGATTTTATAGAGAAACTGTCCTCACTGCCATATTGCCGCTTATTCACGATGGATTGCGAAAAATCAACAACAGAGGCATGCCTATATGCCTATAACGCCTGAAATTCAAATATTGATAGCCCTGAGATTCTATAGTACAGAAATTGCTCTGCGATTCACTCCCAAGCATCCTATTTTTGCTAATTAAAGGCTGATATATTTTCTTATTGTCTACAATAGTAAATAAGAAAAAAATATTCCAATAATTATTAAAAAAAATATTAATTAAATTAAATTATACCAAAAAAAAAAATGTTAATCATATTTTTTTTTTTTTAACATATCTACGTAGGGGACGCCAGCTATTAGGATTTGGGTCCATTTTACTCTTCCGAAGAAGCGCACTACGTAGCGTTGGGAGGGGTTTGCAATCTAGAAAAGAGTTTGCAGTATGCAGTATCATATGCAGTATTCCTTTTAGCATTCATTATTAATTATTATTATAAAAATAAACAAAACGCGAAAGAAACAAGCAGATGTTTTGAACTCAAATGACAGTTTTAATTCATAGATTGAAGAGAGTAGATAGGGATTTCAAAGACAAATTTTAAAAAGTAACCATAGATTTCAAAATAATTGCTGAAAACTTATGAAATTCTGTGATGTTATAAAAATTATTTATAGGGAAAAGTTAACTATTGGGAATTTCAAGTTTTTTTGCGAACACACTAAATTGATTTTGTCAAGTGGCAATATTTTTTTATAATGATCAGTAAGTTTTATGTCAAATTCCTTCTTTTGCCTACACGCATCGAAGCAATACGGCCAGTGTAGAAAATGGCGGCCGATATAAATTAAAATTTCTGAATTTGGGGTAAGTTTATATTACGTGTTCGTGTGACAAGATAGTTTTGCGAGAGATCATTTTTCAAATCAATAATCCTGTATTTCTTTTCCATAATCTAGATGCTGATATAAATGTCAGAAATATCAAATTCGATCCTACCTTAATATTGCACACCCACTCTGATGAGCATATTTTTTTTTCGTAAATTTGTAATTGGATTACTCGAATTTAATTTCATTTACGTTACAATTGGAAGCCTATTTTTTTGGATATTATTTTGCAAATATCATGCCTGGATGTACGTAACGATGAAATGTACGACAATTATTTCTACCTGACCTGAAATTTTATAACATGTGATGTTAAAGGAGTTATGGATAAGGAATTGTCAGTGACAATCTTCTACGTAGTTAAAAATTAATAAGGACACAAACAGATTTCTTGACTTGAATTTTATTTTAACATTAAGGGATCAAGACCCAAATTGACAATGAGAACTTCAAAATTTAAATACATCTTCTATACCCGGATTCATCTGGAAAATATTGATCATCGAAGGGAACTTTTTATTCATCTGCGAGTCAATATTGATATTTAGAATGTTTACTCCATAGTTGTGTTATGAGTTTTATTTTTATGATTTAATGTCTGTATCCATATGATTGTGAATCCATTGTGTTTGAACCTCGTATAATTTGGAATCATGATTTTGAGTGCGATATGAAAGGGATTTTGTTGATTTTGATTACGATGTAGATTCATGATGTATGAAAATTTCAATCTTTAACAATATTTTACATCAAACATTTAAAGTTCATTTTTTGCATTCAATTCCATTTTCCTCTTATAAGTAATAGTAAATATTATACAAACAAATTTTGATAATTTTAGAGTCATACATTATACTTTTATTTGTGCAATAAAATGTAAATATCTCAAAGTGCGTTGTCTCTCTATTTTCCCAATACAGTACATCAAATCTCTCATATTCATATGATATTTAATTTAATTTAATTTAATTTGTTGAATTTCATTTTGTCTTCATATATATCCATGGTTAAAATATGACCCTGAGGTTAAATTTTCATGAGTCTCATTGCCTCTATCGCTGGCTGTTGGTGAAGGGAAGTGTTGGAGCAGGTATTGTGACCTGAATAAATGCTTCAAACCATTTATAAAGGTCGCAATCATATTAAAAGCTTTACCAATATCAATCACCCTCTCAATTCATACAGTTTGAGAACTATCAAACTCAACTGAGTTTGAGTCGTTATCTCAGCTCAGACACGTCAGATTTTGGACTATGTTTACCGAAAAACCTACTCAGCTAAGAAAGCCATGAGCTATGCTCTCCTGAGGCACTATTGAGACCTGACTCATCTCATGTTTATGATTCTGGGCCTTAGACATTCCAATTAAATGGTTTGCAGTTGCTGACAATAGACATCTGCCGTAATCGTCTGGCTAGATTTAAGAAAGCTGTAATGAACGACGCCAGCACTAGTCCACCAAACGCTCGCAAGTAACTTTTTTGGAGTCAATTTTCGCTTGGGACATGGTTTGGCTGGTTCGGCAGGGTTCAGCCATTGAGATGAGCGCTTCCGATTATCGTACAGGATCCAATTTTTATCACAGGTAATGATTCGATTTAAAATCCCTTCATTATTGTGCCGGTTGAGTAATGCAACGCAGCAGTCAACGCGCGTTTGTTGATTTGCTTCACTCAATTCGTGAGGTACCCACCTTTCAAGCTTTTTCACCTTCCCAATTTGCTTCAAGTGGATTAAAACAGTTTTATCACTAACACCGCAGCCTGCAGCTAACTCGGACGTGGTTTGCGATGGATCCGCTTCCACAATAGCCTTCAATTCTTCAACTTTGATCCCCGGCCGTCCACGGGGCTTGTTCTGCAGGTCGAAATTTCCAGAACAAAAACGTTGGAACCAAAAACGCACTGTGTTTTCTTTTGCGGCACCGTCGCCATACACATCATTAATGCCTCGAGCGGTTTCTGCTGCACTGGTGCCACGGTGGAACTCGTACTCGTAAATAACGCGATATTTCAAGTTTTCCATTTTGTAAACTGAGTGACGCGAAGAAAAAAACATTTGAGGAAAAAACAAATGAATAACAATTTTCTTAATACAAATACATGAGTAAATAGCTGTATAAATTTGAATTTGGAATTCCTAACCAAAGAGAAGATATTTGAGATCAAAGTTGCCAGTACGGCAAAACACCAATTTCATATGTAAGGACCTAATAATATATGCCATGTACTATATGCTACGAACGGCGTATTTATTTTACTTTATCAATTATAGACTAAAGTAATCATTAGATTATTTTCAAATTCTGTAATTTTGTGTATCTAATACCCGCTTAGTTACCATTAGATATTGAAGGATATATGATTAGTGCTTCTCAATTTTTTAACTGTCAAATATTTCAAAGTGACCCCAAGCTCAGGAAACTGGAAATTTGTTATTTTTATTGTCGAACTGGTAAAAAAGCACACCTCTTTCATAAAATTACATTGAAGATATATCAAGTTTTCATTATAAAATATTAAATCAAAAATAATTTGACAAACTCATTTCGTGAAAAAGCTGAAAATTTTCCGTATAAAATTTGAACACTTTGTAAAGTGACTTGGTATCGAGGAGCATAGCGTTGTCCACAACTCACTCCTTTGATTTCAGATTGAGAATACGATCTTATAGAGAATCGTTTTTGTGATATTATACCACTATTCCTTCATTGATTTTTTACAATATATGTGGATACACACTTAAATACTGGAAAAGATTTTCGTATACTGTGCATATTAATTAGAATAATAAGAAAATTCTTACTTGAGCCTCGACTCTCGCTGCCTTTTCAACGACCAGCTGATCGTTTAACATCGCCAGTTGCGCTGTTGCCGCTCTCGTTTGCTGTCTTTGTTGCTCCAAGCTCTCCTCCAACAACTTTTCTCGATGTTCGGTGGCCTGCGGGGTGGTCATGATGGATCTGTCAATATACCCTGGTGTCGCTTCTCGGCTCTGCGGTGTCTGTGAAAAAATAAGTCAACGATCATATAAATAATATATTTAATGTATAAAGATGCTACCAATCCGATTAATCAGTTTCCAATAAAGTAATGGCAATTTAAGTTAGATAATACCACAATTTTTCAATGAAACCATGAAGATCGAGCATTTAGAAAATTGGCGTGGTATAACTGGCCATTCTACACCTACTGACCTACGCCCAGGTGGAAGAAGACGAGTGGGAAGACCCAGGCTGAGGTGGGAGGATGAGGTCAGGAGGGATGCAGAGCAGCTCCTTCAGGTGACAGGCTGGAGGACGGCAGCCGAGAACAGAATGATTTGGAGGCAAAAGTTACAGGAGGCCAAGGCTCGATATGGGCTGTAGCGCCATCGGATGGATAAATGGATGGCCAGTAAAAATAGCAATCGTAGGCAGTTTTCTTGTAGGTATATATAATGCTCAATCTTTTGATTACAAGATTTGATGACATTTTTTTAACCACCAATTATGCCTTCTTATTGAGTTCCCAATCAATCCATTTTTTGAAAGTCGCCGAAAGCCAGGCAATCGCAGATTCGGATTAGGTGGAATGAGTTCTTGGTTCTACTATAATATTCCAACTTCGTCTCTATTGAATGTCTAAAATTTATCATAAAATACCATTGACTCCCGACAGGGAAAAAAATCCAAATTGGTTGCGTATACGCAACTTTAAAAAATATTCAATTGACATTGATTTGATTTGAGTTTTGCAGTTCCAATAACTTCAATAGGAAAACTGATTGAAAATGAGTTATAAATAGGGTTTATTTTATAAAATTCATCGATGTACCTACACTATAAAAAATGACTGAAAATATAATATGCCAAATTTCTCAACAATACAAATTTTCTTTCCAAATACTGAAAATTTAATTTGTTGAATGATCTGTAATTAAATAATGCGAATTTAAAATCAGAAATCAGACGAAGTGTTAGTTTTATACGGAAATCTTTTTAATAATATTTACTGTTTTAAGATTTGTGACCTTTTCACTAAAACATATTTACCTATTTGCACTATAATCTTTTTAGAGATATTTGGATTGCACGATTCATTTATCAAATTCGAAATAATCTCTTTAAAAATGTGTAATAGTGGATATGAAATGAATGTTTTGGTCGTATCTCAAGGCTAAAATGTATTTTTGGTAAAAACATTAATAATATCAGAGTAAATGGACACACAGAGAGAAGTCAATGAAACATCCAAACAAATAATAAGAACACACGTTTCATCTAATACACTTTAAATATAAACGCCTAATGTTATTTTTGAATCGCTATATATCCAACATCAGGTAGGCCGGCCATTATAAATAGCCCGTAACATGCCAATTTATTTTGAATGGCGTATGCCATTCAAATTCCGTTTTGGCTCATTTCTTATTAATATTTATTATGACGGAAATACGGATTTGTGAAAAAGTGAAAATAGAATTTCTTTACTTGATTCAGTTCAAGAACAAAGACGCTGTGTGGTGATAGAACATGTCCGGGTTTATTTCAATTTATTGGGACGTGTGATAGATTTTACGATTTTCATACATTTCGCTTCCGGCGAGAAACATCCACGTCAATTATCCCGGATAATAAACCGTTGAGTTTGTTGTACAGGTTGCATATCGAATGAAAATTCGCATATTATATTTTGTGCAATATATAATTAATTAGTAATAACAAAGTCGACGAATATGTCTATCTGGGAAGCATGTTTCAACGGAATGGACGGATTGATAAGGAGATCGGAAGAAGAGCCATTACAGGAAATAAAGTGAATTGAGTACATAGACCAGTTATGAATGATCGCAACATATCAAAGAATGCTAAAGTTGCCATTCATAATGCTATCTCAGTGGCAACCTTGACGTACGTAAGTGAAACCTGGACATGGCAGAAGTCGCACGAAAGCAGAATTAATGCAGTTGGAATGAGATCGCAAAAAAGTATCAGTAGTATAACGATGTGTGACGGGGTCAGAAATGAGGACATTGGGAAAGAATTTTAGATGAAGAAAGATGCCGTTAATGAAATGAAAGTGAACACATTGAGATGGTTTGGCCACATGGTGATAATGAATGAGGAACGCCTGACGAAGAAAATATACATAGCAGACAGGAATGGAACGAGAGGCCGGGGCCGCCCAAGGAAGGGATGGCACGTTCATGTGAGCGATATTTTGAAAGGCGGAAATGTTAGAAGCGTGAACAACAGACGAACATGTATAAGACGATGTATTAATGCCGACGACGCGATGAATGTGCGTCAATATAGAATTAAATAGCGTTCGGTTCTCTCTACCTATCCTGAGAGGGACATGATGGTATGTATGTAAAATCACACACAGGCCTCTATTGACTTGAAAAATGCAATTGATTAGGTAGATTGGAAGCAGCTTTTAGTTCTTTATAAGTTAGAGATGAGCTACAAAGACAGACGAGCGATATGGAAATTATATAAAAATGAACAGCGCTGAAGCAAGTGTCAGTCAAGGAGTGAGATAAGGATTATCAATGTCACCGGAATTGAACAATTGCTATATACAACAAGCTGTCGATGAGTTATGGGAGGAAATGAGAGACTGGCTCGGTGTAAAGATCCATGTACAAATTATTGGTATGATTGATAAGATATGCCAACGATAATGCATTGCTTGCAGGGCCGGAACAGGAATTAAATGAAGCCTTGTAAAATATGGAAAATATCTTAAACTAGTATTATATAAAAATAAGTAAAGATAAAACAAAGTGCATGGTTGTAGGAAAAGAAGAGGTAAACGCAAATATTGACTTGATTAAAACTCTTGTCTGGAGTGTGCTGCTATATGGCAGCGAAACGTGGGCTATCGATCGGAGAGAATCTGGACGTCTGATTGCCTTTGAAAAATGGTGCGACAGACAAATATCTATGATCAAATGGTCGGAACACATTCCTAATGACGTGGTACTGAGCAGAGTCGGAGAAATGAGACGACTCTTAAAGAGGGTTGCCTAACAATGATCCAAACGTATAGGACATAATTTTTAAATTTTATTTTTGAATAGCATGAATGTATAAATTGTTTTAACATATTCGGGAAGAACGTTGAACACTAAAAGAGCATGACAAAAAAGTTACTTTGACCAAATGATGTTTTTGCACTAACTCATTTTAGGTTATATAGTCATTCTATGTAGTGAAACGATCATGTTGAGTTCTATCTGCAGTTTCATAACTTCAAAATTTGCATAAAGCTTGCATCATTTAATTACACTCCTCAAGCAATAAATGTGACGGATATTGATATGTAATATTTTAATAAATGTAACATTTTTGAATGCAATTTTTAAAATAAATTTTTGAGCGATATTTAATGGCTCCATATTAGTTTTGAGACAGGATCCCCAACACACAACATCGCAAGAAAGTAAGGATTATACCATGACGTAATACACGGATTTGATAATTAATGATTTTCTAAGGTTGTTATTAAATTTTATTACATATTATTACATTCATAGAAAATATTATGTTAGCGTTAACTAAATCCGCCCCTACTACTACACCTCACTTTCTTTTTCCTTGCAATAATTCAGTAACTACACCAATCAGGTTTCTGATCATTGTTTTAAAAGGTCCCATGTCCCATTTTTCGGTTTTAATTGGACGTTACTCGATCAATACAAGTAAAATATCTTACCTGTTGGTTAATTCTTGGAGTAGGTATTAGGGTGACATCTACATCCAGGTGGGCAGGTCTCTGTGGCTTCTGGTTTTGATTCTGCAGAGGCTGTTGAGCTTTGTTGGACGCTGGAGGTTCAGCGAGATGATGCTGTATGCGACTATCCTCATGGTTTTCTTTGGAGAAATTCTTAATTGGAAGCGTCGAATCTGAGAAAAATAAATGAAACGCATTCTACATATGATATATAAATGCAAATATTTATCTTTCGCAAAGCTACCTGCTTCATATTTATAAATCATGATTTTGTTAACATAGGTATTTAAAAAAATTGAATTTTGGGTATCTTAAAAAACCTCTGCAATATGTAAGCAAATGTGACTTTTTTCGAAACCATTTTTTCAGTGCAAAAGACATTAACGCATGGCAATCAAACAAGTTTTTTGTAAATGTTTTTTTTCCTTATGCAAACGTTTAAAAAATGTTTATTTTTAGAATCTAAAAAAAACTCTGCAATATGTGAGCAAATAATAATATTTTCGGGTTTTTATCGTAAACCATTTTTTCAGTACAAAATGCATTACATGGTAAGATTTTTTTAACGTTTTTTTTGGCACAAGACACTTCTGCTCTGCTACGAGAGCACAACGGGGACTAGTATTTTGATTAAGTTTAATTGAAAATGCAAAAATAAAAAAAATAATAATAATATTCGCAATTATATATTTAAAACGATGTATTTTTAACAAATACAAAAGGGATCAAATAGAAATGTTTCAACCTAATTGAAAGTAGTTATTACAGAAAAAAACAAATAGATTTCTTTCGGTATTTTGCAGCGCAAAGTAAATGTTGATTTTGGGTTAAAAATATTTTTTTAAACTAAAATTTTGCATTTATGTATCAATAAAATAAAAATGTAAGAAAAATTAATTTTGAATCGAGATTTTTTTTCGAGACATATAAATGGCAATGTTTATTAAAGGAGTTATATTTTCAGATTATTATTCTTTCTTAGTGTAGAGTGTGGTGTATTTTGAATAAAAAGCATCATTCATAGACAACATAGCTACCATATTATTATATTTATTATCAAGAAAATAACACGTTGATAAATTATTTTATTTTTATTTTAATGTATTAGGGACACTTTAGACATAAACAACGGCGTACAAGAAAATAGAGACCTATTAATCATAACAAAAATTTAAATAAATAGAAAAAAAGAAGGCAAGAAGCCAACAAAGAAAAAAGAAAAATATTAAATGGTTTTACCAAAAAATGTTTTTTTGTTATATGACATAGAGAATATTTTATAAAATTATTTATTTATTTATTAGGTATACATTAATTTACGCCATTAATGGGGTATAAATACAAAAAGCAAACAAAGGAGTAGGAAAATAAAATACGAAATTAATTTAAAAAAAAAATAGTTATAATGATAGTTATCAAAAGAAGAATAATTCTACGTAGTCACAAAAATAAACAATGCAAAGCTATGACAAAAAAGTATAATTTAAAACCATGTGTACATTAAATATATGAAGTAATCTATGTATTTTTATCATTATAAATTTGGTGTGATAAAAGGTAAATAAATAAATAATAAATATCAACAGCCTTCTCGGGGGCTAGTCCGGGCAAACGGTGAAATAAAAACCTTTATGATTACCCGTATCATGGATAAAACTATCATATGGAGTTCTAAAATATATTAAGATATTATAGAACTTATAAAATAAAAAAAAAACGTAAAATGTAGGATTCTCAACTGAGAGGCAAAAAAAAGAAGAAGAAAGAAAGAAAGTCAAAGACACGCACATACATAGTGCTTACGACCTATCATAGGCTCTCTTCTTTTTCATCCATGACTCTCCATATTGTATCGTCTCATATATTTTAGATTTTTCTCAACTTTTCCATACTTCTCCACAACTGCAACGTGGCGCTAGTTTCTCTAATATAACACATTCAAACTTTCACGACATATCCCGCAATGTGAGGTAATCGACGACAGGCGTGCGGATGTGTAATTTACTTTGTAAAATGAAGCATGACCTATAGGCGAGAATACCTACACACCAGCCTCGTCACAACCAAAAAGGTACGACATTCAGAATGGGTGAAATTTCATTGATGGAACTATATTACAGGTAAAATGCTTTTTGTATATTCGATTATACGATCTTTTTGGTACTACCGAAAACAATGAAAATAAGACTGTGTGGTGTATCTTAATATATGTATACAAATCTCGTGTCACGATGTTCGTACACGATAAAATTCTCCGAAGCCGCCCAACCGATTTCAACGAAATTTTCTAAATTTGTATGGTTGGTTTCGGATTGATTGTTTTGATAGTTTTTGATCCGATAGGTGGGGATATTATCAAGATATAAAAACAATTACAACGAAACTTTTTATGTTTTTAGATTTCTCTTCCAAAAATACATATAACCACAAATTATAACTCTCCAACACCCTTACAAGTTTTTTTTATGGAATTTTTTTATTGGAAAAAACGGGTCGTTATTCATATTTAAGTTGTGTAATCATTCAATATAATATATGGAGGTGTGAACACATATATTGACATCTCTATTGCGCATCTAGAAAATATACCACATTCAAATGTATGAAAAAAATAGGTAAAATACATAAAATGCGGTCTCCAAAAGGCGGTCTGTGACAGGACAGTGTCCATCAGGGTCCACTAGCTTAAATACTAATACTTCAATAATTACAATACACTTTTTTTTTCAATTATTTAATCAATAATCTATGAACAGTATGTTTACTTGAACGAGCCTAATAATGTGATTCCCGTTCCGCAGTACTCACACCTATCCAACGGTTCACCAAGACAGCCGACCGTCTACAGGGCTGCGATCACAATGAACGTCGAGTGCACTTAGTGACGCTCTAAGCCGTTCAAAATAACCGGAAACAGACGCTCAAAAGACACCCTGTGGCGATCAGATTGAACGTCGACCGTATAATTTTCGCCAAACACCTTGAACGACCATCCGGTTGCGCAGAGCGCAAATTTGTGTCTTTTTGCTTCGTTGGTTTACGTGTAAAGTGCTTCCCGGCTAAAAGTTCAAGATAAAGGCTACAACTTCACGCAACAAACGCTCTGCAAAATTATCGGGTGAAAAACGCTCTGAAAGCTATAGCATCTGTTGACTTCTATTTTACTTGTGGTATGATGACTTCTATTTGTTTCTGTGGTATCTATTATGTCAGTTGACATCAGTTGAAATTATTCATGATGACAATATGCATTCACAAAGAGGTTAATTTAAAAAATATCATTCAAAAATTTCCAATAAACGCAAACTCCACTGCAAATTGTTGTCTTTTAATGAAAATAATGAATGTCAGCAAGACCAAAACGATGTTTTTTAGTTGGGAGAGGCACTCAAATTTACGCTTCAATTTGGGCGGTGTTTACATTGAAATGGTGAAATATTTTTTAAATACCTGGGCAATATTATTACTGAAAACCTAGACCCTGATATTGAAATAAAATGCGGCCCGTAATTCTTTTAATAAAATGAGAAATCTCCTCTGTAACGACGACATCAATCGGAAACTACGCCAAAGGATGATCAAATGCTATGTATGGTCGGTCCTGTTCTACGGTGTTGAGGCATGGACCCTCAAGGTTGGTACCATAAAGCGCCTGAAAGCGTTCGAAATGTGGATTCATCGTAGAATGCTAAGGATATCCTGGACCGACATAGTGAGGAACGTTGAAGTCTTGCGTAGAGCTAATACTGACAGGCAATTGTTCGCGACAGTCAAGCTCCGTAAGACTTCATATTTTGGTCACATAATGAGAGGCGAAAAATACTCGATCTTACAGTTGATCATAAAAGGGAAGATTGAGGGCCGTAGAGGGGTCGGCAGGAAGCAGCTATCTTGGCTCCGTAACATTCGGGAGTGGACCTGAATGAGGCGTGTGGAGGACTTGTTCCGCACCGCACAGGACAGGGAAAGTTTCTCTCGAGTGATCGTCAACGTCGGGGGGATCCGACAGGACACATAGATGAGAATGAAAATATAACCCAAAAAGACACATGTATGATAAATGACATTTTTAAAACGCTCGATTCTGCGTTCAAATTGAAACACCGTGCCGCTAGAAATCGTTCAGTAAGATTGGTATGAAAAACGCCATAATCTGCAACTTCAGGTACATCCGATACCCGATGTCGAGTGTTGTATCTGAACCATCTGAACACAGCCCAGGTGTCCTTGTAAACTCGGTATGTATTGGCAGGTATGCATGTGATACCAACTGCCACAATGTGGAAGCGCTAGGTGTCTTACAGCAAATAAAATGAAATAAATACGTATGAATAGTCATTACGGGTTGGGTTGGGTACGTATCCTCGGTGGCTTAGAGAGCGTCTCTGCCGGTAGACAGAAATAGACGGTAAGGTCGCCGAGTCTGGCGTATTACGACCGTTACGACAGAACAACTTGGGATTGTCACACGAGACACCAAAATATCCGCCAACAAACACACACATACATACATACATCCATTATTATAGACAAACGCACACAAACATACACATTAGGGTTGTTGCTGATGCACATTTTTTCACATCAGATGATCAAAAAGTTATCAAATCCAAAATCGAATATCTTCTAAAAGTTGCAAATACGCAAACATTGGGTTTTGATTCCAGTCGGGAGTCAAATATTTTTTAAAATTTGTCAAATAGTCAAGTATTTTTTTACATATTTTTTTAATATCTCAATGGAGACGAAGTTAGAATATTATAGGAAAACCAGGAACACAAGGCACCGCGAGAAATATTAATGAAATAATATATCTGGCGCAGTTTGGGGGTGACATCTGTGCGAGAGCATTGTGACCTTATGGATAAGGACTAGTGGTTCAATTGTTTACTTAAAAAAACTATAGGTTTCTTCGTTACTTCAAAGATGGCGATGGTGTGTCAGCATATTTTAATAATAATAATAAACACTTCCTTGCACCCTGCGCAAGTGGCGCGTTTATTGCCATATGGCAATTTCTTCCAACTAACCCAGAGAAGCAATATTTGCTGAGAAATAAAATAAAATAAATTTCTCCTCTGCTGAGAATCGAACCCAGGTCGCCCACTCAGAAACCGAACGACTCACCAACTGTGCCACGGTGGTCGGCACAGTTAAAAACGATCAGTTACTCATTATTAAAATATATACAACTTTCATAAGTATAAATAAGGGAACTCAATAATAAGGCATAATTTGTGAACATTGCGCAAGCGCATCAAGTGATCACGAAAACCAGCCGATGACAGGTCGTAAGCCCTGTAGGTGCCTTGAGTTCCCGGTTCTTCTATAATATTTCAACTTCGTCTTTATTGACATGTAAAAAATTTATCAAAAAATATTATTTCCATAAGTTGAACAGTTTGTCTTCGTATTGTAATAAACGATTATGTTTTAATAATTTTTTTGACACGTGCCATTAGCTCTCTGCGGTCCGCCCTCTCTACGGTCGTATCGACTCGAACATCAGCATAAAAATAATCGGCAACGATCGATTCGGATGCTGATATTAAAAGAGATGCTGATGTTTGCTACAACCCTGATACACACACAGACAACAGATCACAATAAATTAACCTAGCGCCACGAAATGGACAATAATTAATTTTATATTTAATAATTATAATTTGACTTCCTAATTGAAGCTTGATCATAGTGTTTGTTGCATTTACTTTTGATCTTTTGAATAATTGTCAATCAATGCACACAAAATTGTGCAATTCCTCCAATGAACGAGGCGATTTCTTATGTGTCTTCGTTTATATGGGTCGGTGGTAATCTTGCCTCTACCGATTTCATTCACCACAAGCATAATTGATTAATTTTGGGAAAGTAAGACAATGTGTATTTACCTACTTGTTTCAAGGATATTCATTCTTTGTTTCGTATAAAAAATTTAATAATAAAACAAATTCTTTTTATTTACACCTAATCTTCACGTCTATATATTGCTTTACGCATTGTGAAAATAAGAGGTGGCGTCACCGGTCACCGTAATAATATGTACATACTGCGGGCTCTGCAAATAAATCCATTTCAATATGACGCATAAGAAATGCTGTAGTCGCGAGGTCTAGCGTGGAATATGTGCTTTTAACTATAAAATCAATTATACATTATATCACGAAAGCTTATATCTGTAATACATTATGTACAAACATTGCATTTTTGTATAAAGCTGTGTTATTATTTTAATTTTTTTTAATTTAATTTTTTATTGCTTCTCGGATACCTAACAGATGGTACTTTGTCAAATAAAATTAATTAAACAAGCACCCAATAACAAGTTCTGGGGACTTTTTTAATTTCATGTTTTATTGCTTCTCGAACAACTAACAGCTGGTACTATGTCAAATAAAATTAATTAAACAAGCACCCAATAACAAGATCTTGGGACTTTTTTAATGTCATTTTTTATTGCTTCTCGAACAACTAACAGCTGGTACTATGTCAAAAAAAATTAATTAAACAAGCACCCAATAACAAGTTCTGGGTACTTGTGATGCATATTGTCTGACAGATCCAGACTGAAAACACAAAGTGTTTTTATAATATAGGATCATGCAGAATTTCAGCTGTCGCGGGCCTCTCCTTATGCTTCTTAGCCGAGTATATTTTTTTGGGATATCTTATTATTTGTATGTCAATAGATTTGCAAATACAATATGTACCGATAAATAAAATCGAAACTTACCTATGTTAACCTCACAAGTAGGTAATCAAATGTTTATTTTTTTATTAGAAAGTACCTACATATACCTTATTCAAAAGTCAGCCATATTAGAAGTCAGAAGGTGATGCATATGTCTATTTACACTAAAACCGTGATCATAGTAAGATGTTTTATTAGTCCTATCCAATTTCCTCAAAGAAATGGTACTATGTGATTCAGACGGTCTTAAAATATATTATTTTTTCTGAATGTGTATATCTTTTTATGTATCTTATACTTACTTACTTTACGTGTCCGGCTGGTTATCTAATGATTGTATTATTGTATTTGTTATTAAATTATTGTATCTTATGATTGTGTTTTTTATAATATAAAATAAAAAAAAACATTTTCCGATAATCAACATAGTTTGTTCTAATTAAATCTATGATACAAAAACAGTTTACTTTAATGTTTGACTTAAATGAATTGATTGATATAATTTCGTTGAAGTCGCATAAGTCTGTTATCCATTGGTTCGTATATCTTTCGTGCATTGGAATAGGCATCTCGTATATGACGGGTGCATTAAAAAAAACTCGCATAATATTATAAAATCATTTCGTTGAAAAATTAAGTATGCAATCCTGTCTTTTACAGACCGTTTGTTTTTGTAATTAAAAAAAAATATCAAGATAAATTATTTTATATTCTCTATTTTGTTTTTAAGGAATAGTGGAAAATTATGATTTCTCAATTTTTAATAATATTTTTGCATTAACTTCTCAATGGATGTCACGAAAGAAATACAATCAATGAATTAGGTCGCAATTCGTTATATTTTTGTGTGTATGGCCAACATTGATTTTTTTGTTTTTGTATATGTATACGCACTATTTTTTTAGATACATTTTTCAACAAAAGTCCTTTAGGAATGTCGTGATAAATTTGTGTGAACATATTATAACATACAATTGTGCATTAGTCCAATCATTAAATGGTTATATATTGTGTATTTTGCCATTCAAATGGTTGAAGATTGTGCTAGTTAAAAATATGAAATAAAATATAGAATATTTCTTTCGTTTGCTAAAAGCGAAGAACCAAAAAGTCAAATTTGAAGGCTTTCCGCCACCCACCAACCCCTATTTTCAGCTCTCACGGTCGAGTACTTTTGGGTTATTTACCTCCTAAAGACTTCAAACCCATTCCAGAATTCAAAAATTCCGCCCCTCTTCAGGCAATTCATTGACTGGACTACATTAAGACGTATTATGAAATTATGTGTCCAAACTATAAATTCTTCCAAAATTATAATTGTAAAATGCATTAGTTTCCTTTCTTCTAGATAAATTACTCATTAAAATAGAGGAGAAGTGTTGATAATAAAAGAAGCGGCTTAAAGTAAACCTACTAGATTTTCTGTGCATCTGTTACCGTTTACCAAAGATAATGAGACATTGACAGTATCCAGATAACTATCGCCATATATTGAGTTGATGCATATACCATCTAACTTATATGACACCGCATCAGACAGCGTAAAATTATCTGTCTCACAGCCCACATAAATGCTGGATATTAATTGATTCTCAAAACTTTATTGCGTTATTTATTGTTATTTTAATTTACGATGGCAGCTTATTTTTCGTGGGGTTTCATTAGTCAACAAATAATAATCGGAAATAAACCCAGAACCAGAAGTGACGTTAAAAATAAACGCAACACAAATAACGTCTACTGATTTTGACAACTGTATTAATATATACGTTCAAACGCCAGAAACACACAATTCTACCGTGATATTCAAGGTTAGAACAAAAATACAAAAAAAAATATTAAAGGAAATGAAACGTCTATTTTTATATAAAAAAAAAAACAACTACCTCATCTGGAGAAGTATGAATACTTGAATTCGCAGAGTATGTAAACAGCTTTGCCATAGGCACACTTAAATTACATAAGTCGTGTTGGTTCTTCGCCTGTCATCTTCATTTGTATTTTGAACGTGGCTGAACTTGTATGTATTCATACAATTAAATTTGTTTTTGTTTTAAAATGCTCTCTCGCACCGTATGTTTTCACTGGTTTTCACAAACACCATTCCACCGCAAAAAAAAAAAAATAAAAATAAATAATGCGTTCTATTTTAGGTATTCATATTTTATTCACTGGCATTTCTACAAACAAATTGATTAATTAATCAAATGAATGGAAAACACGATTTAATAAATATATATTGATAAACCATATTAAAATAATATTCAGGACAGACTTTTATTGATATTGGAATTTTTGTATACAATGAAAGAGACAGCTTCGTAATGGAAAAATTCCCTAAAACATGTGAATGGACAAATTTAATAGAATCGGAGGAGATAAATGTGGAAAAGTATACACAGAGCAGAAGTTTACATATATATTAAATAATGAAAAATAAATGTATCATATTATTATACAACGCGCTTGAGGTGAGATATTTATGAAAACGGCGCCATATACACTATCCAAATTATATATTATTTAACTTGATTGTCGAAACCTGATGTTGCTGGCACAAAAACTGTTAATAGCATAAGAATATGTAGAATCACTTTGAGATTAGATTGATTGTTATTTCCTATACCTATAATTGCAATACAGCATAATATATGGTCGGAACACGGAAACAAACGAATTGAAATACGAATATTTAACGAAACAGTCAACAGAAATTAATATTCTATGCACATTTTTTTTTTAACATGTCTACGTAGGCGACGCCAGCTATTAGGATTTGAGTCCATTTTACTCTTCCGAAGAAGCGCACTACGTAGCGTCGGGAGGGGTTTGCAATCTAGAAAAGAGTTTATTAATTCGGATTTTAAAAAGACCCGGGTTGTACGAAGGTGGAAACACAGAATTCGGAAGATCGTTCCACAGTCGGGCTGCTGTATTAATAAAGTTCGAGAAGCGACTTGTTCGTATATGTATATAATTGAAATATGAATAATACCGAAACAGAGCAAAAAGAACTTTAAATGTCAAAAAGCCAAACTACGACGCAAGTGACATATTTATTAGTGTTGTCAGATGGAAAAAACTAAAAATTGCCAATTCGACATTAGCGCCACCTACTATAATTTATAGTTATAAAAATCGTAAAAATCATGTTTTCTTATTTTCCTTTTATTATATTAATGTTTAAAATTCCATTTTGTTAATCTAAACCATTCACACAAACTCACACAAATACACACAAAAAATTTCGTCAAAATCGGTTTAGCCGTTTAGGAGTTCAGTGACATACACACGTACAGAAGAATAATATATATTATATATAAAGGTAAAACACCTACAATAGTTTTTTAGGTGTTTTATATTAAACTCAAAAATCATACTACACTAGCTATCCCCATTCACAATACAGAAGTTTTCAGCTCCTTTTTTCAAGTACAATCAGCTAGACTATGGAATGGCCTAAGTGATGAAGTAACGTCATCTCAATCCATTCAAATATTTAAAGGTAAACTAAAAAAACTTTATTTTTCAAATAGTTCCTAAGTTCCTTCAATATCCTTCCGTAATCTCCTTTTCTTCCTTGCTATGTAATCAGTGTTATTTTTATTATTCTTTTTTTTTAAACTCTTTTCATTTTTTTTTCTCTTTGTAATCTTTTATATTTCTTACTCTGTCATGTTATTTTTTATCAATTTATTTCTCACTAAATTAGTATTATTGTACCAATTAAACTAAAAGACTTCATGTTGCTCGGGTTGGTTGGAAGAAATTGCCTTATGGCAATAAACCTGCCTTTGTACACATGTACATAAATTATATAAATAAATAAATAAATAAAAATCCATTGGTTCTTTACGATGTTAATATATACTTAACAATGTATTCATATAACGCAAAACAATCCCAAGAGATAAAATAATTTAAAATACAAAGTTATTTTAAAATCGCTTCGCAAATGGCAAGTCGCCATTAAAGAAACTGGCTATTCATGCAATCGTCGAACTGTTAAAAACTCTCAATTTTCGATTGACTCGAACATATATCATTACATTATCTATTTTAAAATTTCGCCAGTGACTGAAATACGAGCTAACACAGACATAGAATACTTTTTGCCTTGTGCGAGCCTTAAAAATAATATATAATACGTTGTTGTTAGCGGACATCAAAGAGGGTCGCAAATCACGAACGGCACTCGTATATTTATCGCAAAATGACATTTAAGATTTAAATAGATGGACAAACACACATCGCACAGCTGAGAAAATCTACATGTTTACGATAGCTTCTCAGATAAATAGGTTTATTAATCGCAAAGCAATACATAAAACAAGTAGTAAAATAATATAATCGTGTAATTTGGCACTGCGGTTCACTTCGCTTGTAATAATCTCAAACTGATAATGTGGAGGAACAAATTATTGTTAAAACGTGTCACTAATAAATTTTGTATTTTCTAATACCGCACACTTTAATTAGAATCGAATTATTAAATTGTCGATTGAATGACATGTTCTGAAAAATAAAATACTATTTTGACTCTGAAATTCCAAAATGAAAATGTAATTATGAACGAGCTCTAAACGAGCTGTTAGCTTACCTAAAGAAAAATAATTGGACAGATTCAATAAGGCCGTTTACTATGATCGCGGTTTCAGAAGTGGAATAAATTTCCCTTTGACATACACGGAACTCAGAGAATTGACACATTTGGTAGACTTCTTAAGACTGTCTTGTTTCGTAGAGCCAACAAATAAGCTATCGCACCTTTGGAGTGATCTTGTATCACTAAACGGCGCTTAATTAATACTTATTATTATCATTAAACAAGAAAAAAAACCTTTAAGCCAATAATAGGTAAGCGGTGCTTGTACATGTCATATGTTATGATAATATGTCACGACCAAGTCTGAGATAAAATCTTTGAAATAATAGTCCTAGATAAAATCTTATACAAAATATGACGCTTGAAGATTTTTAAATATCTCGCATTTATTTTAATTATCAAACATTTGTTTCGCAAGTTTCGCAGAGTGGAATATTATTTTTTTTATATTTTTTAAATCTTCAACAGAAAATGTAATAACTTTTATTAAATTATTTATTCGACACTGTTTTGTTAAGAAATAAAAATATATATGTAGGTATGGTAACATAAATTTCTATTGACTTTCAAGTTTGTTTATTAAATATTTTACTTATGTTTCAGGTTTGGTCAAATAAACAAACTAAAATAGTATTTCTCCATTCCATTGTATGTAAGAATCTTAACGACCTATGCGAAAAAAATACGTAGCGCTTTGTTGCATAAGTGAGATATTTGATGGTAATTACATACCAGTCAAAACCAATAAAAATGAAAAACTATAATCCACAAGGACTCGCATCTAGTCCCTGCGATACAGAATTTTTGTAGATGTCCAATACCAATGACATATTACATTGAGATTTTATTACTCCTCACTAGCCCAAGGGAATTTTAAATTGGATTTTTTAGATTACTTTTTTATTGTATTCTGAATGTTTCATTACAATGTATGCGTGTGCTTTGTGCGATCTACGGCGTGATTATCCAATGTACTTTATCGATTGCAGACTAATGCACTCATTCGCTTCTATTCAATTTTGATACTAACTTAGACCCCATTACATTTTGAAAGATATCTGATTAGTGCTTCACAATTTTTAAATGACAAATATTTCAAAGAGACCCCTAACTCGGGAAACTTTAAACGTGATATTTTTATTTTCGAATTGCTACACCAAATCACTTTCACAAAAATAATTTATCAAACTCATTTCATGAAAATGATAAAGATTTTCCATACAAATATTGAATAATTTAACTGTGAAAACAATAATAAATACTACCTTGCACCCTACGCAAGTGGCGAGTTTATTGCCGTATGGAAATTTATTCCAAACTAACCAGCGTTTCCTCTGCTGGGGATCGAACCCAGGACGTCCGCACAGAAACCAAACGGTTTACCAACTGATTTACAACATTGGTACAGTATAGAGTTGGCTACAATCCACTTGTTTTTCACTGTCCGAGCAGAACAACCAGATATCCATCCAAATTTTATATTTCTAAGTGAAGTAACAATTACACTCAGAATGCTTTTTTGTACCGTGCTTTCACGGTTGTATAGTGCTTTATTAAATACACTCGACACCTCTGCGAACTCACGTAGTGCGTTTAAGACTGCTGTTTCCTCCAATCTTTCATAATACTTTGATTTAAACAGCTTTCAACAGCAGTAGTAGGAGCAATAATTACTAATTACAATATGATGACTTTGATTTAAATATTTTGACCCATACAATATTTTGTCCCTCCGTGTGATTTTCGCCACACTTACCTTTCTTGGGTTTGTCGCTGATTTCGCTGACCTTATCCGATATGGAGAGAGCTCCCTCTTGGCTTATATCACAGGCGGTTGAACTAGAAGCGGCCTCGGCCGGTGCCTCTGGTGACAACTTGTGGCAAACTTCGAATGCTTGACCCACAGTGCGCACTATTCGCATCGCTTGACTCTGCAAAAAAAAAACAACAACAATTATATACATATTCAAAAACTGCGCAATAAACCCTTATGAGAATATGTCCATACCAAGTTTAGGTATATTTATTTTCGCAAAACATGGGTGCACTGAGGACAAATTTGGATATCGACCGCTTACCGCCAATACCGCCTATCTTAAATATGCAAAATTTTATAGAACATTCCGAAAACACTGTTTTATAATTTTATTTACAAGAAAGAGCTCTAACAACTATGAACATTGCTTTAGAAAATAGTTGTTTTTTACAATGTATAACTCTATATTCGTTTTTGGTGTTAATTAACACTTCTGTGTAAGATAGAAGTTGAAGGTACAAATTTAATTTAAATTTGATTTAGAAGATATTGGTGGTAAGCGGTCGATATATTGATTGGTTGATTTGATCACGTGTGTGCCCAAGCCGTCACCAGGTCAAAAAAAAAAATCAAGATGTTTGGCGATAACTATACAACAGATAAAATATGATTTGTCCTCAATCTGCTTACAGCGGATCATTCAATAGGGAATAGTTTCCAATAGCGTGGAGATGCTGGTCGCAATGAGAAGTGGGTAGAAAATCCATTCGATTTTTTAGTATCCCTTCGATCAATTTTGAGTGTTTTTTAAACAGCGTAAATATAAATCTATTTGTATTGACCGGTCTTTCATTTTCATATGCGTATTTTCTAACAAGGCACAGCTTAAAAAAATATTTGGCTAAGGGAGTATTTCATATCAAAGTATGGATACAGTCTGAAGAATATATTTAGTTTAATACTACGTATATTTAAAACGCTGTACCGATTTGCAAATCGGGAGGACAAGATATAAAATCTAAAATTAAGAGAATCTAAGTTAAGATCTAAAATTAAGAGAAGAAATAACGAGTTAGGTACTATTTTATAAAATTGAAGAATTTATGTATAAAATTGTCGTGGTTTGTAAGATAAAATAGTATTCTGTGTTTCATTTCAAAATTCACTTCATGATAATATTGGTACGACTGTCAGTCTAACTAAATAATGTTATCATTCTCCAAATTATAATCTCCAAATTAACTTCCTCTTATCTCATATTTAAAACTTAATAAGGAGAAGTTTTAAAACATCAAGTATAATATCGTCTTCTATAATTCTTTTAAATAAAAAAACAACTTGTAAACAATGTGTTACCTACAAATAAATATGACAAATAAATTTTACAAACATAAATGAAAAAATCCCTATTTGAAGGGAATATCCTGTTTAAAACGTATAATAACACCAGATGCATTCACACTTACTTTATCATGAAGTGCACTTTTAAATGAAACGCACTCTACATATTATTTGACCACAGATAAAGTATTACTCCTTTGATGCTTATGTAATGTCGATTTTCAAGGGCGCTACTTCAAGGGAATAGCTCTCAATCGAAATACCAACATAGAGAAACTAACAAAATATAGTTAGCCACCACTAAGTACCTAATCTTCAAAACTTCAAATATTTATTGTAACTGTTTTGTATTGTGTAATTGTTGCATCTTGTGTTGTTATTTCTAAATTCGTTTCATCATGGTTTGGTAAAGTGGTGTGTTTGTGTGTATGTTTATGACTTTGTTATATTATTGACAAATATAATATTATTATTTTACGAGAATGCGAAAGTCTTTACATCTCGTTATCTAAAGCGGTGCAATTCCTAATTTTTTAATTAAATGATTTTATGATATTGAACAAATATATCAAAGTATTTTTCCGGAAACATTCGGTCATTTATAACGAATTTCGTGGTAAAATACTTTGGTATGTATTTGTTCATTAATTTTAAAATGGATTTCCGCTCTGCTAACACAAAAACTATAGAATCAATTTATAATATTACTGGAATTTGGAATTTGGAATAGTCAAGTATCAAATGTATGTTATTTTATTATATTAGGTATGATAGCAGTTTTCAATCTGTCGGTTGATAAGGCTTACGAACTATAGAATTCCATAATAATTATGAAAAATATGAACACATATATTCAACAAAGAATTTATTTAACTTCCGACGACCGTTTCGGCTTACAAGGCCATAATAAACTGGTTGTACTAAGTAAGTTAAATAAATTCTTTGTGGAATATATTTAACTTTGTAGAAACTAGGTAGACTCCAAAATGAAATGAATGTGTCAACAATAATAATTTAATTTCTTTCGGTTTCTTCTGTTTATTGTAGTTTTTGGCTGTCATCTTTTTTTTTGTGAACTTTTCACTGTGTAGGTTGATATATAAATAATATTTTACTGTGAACTTTTTATTGTTAAGGTTGAATTATGTATGTTTTTTATTGTTTTTTTTTGTATACCTAATATGTATGTGTTATATTTTTTATGTATTGTAAAATGTACTAACTTTACAAACTTTACTAATAATTTGCTTCGGAACAAAATCTGTCTAGTGAAATCTTTAATGTATTTTGTTTTTAATATTGTGCTACTAAGTAAATAAATAAAAAAAAATTATTATTACATCGGGTCTATTGAATTGATCGGTCAGTTAATATTGTTTAATAATTTCTTTGAAAATTTTGCAGAAAATTTATGGTGGAACGCCAAAAATAAAAAAAATATATTATTGCTGTATCTAATAATGAGAATTAATTATAACTAGATCCAGCTGTTCATGGCAATTGTATGTATAATTGAAGAAGAACTATAGTAAATATGTAAACAGAACTTGGGTTAGATGGGTCGATGGCAGAGCGGTTAGCGCGCTGGGCTAGCAATCCAGTGGACGCGAGTTCGAATCTTGCCTTGACCGATTTCGTTCACCTATAGCACAAGCAGTTATGTTTATTTTAGGGAACATAGGAAGATGTATATGTACTTCTTCTTTTTTTTTAAATAAAAAAATAATAATAAATATCCAAAGATATTTTGTTTTCTATATAAAATATGTAGGTATGTATGTCAGAAAATGGAAATCAGTCTGTTTTTCCTACCCAGAATAAGAAAACAGCATGATGGTATGTATGTATATTTGAAGATTAAGTAGGTAGCTATTGAGTGAGATATTGTGTTGTGTATACTGTGTTACAACTTGTTTGAAACAATGTCGTCACTAAATTAAATTTGTAGAAAAATTGTGAAAAGAAGTTTGAGATGTATAACTACTATTTATAGCAAATTAAATTTTCTACTTGGAATGTTACGGCTTTTTTCGATATTTTTAATAAATTTGGAAATATAGGCAGTTAAGCACATAAATTTATCATAAAAAATGTTTTTATTAATAAAAAATGTTAGAGAAACTAATGTTAGTGAAACAAATATTATATTTTGTATTTGTTTATATTAAAACCAATTTTCAGCATTCTAGCTTTTATGGTTTTTGAGATATATAAAAAATAAGTAAAATTTCAAAAGTTGATAACCCCTGACCGAAACAAAAATTCAAAATTCTGAGTATAAAAGTTTTATAGGCCTATAACTTTCTATGTATTATGAAATTTTAAGCTTCAGCTCGTCATGAATGCGAAGATTGAGGGTCGTGGAGGGATCGGAAGAAGGTAGCTTTCCTGGCAGCGAAACATCCGCAAATGGACCGGTATAAGAACTGTGGAGGAGCTGATTCGCACTGCACAGGACAGGAAGGCTTTCTCTATGGTCGATATTACAAAAAGAAGAAGGCTCTGTGTAAGGAGGGAACGGACACACACACACAGACACACTCACACTAAATGTTCTACTCCGAATTCTGAGTAAATCCATATATGAAACATATACGCTGCGAAGCCTCTAAATTGATGTTTTTTGACTTCAAAGTTGGAAAAACTGTGAAAAATATAGACCTTATCATAGTTTGATACTTTGTCGATATGTTAAAAGAAATATATTGTCTTGAACAAATCGACAGTTGGAATATGTTACCTAGCAAGTTGTTTATTAATGTGTTTTTGTCTGTATTTTGATGGATGTTCCTATTATAAAAAAAACATGTAAAATATGCTGTTTATGATTTTCTCCTTGATTATAAAATAATAATAGGGGTTGTCTGCGCCATCACTAGCGCTGGCGGCATTCAATAAAGCTTTTCCCTTCCTTAGTTCCTGGTAAATAGCAGAGACGCAACGAAACATGTTTTTTTACTACTCACTAACTATATCTATACTCCCCTCTATATCAAAGGGGATATAACGGGGAGTTATGATTTCGCAATTTTTAAGTGTATTTTTTATTGCAGATTAATCACAATGTGATTATATTATATTTTTTTTGTTATTTATTTTGTTTCATCATTTAGTTTTTATTTTCCTAAGTATGTACCCATATGTTTGTTTTTATAGTTCTTTTATTTTTTTTACATTATCATTATATTTTATATCAAATTTTTGTTGTTTTATTATATAGTTTTTAATTTTTTTTATGAATTATTATTATTTTTTCTTTTTTTCTAAGTGCGTAGGTATATTATTATAGTATATTTTAATGATTTTTATGTCTCAACCTAAGTACCTATATCTTTTATTTTAAATTGTATTTTTTTTTCTCCACTTTATATTATTTTTTATATTTACTATTTTTGTTATAGTACCTTCTTTTTCTTTTTTAAATGTGTTTATGATTGTTTTTATTATTTTGTTTTGTAATTCAATGTGTGTACTTAATTGTTGTTCATGTTTGTAAAAGGCGATTTGCCGTAAATAAATAAATAAATAAATGATAAATAAATAAATAAATGTATCTGTGTGTGTGTGCTATGTGCTGTGTGCTATGTACGGCGTGTTTATTTTACTTTATCGATTATAGACTAAAGTACTCATTCGATTATCTTAAATTTTTTTCAAATATGTTTATCTAATATTCGCTTAGACCCCATTAGATTTTGAAGGATATGTGAATAGTGCTTCTCAATTGTTTTTAACTGTGAAATATTTTAAAGTGACCCCAATCTGAGGAAAATTAAAATTTGAAATTTTTATTTTCAAATTGGTAAAAATGCACATCACATTCATAAAATGGCATTGAATAGTTGAAAAGTTTTCGGAATAAAATATTTAAATAAAAAAAAATTTAACAAAATCATTTCACGAAAATGCTGAATATTTTTCATACAAAATTTGAATACTTCATAGAATGACTTGTTGGTGAGGAGTATAGCGTATTGGCTACAATCCACTCGTTTCATTATGTTGGCATGGCTTTTGAGAATTAAACTCATACATTTTACCAATTCTTTTTTACAAGGGAGTTGTGTCTCTCATCAGTTGGTATTATATTATACTCCTTTGCTATAGGCAGTAACGCCATCGGAGAGAGAGTATGATTTACAAAAAACATTAGGTACTTGGTTATTTATACGATTAACGAATGAATATAAACATTATACATGATGTAGGTATCAATGTAAAATTCAATTTGCAAATAATCCCTAGAAACAAAAATGTCTTTTATGATATAATTTTTCATATAAATACACCATTAAATTAGTGCATGTTCGAAGTTAAATTGAATTTTGTTTTAATCAAACGTAATCCAGGTATTTCCCATTGATAATGAAATGCCTTGTTCGAGAGCATATTATTCAGCCCTCACAATGTTGTAATATGAAATCATGAAGTTGGAATTCCATTGTCTACCAAAACCTAATCCCCTGGCAACGTATAATTCAAAATCACAGTCAAAGCATAATCAATATTAATAATTAAAAACTTTTATTATGATAACGTAAAATAGCTCAATAAAAAAAGCAATTATTATCGTAACGTAAATACCAGTCAACTACCATAGTAAATTCAGTCAGGTACATGAATAATTAAAAAGGGAATAAAAAAAAAATAATAACAATAACCAAGTAGCAAAACTAATAGATCAAAATTTAGCTATTAAATATAAATTAATTGACGCGATTAAAATAAAACCATAATATGATGAATATGAACCGATTTCATTTTTAGAAAATAATAATATTTCGATTTATTACGATAAAACAATATTAACTGACCGGTCAATACGTGATAAAATTAAAAAATAACATACATTTGCGACGTGGCTATTCCAAATTCTAGTAATATTATTAAAACTTTTGACGAAAAAAATAGAAAATACACCACTTTAGGTAACGAGATCAAAAGACTTTGGCATTTTCGTAAAATAATATCTAATATTACCGTTCATTATTTCAGCCACTGGCATTATTCCAATATCGTTAATCCGTAATTTAGAAATTTTAGATTTATCGAAAAACTTAATAATTAAAATGCAAAAAACGGTAATGATGAATACCTACATGTAGAATCGTTAAAGATTTTTTAAACGTTAATAATATTCGGGAATCAGTAGGGTTGATGGGTTGTATAGATAACTCCTCAGAGCCTAATCTTTTGATATGTTAAGTATCTGGATGGGTGAATTATTCCCAATTAAAAGCTTGGTGATGTGTTTTATTTTGTTTTATTATATTTCATTTTTAGAGTACAGACAGTCATAACTACAATGTATAAACACAAATGAGTTACCAGCATATGGACCAGTGAAGACTATCAATATTACCAATTTTCAATTAAAGTCAAAATTAAATAATAAAAAAAAACAATAATTCGATTTATAAACAAATAATTAAATCAATTAATTTATAAAAAAAAGTGTTTGTTGCATTTTATTGTGCTCTTTTAAATAATCTACTATTTACGCATTGATCTGCTAATTCTTTTGAGGAAGTGTACATATAATGGTAATAATAATTATTAAATGTTGTTATTTGTTGTGCTAAATTGTTATTAATATCATTTGTAAAATGGCCAGCGCTGTAAAAAAGATAAAGATACAAAATAAATATAAAAACAAAAATTATGTTAGTGGATGGGGGAAAGGAGAGAAGAAAGGATAGAGGGATAAAGGAAAAGAGACGTGTATTTGTGGTTACGTGGATAAAAAGTTTGACGCTTTTTGAATGCTAGCAAGCTAGGGGCATCTCTGATACTCTCCGGCAATAGATTCCACATCCGAGCTACATGCATACAAAACTACTATGCAATAAGTGGTTTATTAGCAGATTTATTGGAATTTTTACTATCCAGTACTGTGAAATGATAATTTGAGAAGTGTTTTATTTAATTTTGTTTTGCTTTTCGGGCAACTAACAGGTACTCTTAATGTGAATGCACTCTATAACAATGGGATATTTATTAATAGGATATTGTTATCTATTTTCATTATTAGTTTTTTAAACATAAAACCGACCGGGTTCGATTCCCAGCAGAGGAGAAATTTATTTAAATTCATTTCTCACGCTAATGTTGCATCTCTGGGCTGGAAACACTGGTTATTTGGAAGAAATTGCCATACGGTAATAAACGCGCCACTTGCGCAATGTTCGAGGAGGAAGTGTTCATTATTATTATAATTATAAAAATGCTTAGTTTTCATTCCTTAATAATAACAATAATAATAATAAACACTTCCTTGCACCCTGCGCAAATTCCGATTTTATTACCATATGGCAATTTCTTCTAACTAACCAGTGTTTTCAGCTCAGAGAAGCAATATTTGCGTAAGAAATGAATTTAAATAAATTACTCGTCTGCCGGAGTCGAACCCTTCTTCTAATTCTACGAGTATATAGCTTCTCGGCCAACTAACAGATTCTATGTGAAATAATAATTCAACAAGTTGCCACATTCTGGAGACTTGCGATATTGATCGTCTCACATATCCAGACTGAAAACACTATTAAAATCTGTGTCTCCACCGGGAATTGAAATCGTATTATCATCTACTGCCCATTAATTCTTAGTTTTAATTTTTTTTTAAATTTAAATATAAGTAATTAAATGAATGAAAGAGGAACGCCTGACGAAGAAAATATACAAAGCGGACAGGAAAGAATGAGAGGACGCCCAAGAATGAGATGGCACGACTATATGAACGATATCTAAAGAATAAGATTATTTTCTTGTCAAATCACGGTCTGCCTCTTCGATCTGCTGAACGTACCGCACTAGCTATCCCAATACATTCTACTGAATTTCTCAGTTCCTCTTTTGAAGTACAATTAGCAAGACTATAGAACACCTTAAGTAATGATACTACGTCGTCTTAAACGATTCAACTTTTTTTTAAAAAGAAACTAAAGCGTTTACCTGTCTAATAATTCTTAACTGACACCCCATATCCATCCTCCCTCCCCTCCCTCAACCTCTATCTCCTTCCTTCCTCTGTTGCTGTGAATTTACTCTTAATATTCTTTTCGTTTTTTTATAAATTTAATGTACATACCAATTTACTATTTATGACCTCACGTTGCTTTGGTTGGTTGGAAGAAATTGCCTTGTGGCAATAAACCCGCCATAGTACACAGTATTGTACATAAAGTATAATAAATAAATAAAAAAAATATTCTGAAAGACGGAAATGTTAGGAATGTGAACAACAGACGAACTTGTATGAGACGATGCATGTATGTGGACGTGGCGAGGGATGCGTGCCAGGATTGAAAAATGTGGCAATCGGTTTTCTTTGCCTACCCCACGATAGACATGGCGTGATGGTATGTATGTATGTATATAATTAAATACCCTCTACGCATTTCTTCTTCCCCTCTAAGTTTTCTCTTTCTATAATATATTTTTAGTTCTGGGCTTACAATGCGACTGGACTGTTTTAGGGTATCCCGCAAGAGCAGAATAATCGAAACAACTCACATAGTTCAATAATGAGGTTCACCACCCATTATGAGTGTTTGCTCTCTATCTACGCCGAATAGGGAAATAGCACGATGTATTTTTGTGCCGTGATTCTTTTCCTTACTTACTTACTTTCCGTGTCCGGAACACCATCAAATAAGAAAACACCAGTGCTCGGCCACCAGTATGCCGCTTTCCTTCGCTGTCACGGTGTCTTCATATGTAAATGTAACCCCAATCAAGGGGAATGAGAGAAGGTGCGAGTTGTCCTGCATTGTGCCACACTCACAGGTATCTTCCTCTTTGTAGCCCCATTTTTTGAGGTTACTGTAGCAGCGGGTGATTATTTTTATTAGGTAACACACACCCGCCCACCTGTCGTTGGTAACACCGCATTGAGGGTAACGCCGTGAAAGTTTGTATGTATGTATTAAATAAAAAGAAATTGAGGTTGCGAACAAAGTTATCTTGTTAAATAATAATTTGTCATCATAATAATCGTACACTAAAACCCCCGTTCGAGTCACCTCAAGGTAAGTCTGATTTCAGCATAATATATTGAATATTATTCTTGTTCGTGATCACCCAAAGCGTTCTCTATTTCTGACAACGAGTGTGCTATTTTTGTTTGCACTTGCGATATTATGAAGTGAGACACAAAAAAAATATGATTGTTTTTATTTTTATTTGTATTCTGTTATTTCGTACCGTAAATAATTCGTTGATTTCAACGTACAGATTCACCGTGGTTGTTATAATTCGAGAGCTTTCAAGATTTTTTATCAAATGTTGAGTTACCTGCTACGGAATATTTTCATAATGTTTTTACTCAATCTCAACATCCGTTTGCAGTAAACCTTCAATGTACACGAACCAGTCAATTCTTGAACTGTTTTATTAACACAGCAGCCCGGCGGTGTAACGATCTTCCGAATTCCGTGTTTCTACCTTTTAAACACCCGGGTCTTTTTAAAACCCGAATTAATATTTTCCTTAGCAGATTGCAAACTCTCCCCAATGCTACGTATTGCGCTTCTTTAGAAGAATATAATGGACCCAAATCCCAATAAATTGTGTCCCCTACGTCAAAAATCAGTATTTTTTTATATAAGCTCATTTTCAGTGCTTATTAAGTTCATTGCTTCAATGGTTCCTATCTACGTAATATAATTGTCAATGATCCGTAACCATCAAAATAATTTAGGTAATTTCAGTAACACCGTTTTTTTAGATAATGCTCTCATTTCTTCTTTTACATGCAGTTTCTGGAAGGTTTGAGAGTTCTCCGAATTCCTTTATGATTTTTGTATGTTCTTATATAGTTCTTCAAGAAGTACTTCAATTTTCCCTAGCAGAACGGGTAGCAGTAGCGGAATTGCTTATGGATGCCGAAAATATTGGCTTGCCTATGAATATTATGTACCTACCCATGTTAAGAAATTCAAGAAATAATATTTATTTATTTGTTTTATTGCAACCATACAACAAGATTAAAAATTTCAATGTTTGTAGATACGATGCTTTACAGAGCCACAAATGTAAATATTATATTGGAATGTGATTTTAAAAATATTTCTCATGACCACTGAAATGAGCAATGATGCCAAAAAAACATAAAATTTTCGACATTTCCCAATTTTCTTCCACGGTTTGCCTAATTCGAAGGTCCTATTTTCGCCCCTGATGGGTAGTGGTTGCAATTTTGTATAAGAAATGCTCCTTCTTCCATTAGGTTTATTAAGCGTGGACTGTTCGGTCGTTGTATTTATGTTCCAATATTTATGTCAACCAAAGATATAATGACATATACGTTTGACAAGCTAGTAATATAACGAAAAGAATACAAAAAAATTATACGTTATTAAAAGATTTCATAATAGTAAGTGGAGAGAGTTTCGAAACAATTGTAACTAGTTTCATTCGGGGACTGCTGTAACTAGTATCAAGCAGAGAGTTACACAAAGGGATGTCACATGTACTGGAAGGGTAAAACCACGTTAGATGAGTTTTTTCTTTGACGATTGGTGGAAACAAAAATATGATGTCAACACTGTACAGGTGTCATTGCAAAAGTAACATAATATGTCGTTTTTACAAACAGTATTTTCTATTTCCTTGTTTCATTTTTGAATTGTAATATCATTTTCATTTGGAGTAAAATATTTATTTTTATATATCATCCAAGAACTGTAAAAACAACTACTATAAAAACTGTCATTTTATTGTTTTTATGTGTATTTTTTAAAATAGGCAATTACATATTTGAAAAGTAATGTACATATATAAAGTTGTGCAGTAGTTCATTTTCAAATTTATATACCTATGTACTTGTTTGATTACGAGACGAAATAATATAGTGCAAGTAATACGGCAATGCATCGACTAAAAGAGCAAAATACGTGTCGAATGACGAACTTTGGTGAAAGAGCATTTCGTCGTTGCATATTTAAAATGGGTCATGTGACGATTTTATCGAAATTGAGTTTTTTACACCAAAATATATATTTTTTTCTCCTTTATAATCTACAACATGAGACATGTGCATACATTCGATATTTCTTGAGATATAAAATGGGTTATGTGTGGACTTCTTAAAATTGCGCATTTAAAATGGGTTATGTGACGCAGCTGCACATAGCCCATTTTCGCACGCACTATTTTTGTTTACGTTTATGGTCAAAATCAGCCATGTGAAGTGTGCTGCGCATGACCCGAATTCGATACGCGTAAAAATGATCTATGCAAATCTATGGTTATCACCGCTGTCGCAAAACCCACATTCTACATTAGAGGTGTCTTTTGTGCGTTTAATTTGTGTTGTGCTGGTTGAATTTAGTGTTTGTGGAAGTTTTTAGTTTTTAAAAGTGAAGTTATTGTATTTAAAGACATTATTAGTTTTAAAAACTTGTTAAAAAGTAAACGGTAAGTGTTAATAATGTTAAAATATAACTGTATCATTAGTGCGTAGAGGAACCACGTTTTTCAGTTCATGTAATCACCAAACATTTTTTGTTGTTATTTTTAAGATAAGTGATAATAAAGATGAGAAATATTTGTTTTTGTCGTTTGTGTAATGTGTTGGTTGGTATTTTGCTGTAGTGGGTCCGGTTCAGTGGAATAAGCTTCCATATAGGTTAACATCGATTGACAGTGAAAGTGTGTTTAAAAAACAGTTAAAAACTTATTTTTTCAAAAACTCGTAATTAAGTGATTATTTCCTTGTTTATTATTATTTTTTCCAGGTATTATTGTTAAGCGCCCTTGAGGTGGATACACAAAAATGGCGCTATAGAAATTATCCATTTATTATTATTATATTTTATTTATTTATTTTTATAAATTGCTTCTTGGGCAACTTACACGCACCCAATAACAAATTGCCACATTCTGAAGACTTATGATATTTATCGTCTCACAGATCCAGAATGAAAAGACAACTATACTAAATATTGCGTCTCCGCCGAGAATTGAAAACAACTTAACAAATCTAAAACAAATCAGTGATGACCAAGGTGTATTTAAATATATAATAAGGTGATAAAAAAATATGGTAGGTACCATATAAAACAGTCGCATGAATTACAAGAGATCCAACTATAGATGGCGGTTGTATGTATGTTTATGTAGTTGAAGAACACGTACCAAACTATATGTCTTTGAATCAAAATAATTGAATATTTAAAGATACTTTGTTTTCTATTTTAAAAAAGTGTTCAAATAAATTTGAGATGTAGGTTGTGTTATAATTAATATATTTTTAATAGAAAATCAAATTATCCAGTTGGGGTGTTTCAGCGTTATCTTTATTTAAAAAAAATGGAAATATAGGCATAACTATATAAAAAAACGTTGTTCTCAATCAAAAAAGTTTGAGATATTATATTTGTCAATATTTATACTAATATTCAGTGTTTTAATTTTCATGGTGTTTGAGATTTGTTGAAATTTAAAATAAAAATTCATATGTTGATAAGCCCTGACTAGAACAAAAAATCAAAATTCTAAGTAAACAAGTTTTGTAGGCCTCAAATTTTTATTAATTCTGAAATTTTAGGCTCTGTACATCTAGCGGATTAACAGTTCTGAGTTCATCCTTATATTATATCACATAAGCCTCTAAGTTTGTGTTTTTTGACTTCGTTGGTAAACCCATGCAAAATGTCCACTACTGCATACAATTCTCTCACACGGTACTAAGGTTAATATACGGTCGATTTATCGAAGAGCAACAAATTCTCCTGAAAAAATCGACAGTTGGAAGGCAGTATTAAGATTGATAAAAAATTCTTACTGACTATCCAATAGAAGATCTTGCTTGTTATTTAATAATTTGTAATGGTCGTGCCAACTTTATTAGCTTTATAAAAAATCTACTACGATATCTCTTTCTAAAGTGAAGCTGTTTAAAATTAATATAAATAATTGCGTTCCAGATATCATCTGCACACTTTATGAATTTGCACCATGTACAAATTATTTATTCAATATACCCGGAACCGTCCTCCAATATATAATAATATTAAAGTCTGTGATAGACTATATTGATAAGTACAAATAATTACAGTCAAACCTCGATGTTCGTCACACTTTAATGACGGAAAAGTTGTGTCGTTCCGTTGTGTCGTATATTTGAAAAGCTCTTTGATTGAATCAAAACGCTAATTGTAAATGGAAAGCGGCACCAGTATGTCGCCGTATTCAACCAATATCGTAATCAAATACCATGTAATTAAATAATTTAACCCTGTTAATATGTATGTTTCAAGTGAAGTATTGAATAAGGTTTTCACTGGTCCAATCATTTAGCGTTTTATATCGTTTGTCTTTAAATTATTTAGCTTTCAATAGACGAATACACAAAAGAACAGCAGCATATCGCTTGATAACTTTCACAATTTTGTATCTCAAAAAGTACCTACCATTTTACAAGAAAGACTTAAGGGGGCGACTGATGCCAACGTACCTATTTTTTTCAATTTGAAATTGCATCATTAATACAAAACGAATAATTTTGAAAAAAAAACTTAATCAGTATGGATATTTATAAAGAAAAATATACCCTAACTTTTAAATTATGTTCTGTATATATATATTCTTGTAGAAAAATAATAAGAAAACCCCGATTTTTGACATTTATCTTATATTTCTAAAAAAACTATAAGGTATAGATTAATATATACATTTTTAAATTAAATAAGAAGAAAATATCATCAGGAAAAATATGTTGAGACGTTGCATTAATGCATCAGGTTAAGTAAATAAACCAAATAACTTATACTTCGCAATGGTGCTGAATGGAAAATAAATGTTTTTTTAGATTTCTTTACTAAACCTGAAGCAATAATGGAACGTGACGACATATTTTTGTCTTCTTTGATTAAAAAAATATATATAAATAGCTCTACGCCTTATAGTTTATTAAAAATATAAGATAAACGTTGAAAATCGTTGTATGCCATTATTTTTCTACAAGAATTTATACAGAACATTATCAAAAAGTTCTTTAATTTACCCAAACTATCTAATTTTTAACATATCGACAAAGTGTCAAGCCAATGATCTTTACCAGGACATCAGCATAGTAAAGTTCATTAAGATTAATAGACTGCGCTGATTGGGACATTAACACAGTATGGAAGATCTGGAGCTCACTAAAAGGGTGTTGTCTAATGACCCAACCGGTAGAAGAAGCGTAGGGAGACATAAACTACGATGATTGGACGGCGTTGTCAGGATATGGGGCAGCAGTATTGGAAAGTGGCGTCCAACGATAGAGCAGAATGTAGAAGATTTTTGGATCCACCAAGGGTTGTGACGCTAAGAATGACGATTGTCATCTCAATTTAGATAGTATTTTTTCCAACTCTTTTAGATTTAGGATTGCTCATATGGACCAGGTGATAAGTGATGTGGACTGAAGCAGCTACTGAGAGATGAAGAGGCTGGCGGACAACAGAGATACGTAGTGAGATGGATGGATACAAAAAAAAAATATAACCTAGTTAAAATTATGCCAATTTGTCAATCTCTCGGTTAAATTAAGTTCAATTTTTGTTACCAAGAAAACCATTTATTTGTCAACTTATTTTTTAGATGATGATGGAAGTTCTACTGTAGATTGAAATAAGGACATTATAATATTATTACACGACAAATTATTTTAAAGCGAATTACTTGATTTCCGCTTCATTGACTGACGACTTTGCGCAATTAAAGTTATATTGCAACCATCTCCCTGGTAGCTATCTCCCTGGTAGCTATCTCCCTACATTTTATACAGATTTGTATACAAGGAGATGTTTATTTATTATAATTTTATGCAGCCAACAACAACAGAATAAAATTTATTAAAATATACGTCATTGCGCATGATGTTATATATTATCCATAGGCTAAGGATATTAATCGTCTCACAAATTCAGAATAAGATTAAAATTATTATAGCGCATCTAATATTACTAGGATCTGAGATTTCATTCACTTAAGAGGGTGACTGCTGCCAACGTACCTATTTTTTCAATTTGATATACCATCATTATTACTAAACGAATCATTTTGAAAAAAAAATAACCTAGTTAGTTTGGATATTAATAAAGAGAAATATACCTTAACTTTTTGATTATGTACTGTATATATTCTTGTAGGAAAATAATAAGCATACCCCGATTTTAGATATTTATCTTAAATTTCTAAAAAAAATAAAAGGTATAGAACAATATTTTTTTTTATAAATTAAAGAAGAACAAAGAAAAATATGATATGTCGTTGCATTAACGCATCAGGTTAAGTAAATAAACCAAAAAAACTTTTATTACGCAATGGCGCTGAATGGAAAATAAATGTTTTTTAGGTTTATTTACTAAACCTGAAGCATTAATGCAACGTCACATCATATTTTTCTAGATATTTTTGTCTTCTTTAATAAAAAAAAAAATATATTACTCTACGCCTTATAGTTTATTAAAAATATATGATAAACGTTGAAAATCGGGGTATGCCATTATTTTTCTACAAGAATTTATACAGAAAATTATCAAAAAGTTAAGGTATATTTTTGTTTATTAATATCCAAACTTTCTAAATTATTATTTTCAAAACTATTTGATAAGAAATAATGATGGTATATCAAATAGAAAAATAAGTACGATGGCAGCAGTCCCCCCCTTAACGCAGCGACATTTTTTTAAAAAATTTTTTTTATTTATTTTGGTTACCCAACAGTACAGTAGAATACAATAACATAGTATGAGATTAAGAACAATGCAAAAAACAATTATATCAAGTGATTTTTAAAGTTTTACATACAATTTTTAACAAATGAGTAAAACAAAATTATAGGATCATACCTGGAACATACAAGGAACACAAACTTAATAATATTAAACAGAGTGTCTATTATTATTTTCGTAAAATAATAGTAAACACTCCGTTGCACCACGTACAAGTGGCGAGTTAAATGACGTACCTATAGCAATGTTTCCCATCTAACCAGTGTTTATATCCCAGAAAAATAAGAATTGCATAGTAAATTATTTTATTTAAATTTCTCGTCTATTGGGAATCGAACCCAGGGTTCCAACGACGACTAACTTCTATGCGACAGCGATCGGTATAATGTGAGATACTAGTAGGAAAATATTTTTCAATTTTAAATTTATGTAAGATCTTTTCTGTGCTCTTTTTTTTCAATAGTAATATAATGATTACCTCGGTTGCAGGATGAAACTTCATCTGTTACAGAAACATATTGTAACATTGTAACTGACGGTATGGCCCATCATCGGAGACTTCTAATTGGCTGTTAAATTATTATATTAAATATAACACTTACAAAAAAATATGAATAACATAAAAAATACTGTTTTCAAATCTAAGACAAAAATTACTGTTAATTTATCATTTTGAACATTGGCAAACGGAATAACCAGAGATCTTAAGGTGGCAAGGCTTCGTTCGGAGGATACGGAGAACAGGACTTAGATGATGAGGACTAGGAGAGCTCACCCAAGTAAATGGGACAAAGGCTAGAGCAAAAAAGTTGAAGAAATTTTGACAAATGGAAACACGTTATATATTGCTCAGTTCAGATAGTAAATTAAATATCCTATGTCATAAAAAAGAGTATTACTGTGTAGTACGTGTACTCGCCTTTTTAAAAAGTAAACGACAAAGAAAAGTTTTATTAAATTCCTGATCATTTTTGACAAAAGAAAACACGACTTTAATATACACATGTGTAATGAAACTTATTCACTGAATTTCTAAAAGGTAGTCAATTTGTATGTACTAAATGCTAATTATATTGCTATTTTCTGTGTTCTCATTTGTATGCTTGTGTTTAGGTAGGTACTTCACTTTCCTACTAAAAGTTCTCGAAAGAGCTAAATAAAACAATGAAATAAAAAACAAACTATACTAATTAAACTAAATAGCAAATTAATAAAACGTTGTTTTGGGTAAATAAAATAATTGATTGACTAGTTCCACTGTTACAAACTTACGTTTTTATTTAAATTAATTAATAAAACGTACTACGTTTCTCCAGTCAACACTTAATAAAATCAAAACCAACCTCTCAGGCAGTATCCCACATCCTGATGCATTCAATGCTAGTAATAGCTGATACCATAACTCTCTGTATACATAGATGCATAGCGTAAAATCATATATTTTTAATTTGTGTAGGTACCCAAATTTATTTTAAATTATTCCTTTTTATTCGAAGCTATAACAAATTCACTGGCTCAATCCTTCTCTCATCCTTTTTATTACCTTTTTTATCATCACAGGCAAACATAAAATTAATTGTTAATAATATATTGTTTTTCTTGATATTTATTTTTTACTTCAAGTACCTACATTACAATATTTTTTTATTTTTTTGCATAATAATATAATTTTATTATATGTATAACTGTGGGTTGATTGCCATAATGCAATTTCTTCCAACCAAACAAAGCAACGTCAGGCTATAAGTAGTGTAGTGATAGGTTATTAAATTTATTAGAAAAAAATATAGAAAGATTAACACGTAACATTATAATATGTAAAATCACACTAACAAAGAATGGAGTAAGATAGAGGTTGTGTTTTTGATTTGTAGTTTAAACCTTATTACAATATTGGTTGATATTTAAAATGTCCGCGGAAAAATGCGATAGGTCGGTAGGTATGTGTTTATTTCTTAGTATTTTTACATATATTTTAAATACTGTATTTGTCCTTTAAATAAATAAAATAAAATAACGAAATAACAAAAGAGGGAGAGGAAATAACTTAAATTTATTATATCAAAATATAAAAAGATATTCGGCTTTGCAATTTCTCTACGTAAATGGGCGAGAATCGGAGGAAAATAATATCAAAATTTCGTATAGCAGTGACCAAAGTTAAATAAAACCAGCGTAGGCAGACGTGGTCAAAAAGATCGATAACTGACAATGACATCACGCGTGAATTAAAATAATTTCGTTTGACAATAACTAATACCCCCCGAATATCTCGCAAAAAATAAATATCCAAGACGAACTTTTCGCGTCTCGAATATATTTTTTTAGCGTCTCACGGCCGCCACATATTTCCGCATGAACACATAATATTCATTATAACAACGCTTATACGTCATAAAACTTGAACGAGATGAGAAATGTCCACGTAAATAAGAAAAAATTACGTGAGAGACATAGAATACCTCGAAATGCTTTATGATTAGTTTCTTAGAATTCAGATATCACTGTCTTTTTTTTTTACGCAAATAAAATCTTCGCACGACAACAGAACATTTTAAATTGTGACGATAATTTTCATTGTGAGACTACGTCAGGCTGCAATGTAATTGTTTCGAACAAATACTTGAATATAATTAATTTTGTTGTCTTCGTAAAGCTTCTGTACTCCTCACTAACCCAAGGGGATATAGTGGGGAGTTATAAATTCGCAAATTTTAAGGCTATTTGTTTATTGCAGATTATCAACTAGTAACATGTTGAAATTGTACTCGGAAAGTTTCATCACAATGTATCTGTGTGTGTGCTGTGTGCCATGTTCGGCGTATTTTTTCTACTTCGTCGATTATAGACTAAAGTACTCATTCGATTATTTTCAAATTTTGAAATTTGTATACCTAACGATTGACATATACATTGGTGTAAGAGAAGGATTGAATAGCGGTGACTGCCCCAGAAAGGGATAGCATGACCATATGAATAATATTTTGATAGAAGGAAATATAAAAAGCTTGAAAAATCGACGAGCATGTATGAGACGATGCATGGATGTAAAGGAAAATAGGAATGTGTGCAAAAATTGAGGAGTATGGCACTCAGTTCTCTCTGCTTACTCCGTAAGGGATATGGCGTGATGGTATATATACCTAATTCTCTCATAGACCCCATTAGATTTTTAAGGATGGTGCTTTTCAACTTTATTAACTGTTAAATATTTCAAAGTGACCCCAACCTGCGGAAACTTAATAACTTAATAATTTCGTTACATTTATTTTCAAATAAGTAAAAAGGCACAAAATAGCATTGATGAATTATCTAGTTTTCACAGTAAAATATTTAAATCAAAAATAATTCAACAAACTCATTTCATGAAAATGCAGAATATTATTGTGGAGTGACTTTGTTGGCTACAAACCACTCGTTTTTTACATAAATTCATAAAAATAATTTCATCGTATTGTGTTTGTATGTACATAAAGCTTATCATTAAATCTTGTATCCCTAGTACAGCTACTATAAATTCAATCGCTCTTATAATCGCTCTTTGTGTAGGTAAAGTAAATTAAACCTTAAGAATTGAACTGTTTTTCATACATGAAAATTCAAATCCGTTTCTTTGGTTTTGAAATGCTTTATACATCGATGTGCGCAAAAATTGAGACTGATTTAAATTGAAATGATTATCTAGTTTTTTCTGATCTATTTATGATTGTGTTAGGGCAAATATGTGTATTACCTCCAAATCATTTTCTTCTCCTGACAAAGGATACGATTGGACCGAAGCTGCCCCGTCACTCTTGTCTTCAGACACATCGCTCAGAGCAGCCAGCATCGGTTTCCTGGACGGATTCCCCGACGGAGTTTTCTTCAACTCGACGATCTCCGGTTCTCGAAACGAGAGTTTCTTACGCGGTCGCTCCAACGAATCAGTGTTGAGCGTGATGGAGGAACTGGCCAAAGCACTACTGTGCACGGGAAAGACCAGCTTCGGAAACAGACAGATGCTCTCGATGGCCGGCTTCCTACCATCGTCCGTCTGCGACTGACTATACACCTCGTGGTGGTTGTTGAAGATGCCGTATTTGTGCGTGCCGGGGAAACTCCTCGCACATTCGACGTTATCAGTCGAATTTTGGCGTTTGCTGGACACCATTGAAATCGGCCTCGACTTGGGTATGTCGATAGAAGTCTGCCGCTGGATCTTCGGTCTGGCCTCATTGCGGTGGGTTTCTTTGGCGTCTGCTTGGTTGTCGCTAACGTCCGAGCTGTCTGTCTTGTGCTTGGATTTGGGCTTCCTGAAGTAACTGAGGGTGGAGCTCTTGTTCCTCTGAAGGTCGGGACTCCTCGGCGCCGAATCAGACGGTGCCCTGAACTTGATGCTGAGCGAAGAGAGGCGGTTCTTGGCAATTCCTATCACGTCGTTGGGCAGCTGCAGTAGAGTGTTATCGCTTTTCCTACCGCAGCTGCTCTCTGCTCGGCTCGTCTTTGACATTTCGATATCTTTTCATTTTACATTGAAAGTAATTTTAACGATCCTTACAGCATAATCATGTCAATTTATTTGCCCACAGATAAGCCAGTACATTCAACGGTAACAATCTAGTTTTGTTAAATTAAAAATAAAACTATCAAAGCACGTTAATAAAAAATACCAACGGTATATGGTAAGTCACATTTTCACAAAAAATTTGTTTTGTTTTGATATTTTTACATTGTATTCACATACAATACACTCGAACTAAAATCATATTTTCTGTTACTGTGTCGTATTATGAATACAGTTTGTTACAGAAACGCGATGTATTTAGGTATATTATTTGAGAACGAGATGAATATTTCACAGCGATAGAAATATTAGAGACGTCGGCGGCAATCACGGAAACGGCCTGTGTAAGTTAATGCAACAGAAAATTGTGGATGACTGAAATAAGTCACCGATATTCTGGCTGGCGGATCTCAGACACTGGGTTCCCCACTTCACCAACACTAGCCACTTCCAGCGCCCTCCGAACATAATAATAATAAAAGTTATAATAATCATACAAACGCCAATCTTCGTTTTCAAAATTATATCCAACTATAGAATCGTAAAAAACTTAAACGCCTTCAAAATGTTTGAATCCGTTGTGATCACATTTCTCATTACCGTAATTTTCTTAATTGGCCCTAGATACGACAACGACGTAATACATAATATATCCTGTCATAGTTATTTTATTTATTTATGTATTTAATTTAAAATATATGGAATACTAATACCTATACATTACAGTGATACATCTAATATAATAATTTAACAGCCAGTTAGAAGTCTCCGCTGATAGACCATTCCGTAGGCTGCAAAATGAAAAATCTAACATCATAATGCAATAATGTTTCTGTAATAGACAAAGTTTCATCCTGCAGCCGAGTTAAACATAATATTAAATAAGAGAAAAAAAGAAAGTATTTTTTTATACAATGTATGTACCTACTTTAAAATCATAACTTATCCCAAAGATTAATTCACTTATATGTAATTAAAAATATATTTGAAAAATACAATATTTGCGTATATTTTATTTATTTATTTATTTTTTATTTTTTCAAATTGAAGCTAACAATGTACAAAGAATATGCAATTAAAATAATATTGGGTAGTATGTTCCAACGGAATGGACGGCCTGATAAGGATATTGAAAGAAGAGTTATGGCAGGAAACAGAGTGAATGGAGCACTTAGACCAGTTATGAATGATCGCAACATATCAAGAGACGCTAAAGTTGCCATTCATAACGCAATCGTAGTGCCAACCCTGACGTACATATGCAAGTGAGACCTGGACATGGCAAAAGTCGCACGAAAGCAGAATAAATGCAGTTGAAATGAGATCGCTTAGAAGAATTTGTAACAGAACGATGTATGACAGAGTTCGGAATGAAGATACAATGAAAGAATGTAAGATAAAGAAAGATGTTATTAACAGAATGAAAGTTTACACATTGAGATGGTTTGGCCACTTGGGGAGAATGAACGAAGAACGCCTGACGAAGAAAATATACAAAGCTGACAGGAACGTAATAAGAGGTCGCGGGCGCCCTAGAAAAGGATGGCACGACCATGTAAACGATATTTTGAAAGATGGAAATGTAAGAAGCGTGAACAACAGACGAACATGTATAAGACGATGTATGAATGTTGATGAGGCAATGAATGCGTGTCAAGATAGAAAAATTTGGCGATCGGTTCTCTCTGCCTACCCCGTGAGGGACATGGCGTGATGGTATGTATGTATGTATGTATAATATTCCAAAAAATACAATATTTGCGTTTATGCAATTAAAATAATATTTGAAAAAATACAATATTTTCGTATATGCAATTAAAAAAATATTTGAAAAAATCCAATGTTTGCGTATATGCATTTAAAAATACAATATTTAAATATATGCAATTAAAAATATCGAAAAAATCCAATGTTTGCGTATAAAAAAATAAATAACTATAAAAATATTCGATTTAACTAATAAAAATTTAATATAAACACTTACTATTACCATCCAGTAGTGATTATTTGTATAAGAATAGGTATGCTGGGGGATAAAACAGTCAATTGCTATTGACTTTGAATAAATAAAAACACAGCACAAATAATTGTTCATAAAAATAATATAATTAACACTTAAAGCAGCAAAACGAAAGCTATAATAATTTGTATTATTTAGTGAATTCGATTTCTGATTCGCATAATATCAGCGTTTATTTTATGTAACAGCGCGCAATAACCGAGCAAAATAATCACTAACATTCCTACCGGAATGCATACTAAAATTATTGAATTTTCGAAAATCAAACTAAGCATAAAAAAAACTAGAAGGTTCAAATTCATTAACACGCAACAATATATGGTAATGTTCTTTGTATAGTCTTGGGGAAATTTTGAAAAGAGTACATCTAACAGACACATAAATAATAGGGAGATTTGCCAACTAGCCACTATAATGTGAAATGAATAAACTAAAACACTTTCAATATCTTCATTTACGGGATTTACTTTTACGTGGAACGCATTTAAATTCGGAAGAGACATTTCAGATATTAAAATTTGATTGATATCTCAGTAAACTTAAACTTGTTCAAACACAACACTCTTTTTTTCTTCGAAGACTTGTAAGAAGTTTTTCCAAAGTTTTTTCGACAGATTTCTATGAAAAATTCACTCAGATTATTTGTAGATTTGTCCTTGACGCTTTTGGAAAATCCGTTTTCGACGCAGATTTAAAGGATCTGTACGACAATAAGTGATGTTTTATATTTTTTATATATTAGAGTTTCAATGTTTTACAGGATAACAGTTTTTTATTGAAACTTTTTGAAGCCTACCGTAACGACTTACTTTGATTTAATATTCAAAAGTGTACACTGTATTGTTTCCAGTCTATTGAACATTCAGCGAATTCTAACAATTTATTGGTGTTTATTTTTCAAACGCTCTAGTCAATTGTTATACAGGACTTGTTGAAAACTAGAGAACGAGTAATATATGACCGACGAATCGACAGGTTTTTATAGAAACGATTTAATTGTGGTCAGATAAAGCTACTGGGTGAATCTCATCTGACAACGGGCAATGTTTAAATGCAAATGATGTGCTATCATCACTCGCACTATATACGATGCACTCTCTAGAAGAAGATAGCAACAGTCATGGGAGTCGCATCACAGACCATACTATTTTCCTGGTAATAACATAACTATAATAATCGTTTACATCGGTCGTAAAAATCCTGGAAGTAAAACCTCGGAAAATTTTTCATATGCACATTTTATATTGCCATAAAAATATACAAATTCATCCAAATAAAATAATTTTGAAATCATCTTTCGTAATTCGAATAATTATCTTTTTTAAACGAAAAGATATGTATTATTTACTGGTGAGCTTCTTGCCATTGCGAAAATTCTTCCGACCATCCGGATACAAAGTATGATAACAATGTGTGTGTACTACACTAAACTGTTTTCAAGAATAATAAATATATCTTCTAAAATAATAATTATTACTATACCACTATAAACGTAATAAGGCAATTAATTAATTAATTCACTTGAATCCGCGTAGTAAAGAACTAACATGAATATCATTATACCTATACAGTTTGGTATACATAATATCAGTTCAAGAGATTATTTCAGAGGTAATGGTACCGAAAACAAATAGAGAATGATATGTATTTTCATAAATACTTGGTAAAATGTAAAAATAAAATTTCCGGTTATTTAATAAAAAAGAGTGGGTTGCGGCCAACGCTAGACTCTTCACTAACAAGTCTCTTTATAAAGTATTCAAATTTTGTATGGAAAATTTTCAACATTTTCATGAATTAAGTTTTTATTTAAATATTTTATTATGAAAACTTGATAATTCTTCAATGCTGAATTATCAAGTTTATGAACGTGATGAGCCTTTTTACCAATTTGATAGTAAAAATTTCAAATATTAAGTTTCCTGAACTTGGGGTCACTTTGAAATATTTGATAGTAAAAAATATTGAGAAGCACTATTCAGATATCCTTCAAAATCTAATGGGATGTAAGCGAATATCAGATATACATATTTGCAAAATTTGAAAAGAATCGAATGAGTACTTTAGTCCATAATTGATAAAGTAAAATGAACAGCACCATGTACTGTGTGTTTTGTACGGCGCGCCGTACAGTACATAGTACATACATACACACACATTGTGATGAAACTTTCAGAATACAATCTCAGAATGATACTAGTTGATAATCTGCAATAAAAAAAATAGCCTTTAAAATTGCGAAATCATAACTCCCCACTATATTCCCTAGGGTCTGTGGTCGTGCAAACTTTTCCTATGTCGAATTTTCCATTCCTCTCATTACTTACATATAATACTCTTTCTGTCAGACGATCATTATTATTTCATTATATTTTGTAAACATAGTCTTGATTACATGTACGCAATACAAGATAAATAAGTTATCCATTTGAGGACCAACTAAGTTTACAGAAATAACTATGTTAATTCCAATGACGGAGCGTAGGGTGTTTAAACAGCCACTCTTAAGCAGCCCATTCACGATCGTGCCATTCGGCGTCGTTCCATATGGACTGGCTCCATTTGGAGCATTGTAAAATTTTCATCACACTCACGCGCCATCGAGCCATCGAGCCATCAAAATTAGTATACGCAAGCGGTCGGTGCTTTCGCATTAATAAGTTCAATTTTTGTTTTTGATTTTCAAGTAAAAATGAGTAATAATTCTGATGATGAGTTTTATACAACTGCTATTTAGCGGTTTGTCAATATATAAATAGAAAAAAACAAAGAGAATATGTTGTATTTTCGCATTCACGAGAGTGTCAAACAGCTCGGCGCAATGAGATGGCGCAATGTACCGCTCGTTTTCACACTCATGAGCATGCCGTGCCGACAGGATGCGCCGCGCCGTTTTCGCAGTACTCAATTCCATTTTGGTGTCAGGCCAATTGGGCTGCGCGGGATTTGACATTCACGAGCGCATTTTGGAGTGATGGCAAGCCGTTTGGCAGGATGGCACGATCGTGAATGGGGCCTTTAGACAGCGTTTGGCCATCATGGAGTCGACTCTCAATTCCATCCCATATGTAGCATAATGGGGCGGACACACGCCTTGTATATTCTGACGTTGCTTTTGATTAACGTGTGCTTATTTGTCCTTATTTCCATTTTCCACCATTATTTTTAATCCACTATGCATTCAACATAATTATATCAGTCTTTTGAATGACAAATGTGCTGAAATAAGTGTTAGGTCACGTCATTGAAGCATATGAATTGCTTGTTATGTGCGTTACAGTCTTGTATTTCTATAATACAATTAATACTGTTTGTCAACATACATACGTCTTCGAATTTATTGATTTTTCAGTGCGTAATTTTATCTCTTTTGTAATTAATTTGAATCATCTCGATAAACTTGCAAAAATGAAAGTTACTTAGAAAATTATCTAAATTAAATAAACTAACTAAACCACTTAATGCGCTCGACCAACGTTCATCAAGGTATTATGATCTTCTTCTTTTCCTCAGCAATTTTCCCACATGTTGGTGAGGTCTGCTTTCTCTGTCTCACGCTTCTACACTCCTCAGTTCTGCGCACTTTCTGGGGAAACTCCGTTACTTAGCATATCTTGCCTCACCCTTTACTTCCATCTGCGCTTTGGTCTCCCTCTAGATCTGTTACCCGGCACATTTAAATTTTGGGCTACTATTCCCTATATATTCCAGTGGTCTTCTACAAACATGCCTGTACCATCTCAATCTTCTTATGAAGCTTCTCGGATATATCCGCTATATATCGTTTACACATGATGAAATTACATCCGTAAGTTTTGAAAAATGTGAATCGGCTGGCTTTAGTCATCGCTTTACGCAATTGCAACATTCACCAATTTTGAATGCCTTTTTATATTGAGTTTTTTCTCGTAAAAGCTGTTAATTTGGAAGATATATTTATTTAATCAAGGTGAAATCATTCATGTAGGTGTTCTAAGCTGCCCATCTATCAAACGGAGCATAAACTGATATCTTTTTAACATTTTAAATGAAAAATAGAGATCTGTCATGTCCCAAGCGACATATGGGAAGCTTTGGGTATTTGGACCACAGATGACACTGTAAATCTGTCAATTAAGTTCTTGTATCTTTTGAAAAACGCCAAGAATATTATGGTTTCAACACTACAATAAAATTACTAAAAAATAAAAATTTTCGATAGGTATTTATTTATAGAATCCGTTAGAAGTTTCACCTATCTGGGATCAATGGTGACTGATGTGAACGACATATCCACTGAAATCAAGCGCCGAATATTCATGGCTAATAGATGCTTCTATGGTTTAAGAAGACATCTTGCATCTCGGGTATTGTCGAGGAAAACAAAGGTCACCATTTACAAAACATTACTACGTCCTGTACTGACATACGGCTCTGAATGCTGGGTACTGAGTAAAAAAGATGAGACATCTCTACTGGTGTTTGAGAGAAAAATACTCAGAAAAGTATTCGGCCCAATCCAGGAAAACGGAGTTTGGAGAATACGACACAACACAGAGGTCTACAATGTTTACAAAGAACCAAACATCGTAAAAATCATCAAAACAGAGAGGCTGAGATGGGCAGGGCACGTCCAAAGAATGAGTGATGAAAGAGTGCCAAAAAGGATCATTTATTTAAAGCCCCAAGGTAGACGTAGTGTCGGTAGACCCAAACTCCGATGGCTGGATGGTGTGCAGCGGGACGTAGAAGCAGTTGGAATAAGGGATTGGAGGAGTGCCTGTCAGGATAGAGGAAGATGGCGACGAATGCTGGAGGAGGCCAAGGTCCACAACGGGCTGTAGAGCCAGTGATGATGATGATGATTTATTTGGAAAATCTCAATAGAGATGGAGGGAGAGATCGTGTATGAAAGTAAGGAAAATCACAAAGACATAAAGGGCTAATGACCTGTCATCAGCTGGCTTTAGTGATCCTGCAATCCAACAATTGCAGAAAAAACAAATTCCATCCTATTGCGCTTGACTCATCATATATGCGTATGATGAGTAAGGCGCAAGAAGTTCCCAAAGCCATATTCTGGCTTCGGTGGTCAGGTTGTTTAGATTCTCCATCACTCCATCGAATCTGTGGGATGAGCACAATGTAGTCTATGGTCAGCTGCACTTCTGCTGTAACATGTCCTTATTCGTTTCAGTGTTGTCCACTCAACAAATATGGACATATTACCGGTGTCGAATGCCAGACAACACAATATGGGCAACTTGGGAGTGGTAAAATACAAAGAAGCAACATTAAAATTTTTATGCTTCTTGTATTATGTTTATGATCCAATAATAACAGATTCTTATAAAGCTCAAAAGATACTCTTACAAAAGATAGTAGGTATCTAATAATATTATGTACGGACATTTATCTAAGGGCGACAACTTGACCGTTTACGTATCTTGTAATAAATGAACATTGTTAGAAAAATAAAATGCCCCAATGTGACTTCAGATTTTGTACGGCTCGGTTGGTATTATTACAATGCTTTTATTAGCTTGTCGTGTCGTATTATGCGTCAAATCGTCAAATCGAAAATTTATACCAGTCCACGTTTTGTATATATTATACAATATTCTTCCGATGATAGTACAAAAGACTATCACAAATGAAGAACAAAAAATTAACATCTCATTTATATTAAAATATACAAATATATTTTATTTTCTGTGTACATATAGACACTTATATAAAAACAAAAAAGAAATTAAAAGTTTTTTTAAGTTTGACAAAGTTTATTTGATCGTTTAACTGGATTCGATATTTGATAAAGAACGTGAAAAAAAAATTTCGTCTTTTAATGCTTTTAATATAAGCGTGTTGGTATTAAATTTTATTTAATGTATATTTCATTTATTTTACAAAACTCGTACTATCGGTTGGTTGGAAGAAATTGCCTAACGGCAATATGCCCGCTAGTGTGCATTATATTTGTTTATATTATGTAAAAAATGATAAATAAATAAATATTTTTACTGACGAACTTTTTAACATCTCAATAGAGATGAAGTTGGGATATTATAGAAGAACCAGGAACTCAAGGCACTTACAGGGCTTACGACCTGTCCTGTGAAAAGGAGTGACGAGCTGGTACATTAAATTGTATTTATTAATATGTTAATAATTCTGGACAGTCAATATGGTTGAATAGAAATTCATTTTAGAATTTCTTGTCAGGTGTAGCTGTGGATGGTGCAACAATATCAGGATAAGGCAAGAGTTTTATAAATTTTCGTTATATGCGTTCGATATTGTTGGTATGTACATGGTACTGAGTACAAACTCCAATGAATTAAACAGAATATAAAATGTTTTTAGATTTTAAATCCTATTTTTATAGCAAGGAATTGTTATTATTTCTGTGTTGGTTAAAATTCAGTTTGCAGTCCAAATATATTCCGAGGTCTCGATACAGGGATTTTTTCGATATTCAAATAATAGTAGAAAGTTTGTGTATTAACTTTGACACGTTTATTAATTTTCAGAGAATTGTTTTTTGATAGTAGGTAGCTAATTCAGGGTAGCATAAAAATCGTTTAAAAAAATCCCTATTTTTTCCCCTCACAATGAAGGGTCACCCAAATGTACATACATATTATTATGTACGGTCTTGATTTAAATTTATTGTTGAGTTTTGCAGGTAGTAAAGTTTTCAGCAACAAGTGTTATGAATCGCTTTCGGCGAAAAGATACCTGCTACAGCACGGTTCATTTAATTATCTATTTAATGGAAAATGAAATATTTGTTAAAAAGAAGCAAAAATCTCCTTCGTAAAATGAATCGTTAAAAACCTATGCAACGAGTGATTTTTCGTCGATAAAATTGCATCACCTCATAGGTGCAAATTAAAAATCATGGCGAGGTATTCCGTTGCTATGTAACCACAACTACATCGACAAAAACTGTTGGATACAACAGGAAAGCACGATTCGTTTTGCTGGTCATTATTCAAAAGGATTATTTCATATTTATTAGTTACAAATTCATTTTAATCTGCCAGTGTACTGAAGTCCGAATTATTTTCATCCAATATTCAAAAAAGTTTTATGATACGTTATATGCATAGAATTATAAGGTAGGTTATATGTATATACGTTATACATCATTTGTACATCATAATATATGATGTTTACATAAAGGAAAAGTTCTTTTAAGATATTGTGTGCTTGCTTTGTATTTTTGTGTAAATTTGAATATTTTCTAGTTTTTTGTTATTTTTATATATTTCATACCGTGAAAACTTTTTATTTTTACAACTTGTAAATATGCTTATTGGTTAGGATACTAGATGTAAGAAAGTGCAATTATTTTTTACATTTAAATAAAATATACATACATACATACGAACATTACTATAATAAAAAAATAAGATGTGAAATTTATCTTAAATTTGAAAATCTGTATAAGGCGATTTAGGAGTTTTGATAAATTTCTTTCCCGCTTTACATTTGCTTACAAACTTTCTCTCTCTTTAGTGCTATTACTTGTATAAGATCTACAATTTGGTCTTGTAAATTAAAAAAAAAACATTAACAGGTAGGATCAGAATTAGACACAATATTGGTTTTAAGGGAAAAAAAATATATTCTTTGGTAAAACTTTAATGATTTTTTTATAGTACGATAAAAATCATTAATCGTTAATCTCTGCTTGCCCTGTTCACACATATAAGGACCAGCCCCCCTAGACATGTCATTAAAGCTATGCCTTATATCGCTAAGTGATAGAAATGTATGAAATTGGTGGCTGTCACGTGATGTCATAGCCACCAATTCCATACATTTACTATCGCTTAGCGATATAACGCTTAGCTTAAATGGCATGTTGTCTAGGGGGGCTGTTACGCTGTAGAGGCTTAGCGATTGACGTTGCAAAGTATTTGGTCGAGAAGAGTTTAATTGCTGCTGACACCAGAAAAGAAGTATCTTTAAGGGGGGGACTGCTGTCAACGTACCTATTTTTCAATTTGATAATACCATCATTATTTCTAATCAAAACGTTTTGAAAAAAAATATTTAGATAGTTTGGGTATTAATAAAAAAATATACCTTAACTTTTTTATAATGTTCTGTATAAATGATTGTAGGAAAATAATGGCGTACACCGATTTTCAACGTTTATTTTATATTTTTAATAAACAATAAGGCATAGAACAATATTTTTTTCTTAATCAAAGAAGACAAATTATCTGGAAAAATATGTAGTGACGTTGCATTAATGCTTCAGGTTTAGTAAAGAAACCAAAAAATCATTTTTTATTTTACATTCACCGCCATTGCGATTTAAGTTTTTTTGGTTAATTTATTAAACCTTATGCATTAATGCACCGGCACAAGTTATTTTTCGAGATATTTGGTTCTTCTTTAATTTAAAAATATATATGTATTGTTCTATACGTTATAGTTTTATTAGAAATATAAGATAAATGTCAAAAATCGGGGTATGCTTATTATTTTTCTACAAGAATATAAATATACAGAACATAATTAAAAAGTTAAGGTATATTTTTCTTTATTAATACCCAAACAAAGTTATTTTTTTCACACTGTTTCGTTTTGTAGTAATGATGCGATATCAAATTGAAAAATACGTACGTTGACAGCAGTCGCCACTTTGAGTATTCTTTTTTAATTTATAATAATAGAACTGCAATTTTCGAGAACTAACCTCATGGACGCTCATTCATTTCAATATATATCAATATATCATACATACATTCAAAAACATTCAGAATTTAAGTGTGTACACTGTTTCTTTGTCCATTCCCAAAAAGAATTTAATGCTTGTGCAGATTGAAGTAATTAATGACAATTTGTCTAAAATTTTGACGAATTTGGATAACATGATTTAAATGTTAAAATACCAAATATGCGAATTCCTAAGAGAATTATGACTGGTCATCCAGGAGGAAGAAGGAAAAATAGGAAGACCCAGGTTACAATTGGAGGACGAGGTGAGGAGCGATGCAGTGCAGTTCTTAAGTGTTACAAACTGGAGAACGGCAGCTGAGAACAGACGGGGTTGGAGGCAGAAGTTGAAGGAGGCCAAGGCTCGACTTGGGCTTTAGCGCCATCGAAGAAGAAGAATAAGATTTAAATGTCAATTTGTACAAATGAAATGGATAAATCGAAGAAAGCATATATTGGTTCAAATTGATCAAAGTCTGAAATTGACTATTATTTCTGGCGCTATTTAGAGGCAATAACTAGGTTGCAGTAGTATATCCACAACATAACATACCAACACGCCAAGTCCCTTACGAGGTAAGCAGAGAAAACCGAGTGCCATAATCCTTTATTTTTGTACACATTCCTGGCTTCCTTTACATCCATGCATCGTCTCATACATGCTCGTCGATTGTTAAAGATTCTAATGTTTCCTTCTTTCAAAATATCATTCACATAATCATGCCATCCCTTTCTGAAGCGACCCCTGCAATTCACTCCATATCTTACACCCATGTATATTTTTATAATCATTTATATGTAATTGAAGATTGTTCAAATATTGCACACTGGGACACTTTTAAATTCTATACTTACATTATTCGTCTATGCTTTAAAAAGCTATGAGGATTCATAGAAAGGGGAAATGTATAAATAATAAAAGATACCTACCTAGATTGAAAATTTACGAACCAACCGACAGCCAAACAAGAAAAAATCATAAAATCTAACTAATTTGGTCAAAATTATCAAAATTTAATGTAGGTAACAAAAAACATATATTGTAATATTAATAATTATAAATTTCACAGTTTAGTTTTACTAAATCAACGTTTAAATAAATAAAACAATATATTTAAAAAATATATTTATAATTATAATCTATATGTATTCAACGTGGAGTATTATTGAGACAAACATAATAATTTATTTTCACGCAAAATATTATTCATGATTCTATTTACGCTTCGCCACCTGTCGTCGTTTTCCCGAACGAAAATTCCAGTCCGCACGGGAAAACTTGCCAAGTATGATGAACCATTACTGCATTAGAAAGCACACCTTTAATGCAGTACTGAGCTTCAGAAGCTTTTACACAGATGGCAGAAATCGCACTAATTTTGACAAAATATAATAATTATTTACGAAAATAACACTGTATATTTTATTGTTTTAAACATAATTATTAAAGAAAATTATAAATCACATAAAACAACATCTTGCCACTTAATAAAACCACAGTCTTGCCACTAAAAAATAAAGCCACATAATTGATGTAATTTCTATTAGTAATTTTTGCATAAGTTTTATCTCGAAATAAATAATGTTGAGATAACTTTCTAATCGTTATCTTATTTATTTATTTTAAAGATTCAGAATTTGATTTTTTATTTTTTCATGTTAGATACAATCATTTTATAATTAATTTTAACCATTAAATTTAATAGTTTCTTTAAAGAAAAAATAGTACTCTTATCTAATTTGAGTGATAATTTAAATTCACATTTCAAAAACCGTATTACATATCCATAGAATTATAATATACTATAATTCTATGTACATATCATGATATTTAAAATAGAAATAATCAACATTATGTACATACCTTTTTATTACTTTTGAAAACATTGCATTTAAAAACATTGTTGACGCCATCTCTCGCTATGTACGAGAAGATTTTCAGATCACTGCTATCGTGTGACACGTAGAATATCCTATAGATGGGGTGGTGCATAAGCTCTGAAGAATCGTCGTCGGGATCCCATTTGGTTTCCTTTTTCTGAAATAAAGCATAATATTAATTAAGAACTCACGATAGAGTCTACTTTATAATAATAATCACTGAGTTTTTGAATACGTTAGGATATTAACGAAAAGTTATCCAATGTAGGAATGCAGTTTAGTTACGAGTTATTTTGAATTTCCCTCATTATTGGATATAGCATGAACATGTTATTGAAAAGTTAGCTTCGATCAAATGTAACACCTAAGACTGTGACCCTGTTCTTAAAAATTCCACACGTATTAAAAAAATGATGAAAGGAAGAATTTTCATTATGCCTTTTAACACTGACCCATATGATTTCTTATGTGCGAAATAGAGTTCATGACTTTCACGTCAATCGAAAGCTATCGATATAGCTATAATCTATTTTACATTTTTTCACGTTCATTTTTTTCAAATGATATTAGAATATGTTTGATGTTTATTTATTTTATTCAATAATATAAATTTGGGTAAAAAGGGGATATAAGTTAAAATTGTTGTCTTGGTTTATTTTAACCTATTTAGTAATGGAGCTTTACAATTTACATAACTTAATACTATTCTATTTATTTGAAAATAAACAAGTCTCAAAATAAAACCGTATGCAAAACAAATAATTCTAAAAAAACCTTAGAAACCATTTTTACAATTTGTATATTTTCAACAAAACAAAGAATTCTAAAAAGAACGTTGAAAACAATTTCAAAAATTTGTATATTTTCAACGGGTTCCATAATCGTCCTCGCAGTATCTAACAAAAGAAATATTTTATATGAAAAATAACTTGCTGTAAAAATATTTTAATATACCGTTCTTGTGTCAAAGATTATTTTATTCTCGGAATATCAAGTTGTTGAAGATTCCTGACAACAGTTTATTACGTATCTAGCCTACGGCTTTCGCTATTTTTGCTAACAACTATGAACAGTATTTTTGTATTGAAAAATTAATTTTAATACCCCATTGGACTTTGAAAATAACATTCGCTTCTGACAAATTACTATGGTGATAAGTACCTAATGTCAATCATCGTCGTTGAATTTCACTAACGCCTTTTACTCTTGTCATGTTTATTTTCATAATGGAAATTGTCAACATTTTAAGCTCGATGAAAACATCCATTACCTAATACTCTCGTATTGAATAATAATAATAAATATTGAATAAGTATTTAAAATAAGATTGTAAATAAAAAATGTATTTTTTTGGCTCTTCACCCGTTAAGAGTGTTCTCATCCATTTAAGTTAAATAGAGAGAAACCTAAATTATTTTTGTGTATTTATTTTACTTCAATCAATTTTAATTTTATGTAGGTACTGAGTAAGATTTTAATGTCTTTAATTTTGATGAATTTACTGATCAAAATGTTCACAATTGTAGCTCAACAATTTCCTTACATTTGTTGGCATTGGAAACCCAATCTCTGTGAGGTCGGTAAAAAAGGACGGATACCTATCGATACCTATTTTAAACATGTATTAAAAATAAATTGTATAATAAACAAAATAATACAAAAATATATTTTAAAGTAATTTATTTCTAGTATTATTAATATTTTGTATCTAAGTGATAGTATATTTACATCATTGAATGTATAAATATGAACTGTGAATCTACCAGAACCAATACTTGGTGACATTTAAATGCTTTTTTAATTAACCTATTTCTATAATTATTTTTTAAACGAAAAAAAACTCCTTTACATAAAATTTTAACCATATTTATATAAATATAAAATTTTAAATGTATTTTTTTGTGCAATAAAGCCGAGAACGTTAATCATGCGGGCTCCATGAGCTAACTAATTCTCTTGCTACACAATATTATGGGCTTCATTCACATAGCTAATTGCGAAGAAACTGATTAGTTAGTGGTAGATGCAGTAAAACAAAAATAAATTCTTCTTCTTTTAGTAGACCTGATGGTCAGTTACACAAAAACTATGCCTCTTGAAATGATGAAGCCCAAATAGCCTTCCATCTCTTGGGTCGTTTACCGGGTAAACGGCGACCAGAAATGATTTTAGTTGCTGCTATATACGCAAGTTTATCACTGTTCATTCTGGCTACGTGGTTCCTCCGATGCCTTCTTCTAGATCTACTCCACCAAATGATGTCCTCTATTCCACATGTTTTTTTCTTATTTCGACATTGCGGACACGTTCTCGAAGAGGTTTTTCAGTGATTGACCTTAAAACCTTCAGTTTCGTCGTCTATAGGAGCCCCTTGGTTCGTACAGTGCTGCTAGCGTTTCCACAGCATACATAATAATCGGTCGCACGCATGTCTTATATATGTCGACTTCACTGTCAATACGCGTGTGTGCAGATAAACAAATACAATAACTATATGCAAATAAAATTATAAAAAAAAACAATAATTATATGCAGATAAAATACTTAATAAAAAAACAATAATTATATGCAGAACAAAAAATAAAAGTTGACAACAAAAAAGTGATAAAAATAAATAGAAAAACATCGATATATATAGTTAATTAAAGAAATGACGAAAAATTGTCATTGTAGATCAAAACGAAACATTATATTATATATTATTATGCATGATGGCGGTAGCGGTAGCGGGGTGTAGGGCTCTAAGCAACGCGCTCTTGTACTGAGACAAACCAGAGTTAAATATATCTATTATATGTGCATACCTATTACCTAGCCTATGCAGTCTAGGTATAAGGGAATTTATGTGAGCATTTGTTCTGGTATTGTCACAGTAAAAAAGCGATATGCATAATATCGATATTTTCTCATATCCCAAACAAACCTTCAAAAACCATATAATCTCTCAGTTCGTAACCTTTTTACTCTCGTGTTAAATTTGTGTTAGAAATTAATGTTTGATCTTGAATCTACAGCTCTAAGCTAACTGTATAATTTCCACCCGCATGTATAACATAACATAGTATAAAATAGACACTGCACCTACCGCACACTGCACAATGATATTGTAGTGTAGGTGAAAATATTTACCCACACCATTCGTCTTTTATCTACCAAAACAAATGAAATGAAAAATAATATAAAATAAACACAGACTACACCTTGATGGTTGTTTGGATATAATACGATTTTTGTATTACTGACTGATATAGCCTTATTAAGCCTCTGTGACATCACGTGGAATTCTTTGCAAGTCGTCCTCAGATTCAGCTACTGTAGTCGCATCGTTTGCATAACAAATACAAATACACTTTTGAAACTCATTTAAAAAAAATATGAAAAAAAAGGTATTTCTAAAACGTCCCCATTGTGGTCTAGTTAATTATCAATGTCAAAAAAAGTACAAGAGTATATTAATCGGTACAATAGTCGACAGAGAAGATTTTACATTGAAGAGGAAATGTCTCAATACATTACAAGAAAGAATTGAGGAAAAAAGTCTCATTAGTGAAATATCCACGACAACGACAAGAAGATGACCTACATAAACTGACAAATCGAGCGGTTTGGTACTCTGAATGTGTTTTTGCCTTCCTTTATTATTCTATATCATTATATTCATTGACATAATAATTGATGAAATTCATTAGCTAATTGTTCACCAAGGGTAGGCAGCTAACATTATCATATTATAATAATAAAACTTATGAATATAAGCAAGAAAGGCACCCAATGAATTATTTATTGTGTCGTCAATATCAAAAATTCGTCTTGTCTTATTATATAGATTCAGCTCATGTTTTACATTAAATTCACCGTGCTTTATCAATAAATTCATTATAATCATTAATTTATTATTAGTGAATACAACCCTATCACAACACCAATTTGTTTTTTTTGCACCACTAATGTTTAACAGATTACCTTTAGATATTAAGAACATCAAAACATATAAATTATTCAAAAAAAAAATAACAATGTGGAGGCTCAGTAACAAAATTGATATCGACAGCTCTCTATCACACATCATAATATAATGGGTTCATGTACATAAGCTGTATACTGCGGACCATTGTTGATACATGTTGGATCTTGTGGATCATGGTTCTTATATTATTGTTGTATAATGCAGCCAGTGATGAATAAGTTATATTGCATTATTATTTTTGTATTATCTTTGTTAGAATATTTTTTTTTTGAAGTATTATTATTATTTTTTGTAAAGTGCCCTCTTCATCACGGGATGGAATCCTAGTGAGGCAGGTGCAGTTTAAAAAAATGTACTTTTTTTATATGCATTAATAAAATAAAATAAAATAAAAAAAAATAAAATAAAATGAAATAAAATAAAATAAAACAAAATAAAATAAAAAAAAAAAAAAATAAAATAAAATAAAATAAAATAAAATAAAATAAAATAAAATAAAATAAAATAAAATAAAACAAAATAAAATAAAATAAAATAAAATAAAATAAAATAAAATAAAATAAAATAAAATAAAATAAAATAAAATAAAATAAAATAAAATAAAATAAAATAAAATAAAATAAAATAAAATAAAATAAAATAAAATAAAATAAAATAAAATAAAATAAAATAAAATAAAATAAAATAAAATAAAATAAAATAAAATAAAATAAAATAAAATAAAATAAAATAAAATAAAATAAAATAAAATAAAATAAAATAAAATAAAATAAAATAAAATAAAATAAAATAAAATAAAATAAAATAAAATAAAATAAAATAAAATAAAATAAAATAAAATAAAATAAAATAAAATAAAATAAAATAAAATAAAATAAAATAATATAAATAAATCTATTGGCGTACATACTGAAAACCGATTTTTTATCAACATAAATAAATCAATATATAAATAAACAAAAAAAATAATAAATATATACCTTTTTCTTTTTCTTGAGTGTGACACGTACTCCATCTACGGATATCTCCACTGTGACCTTTTTCTTCTTTACTCCTTTTGCTTTGAATTCATACTGAAATAAAAAAAAATAAAATAAAATTTAATAAATTTTAACCGAAATACTCGACTCGAAGTTAAATACATTTAACTACACAATACACACGACGAAACTCATAGTATCTATACAATCTATATAAACCAACGAAAATATGATTAACTGAAAAAAAACAGATAATTACTTCTAGGAATTTAATTCCTAATATAATAATTTATTTAGGCCTTTAACAAAGCGAAACTCAATATACCCGTAGATATTATGTATTTTGCCAAAAAAATTGTATGAAACGATGTCGTCATTAAATTCAATTTTTACATTGTTAGGAAAAGATGTAGGTACTACTATAGAGTACATATATTTTTTTTTAAAATGAATTTATCTAGTTGGGGTGTTAAGCGTTTTTCGATGTTTTTAATTTCTTTGGATATATAGGAATTTAAGTAGCTACAGAAATTTGTCAAAATATAATATAGTTCCTACAAATAAAAAAATGAGAAAATCTGGAACCTTGTAAAAATTTGTTTGAGATATTATATTTGTCTATATTTGTATAAAGTTTCAGCGTTCGAGCGTTTATGGTTTTTCAAATAAAACAAAAAAAAATGTTGAAAGCCCCTTTAGAAAAATATAAAGGACGGACGGACACGTGTTTTTTGCCGACCCACATATGTACATATATGACATTTATTTGTTTCTGTTTAAAGTTCATTGAATATTTAATTGATGATACGCCTTCGTGGTGCTTTCATTAAACACTCAAAATATTTCCATCCATTACGTTGTTTCTTGCCTTACTTAGGTAAGTTTGCTAATGATAAATTACACTGTTCAAATTGATCTACGAATCGCACTTAGAAATTATTTCAAAAGTTGGTTTAAATTCTGTGTTTGGCGTAGATTAGCAACGTTCAATCCTTCCGTACTTGGAGCAAGTCCATTAATCAAAGTGCCAATACATATACCTCGCTATAAATATCAAACCTTTACTTACTAAGTCACTTTGTTATGTTAATATTTCAAAGGCACTTATTGATTTTGGAAAGTAAGCACTTTTGCAAAACCGGAGTAATAAATAAAATATAAATAAAAATTATTTGTTTTTTTATGACAAATCTTTAACATCTTAAAATAGACGAGGTTGGAATATTATAGGAGCATCAGGAACTCAAGGTACCTACAGGGCTCACGACCTGTCATCGGCAGGTTAACGTGATGACTTTTTATGCTTTTGCAACGCAAAGTTCACCAATTATGCCTGCTTTATTGAGTTCCCTATCAGTCCAATTTTTGAAAGTTCTCTATCGCTATTACACCACCACCCACTCTGCATATGGGGAATGTAAACGGCCCCTTCACAGAACGCTTAATGAGTGACGAAAAAAATGCATTGCACGAAAAGTAGGTCATGGAGCCATCTAGATTAGCAATATTGGCATCATAGTGCAATAAGAACAATCGACGAACGTGAATAGAAGATTTACACCAGTGGACTGTCATCGACATCAGATCTTTTTAAATGTAAAGCATTAGAGATCTCTTTAAAAAAAATAAACTTAATGGGAATCAAACAATAATAAGACATCATAACTATGAACTTATTGAAGGTATTAAAATTGTTTTTCGAGATCACATTCGTATGCCTACCTGAGTGACCTACCAATCCAATTTTTGAAAGTTCTATGTATGTTAATCATGAAAATCTTTTTTTGAGAATAAGCTGAAGTGATAAAGAAACTTTTTTGTAATGTCATCTAATGATAAATTGGTTGTAAACAATGAAAGCAACAGTCCTTATACATGAGGTAATAGTGATTTCGCACAGATGTCGCCCCTGGACTGCGCCATAATTATAAGTTTATTTTTGGCTCGTTTACTTGCTCGTAACAATGTGTATGTAAATTGAATATTTTTATAGACGCATATACGCAAACAGTCTCAATAGAGATATTCCAACTTCATCTCTATTGAGATGTTAAAAAAGTCATAAGATATCATCAACTCCCGCCAGGGAAAAAACTCTAAAAATATTCGAAAAATAATAGTGGGTTGAGGTAAAAACTAAAATCTTCTCTCCAGGCAGATAATATTTATATGAATGATAAATTATAAGTGGATGCTTAGTGTATGTATTGCTTTAATGTATTGATTTATTTTAGATGAATGTGAAATAAGAAAACTTAAGCCGTTATATGAATACCAAAAAAATATATTAGAAAAGAAATTAGTATTAAAAATTTTGTACAAATTATTTTAATAAAATAAGTATGTAACTTACTCTAATTCTTCTCATTGCGGCGACAATTTCTACTCTGCTTGTAGGTCTCGGTACTTCCAGGGTGCCAATATACTGAAAAGAAAATATATAATTAAACAAATATAAAAAACGAATGATTTACATATGTATTTTATATAACATTTTTCATAGTTGTGGATAAAAACGGTGTTAGTCATATTCTATTATCAATTAAAAATAATTATTCTGTAAAATTTGATACTTTGCAACTATTAATATCTAAAATTTGTGGCTCATTTTAACTAATATATTAAAAAAAACTTTTTCATTTACACCACTTTTGAGTTTTCTGTTTATCAATTATAAAAAACAAAAAATACAACTGTATAAACATAAAAAAATACTTTACCGAATAACGTCAAAAACTTTTATATAATGTATTGATTGTATAAAACCAACTGTTTGTTTTTTTTTATTTTTACAAAAAAAAATATTAGGTAATATTAACAAGTTTTCACATAAGAAGTAAGTAATACACTATAAGCATATTAACACAAATTATTTAAAAGAAAAAAGGGTGCAAGGAAAGGTGGTGGGAAAGGGACTAGGGTTTTAGGAAATGATGAAATGTGAAGATGATATATTTTACATCAAAAATGCGCACGTATACATAAATGTCTTTACATTTATGTTTGATAGAGACAAATTTTAAATAAAATATATCTTTATGATTAATGATAATATTTATAGTAATGAACACAACGTAATAATTCGACAATTTAAAGTGAATATACATATAAAGTTCCGCCCCCACATGAATCTTAACACTTGTTTAATATTTGTAAAAAATATAAAAAAAAGGCAATACACGATCCTCTCTCTCGAACAGGTGTTTTGATTTCTACCGAGAGAGTATCAGCGTAGTTTTTTTTTGTTCTATATTGTTACTTGGACTTATTTATAAATATACATATATTATTTTCTCATTGCTTGAATTGTTAACATATTATTTGCATTATATTATTGCATATTGATTTGTTTGTTGACCTATGATTTGTTTTGGTTGCGTTATTTTTTTCATTGATATAATTTGTTTACTTATTTATTTGTTTGTTGATTGCTTTTTAATTGGGTTACTTTTTATCATTACTCACTATGCGTATAATTCATATTTTTTTCCAAAATTACAATCATGTAGCTTGAAGCGGTCTTGTTAGTAAAATTGTGGTAAAATTGCCTGTATTAAAACAGAAATTACTACTAGTTCTGGTAAAATTGCCTGTACTAAACAGGAATTACTACTACTTCCTGATGTCGGATGACATCAGGAAGCAGGAAGTGTGCCGGAGGGAGATGGATGCAGTGTGCCCAAGATAGGGATTTGTGGAGGATCAAGTGGGAGGCCTATGTCCAAGAATGAAAAAAAAAAAACAGGCTGAAGAAGAAGAAGAAGAAAGACAAAGATTTATTGGAGGAACTAAAAAACATGGTACTTCCCAACAACTGTTTTATTTTATTTTATACACTTTAAATTATAATTTACATGTTCAAAAATTATAAGTTCCTGTATGTATTTTATTATGGAAAAATAAACAAATTATTAATATTATTACTGTTTTAAAGATTTAATACTGTGTATTTACATAACTTAAATAAAACAAAAACAGTTTCAATGTTGCAATTTATTTGTATGCAAAAATATGTTTATTGTGTTTCTTTGTCTTTCGTGTAGCCATACATAGAAAAATGTAAGTAAACATAACATTGTATATAACATACATAACTAACTTCGTCTAAGTTTTATATTATTCCCAACATAAACCTCGGTTGGCTATCCGAGACATTGTCTTTTTGTCCTGACCATCAACTTTCATAATATGAAATGTCAACTTGAATATCTCGAAATATAACTCGCTAGAAGTAATTCAATGTTAACAGTTCACGAACATGTGACGTGATAATATTAAATTCTTGGACCGAAAAGAACTGGAATAGTGTAAATGGACACAACATAGTATCCCTATCAATTTAGCTAATGGACAAAAATAGCGGATGCCATTGTTATTTATTCCTATAGAGGCATTATTCTACTTTGTAAAATATCTCTTTTGCTTAAGGGGGGGACTGCTGCCAATGTACCTATTTTTCAATTTGATATACCATTATTATTTCTAATCTAATCGTTTTAAAAAAAATTTTTTGATAGTTAATTTTGATAAATAAAGAAAAAGTACCTTAACTTTTTGATAATATTCTTTATAAATTCTTGTAGAAAAATAATGGCAAACTCCGATTTTTAACGTTTATCTTATATTTTTAATAAACTATAAGGCGTTGTTCATTTTTTTTAATTAAAGAAGACAAAAATATCTAGAAAAATACGATGTGACGTTGCATTAATCCTTCAGGATTAGTAAATAAACCAAAGAAACATTTGTTTTCCATTCAGCGCCATTGCGAAATATAAGTTTTTTTTTGTTTTTTTACTTAACCTGATGCATTAGTACAACGTCATATCATATTTTTCCAGATAATTTGATCTTCTTTAATTTATAAAAAAAATATATTGCTCTATACCTTATAGTTTTTTAGAAATTTAAGATAAATGTCAAAAATCGGGGTATGCTTATTATTTTCCTACAAGAATATATATACAGAACATAATTAAAAAGTTAAGGTACATTTTTCATTATTAATATCCAAACTTACTAGGTTATTTTTTTCAAAATGATTCATTTTGTAGGAATGATGCAAATTCAATTTGAAAAATTAGGTACGTTGGCAGCAGTCGCCCTCTTAAGACATTATTGAAATTTGCAAAACGAATTAACACTGAATAAAATGAATAAAAATAAGATATAGTGGACAGAATCCCAAATATCACAAGATAAAATACATGAAGAATATTTAGTTTTATATCCGACCGGAGAATTAAATTGTAAGTCTCATTAAAGAGGCGTCGTTTTATTTAGTTTAAGAATAAACAGTTGGATTTGAATATCAAAATTTCATGATGACTTGCTGAAGACTCTGTTATCAAAGAGTTTTATTTGATAGATTTTAAATTTGTTACATTGGACTATATCACAAATGTCAAAAATAACTTTTGAAATATTATGATTTGAAAACCTTTAAGGCGAGACAAGTCCGTTCAAATTCATTCCCGAATTTAATTATTTCTTCGAAAATGAATTTTAAATTCGGCAATACAAAAGTTCGGAAAATATCCAATGAAATAATGAATTCATTTCACAATCGAAAATAACCCAAAGCAAACTTCAATATTAATATTGGCTCAAAAATTCTCATCCGAAACGTAGACGAATGTCAAATTTTCACGATTTGAGTCAATCATCAAAAGGGAATTATTATAAACCACATTTTTCATAAATAAGTCAACTCTTAACAAATTCACAAACATCTTCTACCGAACAAAGACTTTATACTTGAAAGTAAGTTACAAATAACATTAATAATATCATAACGTATCTCCTGTCTCGTCTCCCCATTACGCAATACACATATAACGTATCGAGAGGATACAAAATGTATTTATTAAACACCTTAATCGTAAAGTATTTCTTGATTTCCCGTCGTATCGTGAGGCAAGAATCTACCACTGCATTGATTCAATTGACAGCAGACGTATAGTATCTGATATGACGCTTTTCTACAATATTCTTAATAATAAAATTGATTCTCCTGCTCTTTTAAATTATATATCTTTCAACATCCCTACCCGTAGCACTAGACAAACTCCTCTTTTCCAACTAACCACTCAGCATACTAACTATGCTCAACATGCAACAATCTACAGAATCTGTAATACATACTATAGGCATTTCCAAGAGTTCGACATATTCTTACTAAGCGCCCCCCACATTTAAAAAATATATCAGACTTAAAATTTCATCCTCATAATCTTACTCAACAATTAATATACTGCATACATTTACATATATATATATATACAATTTCACAAATCATTCACACAATATCTCACCATAATACGTAACTATTCCTAACTTATTTATTTATTAAGTTCTACGCTCATTAGAGCATTTACAAAATTTTGACAAACAAAAAAAAAAAAAACATGTTCATTGCCAAAACCATAAAAAACAACAAAATATAATAATAAAAACAAAAAATAAAAATATAGGCAAGTAAACATTAATAATAAAGAAAAAAAATATTAAAAACTCAAAATCAAAATTTAAATTTTTTTTTTTTTTAATAAAATAAATAATATTCTCAGACAAAACAGAAAAACATAGCAGGTTAAAAATATAGTATTAAAATAAATATATGAAGGTATATTAAAATATCTTAATATAGGTACTGCTTAATTCCAGTGACAACCTGTAATTGGCTTTAATGTTTAGTTAAATCATCTTTATTTTATATAATTTATTATATGCTGGATGTTGTCCTCTAAATAAATAAATAAATAAATTAATTAATATATTAAAATAAAACACATTTATAATTTTCTTCCAATTGGTTCAACTACTACTCTGAAGATGCTCGTCTAGAACGAAACTAGTAAGTCAAATAAACCAAGTGAATGAAAAGTATAAATGTTATAATGAAATTCCATCAAGCATTGTCGATCGAAAAAGTAAAGAAAAAAAAAAAATTAATTAATATATGTATGAAAGTATCCTTAACGTACCTAATATATTTTGTCGCACATACCTACACATAAAAAATAAAGCATTAAAAACTTACCTAACTCAGAGGTTTTATTGAATTTGAGAGAAAACGCAGAATTAGTAAGTAAAATAGTATATTATAAGAAAACTCAATAAGTTTTGACTGTTTATACATAAATTTATTTCATTTTGAAGCAAAACTATTTTAATTACCAAATGAAATTTTCGAATAAAATAATCAAATATAAATATATCAAAAGAATAAACATAAAAATATGTAGAATCAACGATTATTATAAATAATTATAATAGCTACTTGCGCAGGGTGCAAGGAAATTTTTTATAATTATTATTATTTCCGAGCGAATACAATTTTGAATAACGTTTATTTATCTAGTTTTTTTTATACCGGATATAATTTTAATCGAAGCCTGATTCAAAAAGTTTTCATATTCTTTCACGAAGCAAAAACTTACAAAGTTCTTTTGGGGATTTTGATTAGATTAAACCGCACTTGCGTAGGTACCTATACAAATACAACAACAAAAACGAAATATTTAGATTGCTTTTAAGCAACCCTCATAGTAGTACTGTACTGTAATTGAATTTACACTTAAGACCAAGAGATCATATTATAATATATTTTTTTTATTTTTAGACTTGGTCGCATTATTTTTCTAACGATATATTATGTGCAAACAATGAACAAACTGTAGAATATTTTTACGAGGAAGTATTTTTCAACGCGAAAAATTTGTATATAAAATATTTTGCAAGAAATATAGAGCATGGCGCAATTATTTATTTATTTTATTATATTTATACATCTTTCTGTACATAATATAAACAAATATAATTGTACACTGGCGGGCTTATTGCCATTAGGCAATTTCTTCCAACCAACCAGATTACAGAGTATGACAAAATTATGTATGTACAACA